>BDMB01000005.1:5633970-5978389 GCA_016859785.1 Macrotyloma uniflorum
CTTTTCATAGAGAACCATGTCTTATTATAATATGCTTGTTTTTGTCTTAATATTCTAATATGGTATCAGAGCCAGGTTTGTGATTAGAGTTGTGTAAGACAATAAAATTTGTCTTATTCAACTCAGAAGTTTTGTTCCGCTGTGCAATTTGGTGGTTCTTTTGCTGGTTCCTTTTTTATGGTTTCTTTTGCTGGTTCCCTTTGATGGGTTCTTTTTGGTGGTTCCCTTTGAGGGTTCCTTTTGGTGGTTTCCTTTGAGAGTTTCTTTTGGTGGTTTCTTTTGGTGGTTCCCTTTGGGGGTTCCTTTTGGTAGTTCTCTTTTGGTAGTTCCCTTTGGGGGTTCCTTTTGGTAGTTCTCTTTTGGTGGTTCCTTTTGGTGGTTCCTTTTGGGGGTTCCTTTGGGGGTTCCTTTTGGTAGTGCTCTTTTGGTAGTTCGTTTTGGGGGTTCCTTTTGGTAGTTCTCTTTTGGTGGTTCCCTTTGGGAATTCCTTTTGGTGGTTTCTTTTGGTGGTTCCCTTTGAGGGTTCCTTTTGGTGGTTCCCTTTGGTGGTTCCCTTTTGGGGGTTCCTTTTAGTAGTTCTCTTTTGGTAGTTCTCTTTTGGTGGTTCTTCTCTTGGTGGTTCTTCTCTTGGTGGTTCTTCTCTTGGTGGTTCTCTTGGTGGTTCCCTTTGGTGGTTCCCTTTGGTGGTTCTCTTGGTGATTCTCTTGGTGATTCTCGTGATGATTCTTTTGGTGGTTCCCTTTGGGGGTTCCCTTTGGTAGTTCTCTTTTGGTGGTTCTCTTTGGGGGTTCCTTTTGGTAGTTCTCTTTTGGTGGTTCTTCTCTTGGTGGTTCTTCTCTTGGTGGTTCTTCTCTTGGTGATTCTTCTCTTGGTGGTTCTCTTGGTGGTTCTTCTCTTGGTGGTTCTCTTGGTGGTTCCTTTTGGTGGTTCCCTTTGGTGATTCTCTTGGTGGTTCCCTTTGGTGGTTCCCTTTGGTGGTTCCCTTTGATAGTTCTCTTGGTGATTCTCTTGGTGGTTCTCTTGGTGGTTCTAATGGCGCCAACGCCATTAGTTTCTTGTTGGCAAATTGTTGCTGGTTGACTTACCAGCATCAATTTGAGGGGGGATGTTAATAAAGAATATATTTTATTATCTTTTATAGACTAGCGGTTAAGAATCTCTTAATTATATATTTTGAAGAATCTATTATATTAATGTAAAATATATGCTCTGTCACCTATTTAAGAAAGGGAGACTGAAGAATAAAAACAAGCTTTCATAGAGAACCATGTCTTATTATAATATGCTTGTTTTTGTCTTAATATTCTAACAGTTCATTCAAAGCATTACAATTTAAGAAATTTCAGTAACGTTGGAGAATATTAACTAGTTGTGTAAAGTGATCAATGGTACTAAATTTGACAGTATTAATCTTCTAGAAACCATACTCATCTGGTGCAATCAGTGTCTGCATTACTAATTTACTGCAGGCTTCAGAGTAAGTATAATAGTGTGGCCATTTCTTATCACTGTGATTCTTGGGATCCCTTGTGTTCTAAGCCTCAGAAAATAGAAATTCACACTCTGCATGTCGCAATCTTGGAACCAGGCCATAGTTAATACCTTTATCGATGTCTCTCTGACTCATTTACAGGTGTCAGAAGGTACTTGAATTGAACAGATGGGCCCTTCTCCTTTTTCTCATGAACTCGATCAGACTCAGAGAACCTTGGCTTCTTGTTGTTTCTTAGGTAATTTTTTTCTCATTTTACAAAAACTAGTTTTCGCAAGAAATATTCTAATACATTATGAAACTAGTTTCTACAATATACTTTTTAATATATTAAATATATCAATTCCGGTAAAAATAATAAAAAAAGAAGAAGATTGTAAGAAAGCAAAAAAGGAACTGCAAATAGCAAGGGCTTACAGAGATATCCAAGACCCATGCAAAAGTGCAACCAGGGACACACTCAAGAGCCCAGCTCCAAGCTTACTGTTACAACTCTTCCCTGAATAAAAATTAATTGAATATCATTTAGGTCAATGGCTTAGGTATGTTTTATTTGGGTTATGATTTATCAACAAGACCAATTAAGTTGTTTAAGCGTGATTTTGTGGTAATAAAATTGATTAAGTAATTTATTAACAGTAAAATTTATATATTAATTAGTTTAATATCTAATTTAAATTTTTTATATATTAGTTAGTTGGTTTCTGTCCACTTGAGATGAGTATATGTGGCGTCCATGTGTTTTCTTGAAAGTCAGCATCTATTATCTATTCATATACAAACTCTATTTATTGCTATAAAAGAAACATAATTTTCAATCCAATTATGTAAAGAGATAAGAGGTAGAGACTTATACTTCACTCCACCACACCACATGACCAAAGTAGCAGATACATGTTCATCTACGCTTCTTCTTTCATATACCAAAACTCACGGGTGATAATGTAATAATCTATTTTTATTATAAGTGTAAATTTTATACTATCAACTATGCAAAAGTTAAATTACTTTTATAAAAAGACAACATATTTGTAATTTCATGGTTGTGTTCTTTTGAATTGGACCTTATAAACAACCAAAAGATAATTAATTTGAACTGTAATGATTAGATGTAAGTGAGATTAAGTTCATAAGAAATATATTAAATTAAAAAGAAAAAACGCTGAAATAGTATTAAAAGAAACAACTTAAGGAGATGGATAAAGATGTCTTAAAGGAAAGAAACTTGATCACGTATACTCATTTTCAACTGTTTAACTAATCGTAATAAAATATTAATACCACTTTTTGCGGTCACACGCCATTTTTCCGAACAAACCTAAGACAGTGGCGAAGTGTTTGGTTTTTGTTTTCTAGGAAAAAAAATCAAACTCAGATAGCATAATGATGTAGATCAGAGAAGTCGTGGATTCACTCTCTCCATGTGATAGGTGTCGGTTGAAATTGGACAAAGGAATCATTCATCTTTTTCTTTCATTGTACCATTAAATCAACATTGCAATCCCAATTAAGCACAACACTGATCCTTCTTTTGCAATTGCAAATGCACAAGGGAAAACCAGATTCTGTCTCCATCTTCAGTTCCCTTCCTGAAGATGTTGTCCTCAAAATTGTTTCGCTGCTTCAGGTTCCCTTTTACATATTGTATTCTGATCACGAATTTCAATTTTCTTGACATAGGAAAGGTTCGATTTTACTTGACCCTTTTGTATTGTTTTCAATTTGGTGCAAAAAAACCCCGAAAAAGGTACGGGATTTGTGTGCCTTAGGTTGTTGTTCGAGGTTCTGGAGGGAACTGTGCTTCTCAGATTGCATTTGGGAGTCTCTTGTCAGAAACAGATGGCCCTTACTCTCTTCCTTTCATTTCCCTTCTTCATCTACTCCCACTCATTCGCCCAATTTCAAGGTATTCACTGATTCTCCTCTTTTTGGAGGAACACCCTATTTGTCTTTTAACCTTATTTAATCAAAGTTTGGTACTTTTCTTTATTGGTTTCTGAATTTGGACTCTGAGTATCGAACCCTTAAATTTGTTATTTATTTCTTCTGTGTTGAACTTTTTTTAAAACTGTTGGAAAGAACATGGTCCCCTGTGATTGAATTGAGTGAATAGAACATGCCTCAGCAATGTAAAAAAATTACACCATCAACGAACTAGAAATTGTCAGGAATTGTATTTTTATGGATATTAGCAAGAATTGCCTTAAAAGTTATCTTAGCATGATGTAGAAACCTTTTGCATTTTCACTATAAAGAAATTAAACTCCATTGAATTATGGTAATTGTTTGTTTGGGAATTGGGTTACAGAAGTGGAAGAAATTGTACTTGGATAGGCACGTGGAATTGGGAGTGAGAGCAAGGTCTGTTGTGAAGTTTGTGGAAGCTTGTTCACGTTCAGAATCACTTGAGGTTGGGGACCATCTGAAAGCTGTTGATACCCTGATTAGTACGAGCTTTGGGTTTGAAGACGTGCAGAGGTTCTTGTTCGACTCTCAAACGAATGTGCTGATTAACTTGGTTGGGGTACATTATTGCCTCGCAACCCTTGGGATTCAGGTATTCCCATTCTTTCACACCCTATTTTCATTTGTTTTATGGATCATGCTAACTAGTATTAGTTAAGAAATCAATTATTAGGGACCTGTTTGGTCAAACTTCTCAATAAAGACTTCCAAGAGAAAATAAGAAGAAAAAATGAAATAAGTTTCTCCATAAGTTAAAGTTAGCTTATGCATAAAATAATTCCTATAAACCCTCTCATATAATTTTCCTAATTTATTTATTTATTAATTCATTTTATTTATTTATCTCTTCTTAAATAGGAGGGTGCATCCTCATTTTCTTTATTTTTTTTACATATTTGAGATTCAACACATGTTAGGTTCCTTTCAAAACGAAATGGCTTCATCATTGGTTAACTTGGTGTCACTTGATAATAATTTGGATGATTACTTTTACTATCCATGAGTTTATCAAACTGTGTCTTGGCATATTGGCAATGGTATATATGCTACTTTTATTCGATGCAAGGCTGCAACTAGAAAACATGAATAAATATGGTTTGACATTTGCCAAATGTGAATCTGAACAAATGTTTGATTGCATTAACTGAGTTTATTCAAGTTTATCTAATGTAACCTTCTTTGCAAAATTTATTGTGCTTGTTCGTTTCACCACCTTTTTGAAATTTATTTATCTGTTTCCTTAGAGGTTCAACATTTTCATAGCTATTCATAATCTCTGGTCAATCAAATAAAATATCTGTATCAGTTTTATGTAGAGTAATATTATCAAACAATGATTAGAAAAAAAAAAGAAATCCCCGTGATACCTGCTCAAATTTACTTGTGTGCGCATTTCATGTTTCTTGAAAATAAGATAACATGCTATTTAACAGTTCCTAATCTTTTGTCATTCGTTGCTTTGTACCCAAGTTTGCACCTTTGGAACCTTTAGATATAACTTGTGTCTTTTCATCTTTTACCTGTTTCCTTTTTCCTTTAAATTTAATTCCTATTCTTTATTCTTTGATCCTTCCTTAGAGAAATAAATAGGATAAAGGTTAACCTTGATCTGTAATATATATTTTCCCACTTCTTTTTTCCTCTTCCCAAGAAGGCTTTTACCTGGAAGTTGTTATATACTACCTCCTCCATTACTTTTTGTAAGTGTGTTTTAAGATTCTTTTAGAAAAATCAATAAATGTAATAAATTTTCTATTTATAAGATTTTTTATTTTATCATTTTCATCTTTACATCACAATAATGCATGTGTTGTCTTCAAATTTGAAAATTACAGTTAAATAAAAATAAAATCTTTAAAAAAATCCGACCTTTAAAAAGAAACAGAGGGAGTATAAGACAGTGGAATGCATAGAATATTTAATTGAATAGATGTCTGTCTCATAATTATGTGGACTTCCTTCAGATGAAACCTTCTGAAGGACTAGACCAGAGTGGTATGTATTTGATACGTAAGTGTCTTCATTGCCAGGGTGATAATCTTGTAGAAACCCTTCAGACTCATGAGATCTCAGATCGGCGCGTCTGCATCAAGTGGTGGAAAGTTGGTAGATGGTTCTATGGCTTCCGCATGAGGGATGAAACACATTCTCGGTGGATTTCTTTGGCAGATTTGGCAAAAGAAGATGATGAGCATGTTTTGGGAGTGCTTCGCCGAGGTACTGTTCATGAGGTTTTACGTGTTCAAATCTCTGTGGTTGGTCGTACATCAACACATTGGTCCCATAGATTGGAATAGGTATAGGGATATCAACTAAAGCAGTTATAGCTGTCATTAATATGTGTATAGTTTGTTTTCAAACTCTGTTGTAATAATACATACATACATAGAATGTCATCAAAGATAAGACAATAAAAAAAGTTCATAATGCTTATTGGCATATTTGAACTCCGTATCTTGTTGTACATAACTAAGGATCTCAAACTTGCTTTATGCCAGAACCTTATAAATTGAAAAAAGGCTTGAAGGTTTTGTTGTTGTATATAGATACTGCAAATTAGACCTTTCATGTGAATGATTCTCAAGCTCATTGTGACAACTGACCACAAAACTGTCCTTTTAATTGCTGTGACATCCACTGTTAACATTTTCACTTCATTCTTGATATTATTAGATTTTAGAAAGTATGCTTTCAAAGTATTAGAAGATAAACAGAAATAGTAGTGTTTTATTAGTTGCAGCAAACATTATACCTTGCGTAGGGAAAATGCTCGTTTTGTGGTTGAAAGGTATTAATCATTAGTAATTGCAGCATTGGCTTCTAATTCCAGAGACTTCAATGCATCAATAACATGGCATTCTATTTTTACTTTTGTGGGAGCATGTATAATGAAAAATTTGAAATCATTTATAGCACGAAAGTCATGTATAATACAACTGAGGTCCTAGAGGGAACACTGATTTACAAAAATAATCAACACAACTGAAGCAACACATCAAGTCATCTACACACTCTTAACAATTGCTGAGCACACTAACTTTGTAAACAATGCAACTATAAATGAAGACGTGAATAAATACATAGAATGCATGATCCATGTTCTTTCCATCTACTTGGGGACACGACTATGAATGCTGTAAGCTGAAAGCCAAATGAGCAAGACTGTCACAATGCTTCCAAACAAAGCCACTGCTACGGAGGCGCCAACATGTCTACAGAATTTATCATAAATATTGCAAATTTTATTCCAACCGACCACATGGCTGTTTCCCTTCAAACCCAGATATGCTATACTTCCTGCTGTGCCTGTTGCTGAGGCTATTATCCCCAATATAAGCTGCAAAGAAGCATGATAATTCAATAATTTGCTATGCTTTGATATATAAATGAAAGGGAGTTGAGAAGAAAAGATGAATAGAAAGGTGAAGAAGAATGGTTTATTGGATTAATTACCGCATCCCATAAGATAAAGTGGAAGAGCAACTTTGCTTTAAGGGCTGGATTTTTAATGGCATAGAGTGATGCAAGAGTTGTAATGATACTGTAAAGGCCAACAACGGATAATGCAGCCACAAAGTATCTGCATGTATATATCACATTACAGGTCAAATTGCAACTCCAAAATAACCAGTAATTAATATTAAGATGATTTGTTTGACAAAAAGTATCCGTGAGAACAAGTCGTTATAATACATAATTTAATAGCAGTATGCAAATGGAAGATTTTGAATTCATGTATAAATAAATAAAATAAAAGAATGCCTAAAGATCATGACATCAGGAAATTAGAACGGAGAAAAAATAATGCACAATGCATCATGGACGACTTTGACTCCTTATTATCTTGGAACTTATGTACATCAAGTAACAAAACAAGTCCAAAAAAATAAGATAAAGTATGAATAGCTAAAGCTTACGAAGCACAACGGAAGTTTCAAATTTCCATGCATGTTCACTAAGAAAAATACCAGTTTCCCCACAGGAAGCACTTTATCATATGAATATATTATATAGTAGATAAAGTAGACGGCGGTTTGAAATTTCATCGTTTTCATGTTCTTTCACAAGGAAAAATCATCAACAATTTCCCAGGAACCATTTCAGATTGAATATACGTAATAGTAAAGAAAATCAACATGTTCGTGTGAAAGATAAGACTTGCATCTCAAAATTTATATGGAAATTCTGACCAAACTTCTTGGAAATAAGATAAAAATCAGAAAGCAAAACCCTTCAAATGCGAAAAAAATACATAGATAGCGTTAGCTTCTTTCTTTGAAACTCTATCTAATGGCTGAAACATTGGAACCTATCTGTCCTTTTGTCGTTTACTACTAATTAAAAAAGGTATTAGTATCCCTTATTTGGGTCTACCAATATCTCTCGCTAGAAGCAAAAGCACAAACTTGGATACTCCTACATCCCTTTAGTTTCATAAAATTAAAGTTTTTTTTTTATCATATAAGGAAAGGTTCGTAAGTTTAATATTCACTATCGATTCTTATCCCTGAATCTTCATGACGATAAAATTGTCATTTGATGTCACATGACGCAAATAACCACAATAAAGAGGCATTAGCAAGACACTTGCAGCAGTTATTTTTCTGCATATATTTGGATAATACTTCCATCTGAACTATGAATTAAGTTCTTTTATGAATTAAAACTAATTTGTACATATATTAAAGCTATTTTTTGAAAAAGTAAATAAAATATAAATTACTTTACACATAAGTTTTGATTTTTAACATCATGCAAAAATTATACGACAGTTATAATAAATATAGTAAATCTACTAAAAAATTGAATAACTCTCTAACTTACACAAAGGCTGGTGAGTATCTGAACTTGGCTGGCCGTGGCAAGGGAAGAAATTTTGTTTGATTACCAGTGACCAACACCACAACTGATACCAGTGATGCTGCAAACAACAAAAACCTTAGGATGACATCAAATTTAAAGTAATCAACACCAGCTGTCTGAGCTGGAGTTGATGAACTTGATCTGTATTCAGTGTCTCCAGGCTTATCTGTAGAAGCCATGTTGCTTTGCAAGGTTGCTTGCTAACTTGGTTTTGATAGCAGCTAGTGAGGACACAAAGTGGAGGGAGATAAGGATAGTGGAACAATGATATTGTGCAAATATTTATAGGTGGATATGAACTTTCAGGGAAAACCAATTGAACCAGAAAAGTGTAAAAAAAAATGAGTTGGAGTTTCCTGCACGTTAGAGTTGGTTTGAACAGTTGCTTTGTTTGGTGGTGTGGACGTGATTATGAGCCTCACACAGCTCATAGTCTATGTTAGAATATGTGCAATCTCAGGGTTTACATGGAAAATTAATATGAGAATATATAATTGATTTCAAACTTTCAAACTACTGATATTTTTGGTTGCCAGCTACATAACTTGGTTATTGTAATCTTAGATTCTGATTTTGTGTGTATTATTATATGTGCATGGGGCCACACTGCATAGACAAACTCATCCATGACTAATTAACTCATTGTCATTCCTAAAAGATTTTCATCTAGCTCGGTTGGTAATTTCTGGTTGGAGTATAAGAACTAATTGTCTTATGTAGCATCCATGTTGAACATGTACGAATCAATTATTCGTGATGATTCAATGAATTTCCAGAATCAAAGTTGTGGTTGGTATAGAATATCAGAGAGGAAAAAAAGGGTTATAAAAGAGAAGTGAAGAAAAAAAGAATTAACTGAAGTAAATTTAAAAATAGTGTATATACATTATGTCTCTCGTGTTAAGCTAATGAATGCGTTAAATCTAAGTTAGTGTTTCTCTTTCCTTTATCTAAATATATATAAGACAATGAAATGGATCTTTTAGTTTCAAAATGAGCTTTTTCAGCTAAAAGTGTTAATAATTTCTACTTTATTTTAACCTTTAACTTTAAAGTGAATATTAAACAACAACAAAGGGGGTTCAAATTGATGGGTGTGAATCTACAAATTTTTATGCTTACTATTTTTAGTCTTTAGAAGATAATTTAAGCAAAACAGAAAGAATAGTCGAATCCACAAAAACTACAAGATGGTTTGAAAAAAAAATAGAAGAGATTGAATATAGCTAGCCTAAGTATATTTTTTACAATGTTTATTATAAAACATTGATTCAAAAAAAATTATGAGTTTTCTTTAAAGGAACAAATTAAGAGAAAAAAATAAATTAATTAGTCTTCACAAAAACTGTTAGAACACGAGAAAAAAATGAAGAACCTTAGCTGGAGTTTCTAAGCTCCACCTAAAAATAAAATATAAAGAGTTCATAATATGGGATTTGAATATCAAACAAAACCTAAAAATAAAAACCTTAATTTTGAATAGAATTAATATTGACTTTATTTTGCCAGTCAAAAATGATAGATTTTTATAAAAAAAATTTTGACTCATATATAAAATAAAGAGTTATATTACAGAGAATAAATCAACATGTTAGTTAGAAAGAAATTGAATTCATATTTTCTAACCAAGATTTTATATTTGAGTCTTTAAAATTATTTTTAATTATTAATTAAAAATTTGAGATTATAATAAAATACTAAAGATCAATTATATGTATATGATTTCTTCACAAATATTTAATAAAAATAGTTTATCGTTGCATAGATGATCTCACAGAAGAATGATTTTTTTTATTGAATGTTCTTATCAAAAGTTTTCCGATAAATTCAAATTATTGAATTGTTACAATTTTCAATTATCATCCCCTTTATCAACAAATATAATTACACATATTTTTACTTTTTTAAAGTGCAATTTTCCCATTGAAAAGGAAAGCCTTTTTTTTAGTCTAGATTCAGGTCAAAAGATTGAAAATAATCAAGAACAAGGAAAAATATACTATATTGAAGATAAACATAGAAAAAAAAAATACTATATTAACATAGTAATTCAATTACTATCTGAAATCATATAAAGAACAATGTAAATCTCTAACTCACATTCTAGAAGTTTTTTTTTTTTCCTTTGTTTTTTGGTGGGTCATGTAAAAGAAGAAAGTGTGTTATTTTTCTTAAATTTATTAACATTGTTTGATTATTTTTATATAAATGAAGAAAGAATCCAATAACATGTTCAATCAATCACACAAAACTGATAGCTTTATCTGAAACATCCAAAACCTAATGATGTGCATTACTCTGTGATTTTCCACGCTATCAATATTCTATCATTCTATGACTCTTTAAATATTTAAAAGTGAAAAGAATAAAAGAATCTCCTTTTTCTTCTTTCAAATTTTCTTTTCTTTTTGTTATTTAAAAAATCTAAAAATGCATTCAACTATACAATGTCTGCTATCTTTTTGGGTGCACCATTGTAGACTTTCATTTGAAATTCAACAACGAAGAAAGGAACCAAATCAAGAACCTTCACGAATTCTTCAATTCTGGGTAGTTCAAATCAAGAACATTAATTGATTAATGTCGTGTGCATTACGTCACAGTGGGATAAGCTCTACATATCTATCACACATGTTTGAACAACAACGTACGCAATCGAATTAACAACTGTTTTTGGTCGTATTCACCCAAATGAATGACCAAATCTCCTATCTAAATATAATAATCCACTCTATTGACATAAATTATTAGAAAAATATCAACTTTATAATTATTATGATTTCATAAAAAATAAAGAAAAAAAATGTTAATAAAATATTTAAAATTAATGAATATTCAAGTTATTATTCAATTAATTTACCTAATGTGTTCATATAGGCAAGAAAGTTGACCAGCATCTTGTATTCACATTTAATTCAGATTATAGAATTTCAGAAGAAGAAAAGAATGAAGATTTTATTTTGCATATCTAGATTCATAATCGTTTTCTGTATAAAATGTGTATGTCATATCTCTGTTTGGTTTCATTTTTTTGTAGGATTTATTGTTTGACGTGTAATAGTGAAAGACCAAGTTAATTAAGTAACATGAATTCAGGATTTTTGTTTCAGCTTTACCCAAAACACAGGAACATTGGAAGTGGAAAATCATGTTTTAGTCTTCAAAAATGGTAAAATATTGAAGTTTCGTGAAGATTGAAAGTTTCACATACTAATGATGCTACTATTGGTCTTAGAACACAAATATGTTCATACCTTCTGAATAAATAATATTTGTTAATTCAAAATTTATGGTAAAGAAAGTAATTGTGTGGAACATTGACTTATCCAACAAAATATTCGCCATAATTGCAAGCAAAATTATCAGCTTCGTCTTTATGATTATTTGATAGCTAATTTTAAAATATTTACTCTGCATATAACCCAATTAAGCTCATGAAAAATTTTAATTTTCTTTAAAATGTAAAATAAAACAAATTAATAATATTAAGAATAAAAAAAACATTAGAATTATTTTTTTATAATAAAGAGAGTTTTTTTTTTTTTATGTGAAAATGTTGATATTAGATATACAATTAATAACGATAAAGAAAGAAGTTTCCCTTTCCTTAAATAAAGAAAAACAGGCACATGCCAAAAAGGGAGAAGATAGAAGATTTAAATGAAGTAGTTGACAAGTTTGTATTATTTCTCAAAACTTAGGTGATAGAATTAATTCACCAACTTATTATCATCCCTATCATTCAATTAATTTTGCAAAATTGTCTCAACCACGAGTCTTTGATTTTAATTTATATATATATATATATATATTAATTAGAAATCTTACCTAAATTAAAAATAGTGTAAATCAATTATATATATAAAATAATTATCATATTTATCTTGTACTTGTTGTAAAAAAAAAAACCTTGTGTGTAATACTATTAAATTAAAAAAATAGATATGTAGTAAATAGATTATTGATTTAATTAATACATTACTCATTTTTTTACATCAGCTAATAACTAAATAATGTACATAAAATAATATAATATATAAATATCTAATATATATTAAGATTGTAAATTTTTCATCTTTAAAATATATTTTAATTGCTTATTCTTAATATTTCCAAAACCATGCAACATATATATATTTTTTAGATGTGTTAATCTATTATTAAATAATGACTATAAAATCTCAATCACAAATCTTCTTTTATTTTAGCTTTCAGCATATTTATTGGTATTGGAGCAATAAATATGAGGTATTGTTTGTTTATTGATTTAAAAAAAAATCAGTTTTTAATTAAAAAAAATTCTGTTCATTATTTTTGAAAACGGTTTTTGAAAACTATTTTTGTTCTTTAGATTTTAAAAATTAAAAAAATAAAACCTGATAAAATGTGTTTTTTATTTTTAATAATAATACTTTTTTTTACTAGTGACTGTACTATATAACTGGTTTTCATCATAACTCCTCATTATTATTGATATTCTCCTCTTTTGTTTAAAATGATTTTTTTTTAATTTATTCTTAAAAATATTTCAAAATTAATTATTAAAAATATTTTAAAAAAATAAAAATAAAACTAAATCATAATTTTGGATTTATGTTGCTATTTTGTTTATCTACAGTACAAGACTAACTTAAACAAAGTATTTATTCGTATTTCATTATTTACTTTATAGTTAGTTTTAATATTAAATTACTAGTTTTTCATAAGAATATATTTTAAATATATTATATTTTATTCAACTTCAAAATATGAGTACGGATTTTGGTAGAAGAATAATTATTGAAGTGAGATTTGAGACGCTATGTACGGACCTATTCATGATCACCCAAAAGTTTATGATGAGTGAAAGTAAATAATTAATTTTTGTAATAAAAATAGTTAATAAATATTGATAATTTAAATATTTTTAAAGTTATTGTCAAATCACAGTTTAGTTTATTATATGTGATAAATTTATTGACTTTATAATAATCATTTTAAAAATTATATTAACCATGCTTTTTAATTTGTTAATTTTACAATACTATACTAATTCATACTCTATTAACTTCCAATAGCATTTAAAGAAAATACTTGTATAAATTTGAAAAGAAAATTATTTAAATAAATATTTTCTAAAAATAAAAGTTTATATTTTTTTTAATAATAATTTAATAATAAGTAATTTAATAAATTTAATAATATTATTAAAATAAATTCTAATATCATAAAAAGAAATAAATTTTAAGTATAATTAATTTTAATAAAATTAATTCATAAAATAATATTTATATTATTTTATAATTTTTAATTTTATTTTATTTTTAATTAATATAAAATAAAAATTATGTTACAAGAACAATAATAAAAGAAATGTGAAATTAAATATTATAAGATGCATAAAATTAAATTGAATCCTTATATTAAGGATCTTAGTTTTAGAAGAAAAAAATTCATATAAATACTTAAATATCATATTACATTAAAAATTTATTGAAAATTGAAATAAATAAAGATATATTATAGATACTAGATTTATCTAAGACTGTAGATATTTATTTGGGTGTGTATTATGGTTGGGAAGTTGAAAATGTTTTGTAAAGCATTAATATAAATGTCTTGGTTAATTGGTGCTTGTGGACAACCACAACCTGTTATGATTATACTTTCTTTTTCATATCCTTTTCGTCTTAAATGCCTTTCTTTATTAGTTTCAATCTTCTCTTCCCTTCAAACTTCCCATTCCTCACTTACTAATAGTATTACGCTAAATAAAATACAACCACCCAAAATTTTAATACAATTTTAAAATACGTTATATAATAATTACTGTATATTTTAAGTATACATGTTAACTAGTTAAAAACTATTTATGATATATTTTTAAAATAATTATTATACAATTAAACAATTTTATTATAAAAAAGAAAACATCATAACTTTTGGTATAATTAAATTCTATTGAACATTGATAACTATTGAATGAGTAAAGTGGTAGGGTAATGATCACTCACACAACCTTATATATGGATGGAAAAGATGATGCACATAATAGCTGGCTAAGTTGTTTAACTATTCTACTCAAAGTTGGAGAATACATAGTTATCATATTTTATCTAAAACTAATTAAGATTAGGTAAAATTGTTGATAGATATATAAGCTACTCCACAAATACTTGTTTATAGATGTATCCTCCAACTGACAAATTTATTAAAATAGATAACAAAGTTGAATAGAAACTTTAATACGATATTATGTCAAATTTTAATCTAAAATCAATTGGTACTAAGTGAAGCTATCTAGCAGATATAAGTTACACTATACAAACTAAGATAGATTATATGAAATTTCATGTACTATCTCTCCTCGATATATACTTGTCGAATTAGATGATTTTATTCTAATAAATATTTTAAATTGAGACAGTTGATGCAAATCTTTCTTAAATATAATCCTATGAACTTTTTTTTTAGAGAAAAATTAATTACTCATTAAATATTTTTCATAGATTTATTTTTATGAAATCTTTTTATAAATTTATTTGTGGGAAATTTTTCATAAATTTTATGTGAAAAATAATTTTCTATTAACCGTTTACCTATAAATTTATAATAATAAAAAATTGATAGGAAATTTGTGAAAAAAATTATATTTTTTAATAATTTTAAATATCATCTATAAACTTATTTAGGGAGAAATGGATTTTGAAATAGGTTTTTTTAGTGATTGTAAATACTACTAATATGTTTTGTGATGGAATATATTTGTTTTATCGATGGAAATGTATTAAAAGTCATGAATTTTCTTATCTTATACACATCTTATTAATGAACTTCTTTGATAATTTTTAATAAATTTAATTAATAACAAAGAGTGAATTCAAATCAAAACTTTATCAGAAAATATCTTAACATTAACATGTACTCTGAAAATACTTGCCATTCAAAATTAACTAGCCGAAAATCCAAACTGTGAACAGCCTAACTGTGAAAATAAAGTATATATTTTTTTAATACTTGAAATTGACAGAAGTTTCATTTCCCACTTGGAAAATTGAAGTGACCCTTTTATGTGAGGAACATGTATTTAAGAGGTGGCATCCAGAGGGTTCTGTGAACACCCCCCACTCAAAATTTGGAGTTTTGAATTCAGAGAAATTAACAAGTTGTTGTTGTTAAGAAGTATGATGGAGGGTGAGCATAAGAGAATCACTAATGGTGTGGAAGGTGTAGAGAGCAAAGTGGTGATGGGAAAACCAGTTGTTGTGAGTGGTTGTGAATTGGTTCTGAGATTTTTGGCCTTATTTCTGACTCTTGCAGCTGCTATAGTTATTGCAGTAGACAAAGAGACTAAGGTTGTTCCCATCGTGCTTGTAGATACCTTACCACCTTTGTATGTTCCTCTCACTGCTAAGTGGCATCAAATGTCTGCCATTCTGTAAGCTCTCTACTTCTCTTTCTCTTCTTCTTTCTCTTCAACAATCTTCTTACTCACTCCATTTTTTCAACACTTCTAAAACTATATTCCCAGAAGTTTATCAATTTACTCTGAAAATTCCTTCATCTTTGATGTAAAATGGTTTAAGACCTATCATTTCATGCATGGTTCATCTTTTTCATCAGTACACATACTAGTAAATTTGTCCCTTCCTCATCTATCAAACACTAAATGATGCTTTAATTGCTGAATCTATGTTAACTAATCAAATTACTTCTACTTGTTTATATTTGCTACTTCTTCCAACAAACATTTTTTAATTGCCAGCCAATTATTTTTGCCCTTCAAATTTTATTTAGTAATTTCTATAATTTGTTATAAGTTTCTTTTTTTTCAAACACCTAGCTAATATATAAATGTTGATAAATTAAAATGTATATTTGAAAAGAAAAACAAACATTTAATTTAATATTTATAGTAAAAATTCAAAATTAAAATAGGTAATCTATAGACAACTTGTACTTATCACAAAAAAATAAATTTTTTATAAAACAATAAAAAATATTTTTTTTCTAAATTACAATAACTAAAAAATTAATTATACGTTCAAATCATAAATATAAATATAAATATATATATATATATAATTTTAAGAATAAAAAGTTAGAAATTTATTCACAAAGACGTTTTTAAGATATTCTTCTATTAATAATTTTTTGAAAATAAAATAATCAAACCTTTTCACACTTTGAATCACAAACGATGGTGATGTGTAACTAAAAGTGTTAATCTTCGAAGTTGAGGTTTTGATATTCATTGGGTTAAAATAAAAACTGGTAATTACATTTTCAAACAAAAGTAAACATGTTTCATTTTCAACTTCTTTATTGTATCATTGAAATATAACTACAGTTTTATCATCTTCATTATTATTAGCAATATGGTAGCTCCAAACGTTAATGCTCTCCTTCGTACAAAAGAGACTTTCAAGAAAAAGGAACAAAATTAGTTGGAATATGCAAAACTGGTAACTTTAAAATTCTTTTCATAAAAATAACATCTTCTAATAAAATATTATATAATAGAACATGCATTAAATGCATTAAATAAATAATACACTTTTAAAGTCTTGCCAAATGTTTGCTTAATTTAATATATACCATACTTGACACCTTCCCATCTACCATTTTAATGCTGTCTTTTATGGTTGCAGTACTATCATTGACTTTGACCTTTAACAACAGATCATATTATTAAGAACATTAAAATGAATTAGAATTTTTTATATTTAGTGTAAATTTTTTTTTTTAATTTTACCAATGAACTTTTTAAAACTTTGGTGTTTGACATGGGATCAAATGATTTTTCAAACATATTTTTAATTTATGACAAGGAATGAGACATAACTACAAGAATGTTTTCATGTAAAGGTATTTTATGGTGACCAATGCAATAGCATGCACGTATGCAGCATTATCTCTTCTTCTTGCCCTAGTAAACAGAGGTAAAAGCAAAGGCTTGTGGACGTTGATATCTGTTCTGGACGCATTCACGGTGGCTTTGCTCTTTTCCGGCAATGGCTCCGCCGCGGCGGTGGGTGTTCTTGGGTACAAAGGGAACTCTCATGTGAATTGGAAGAAGGTGTGCAATGTCTTTGGGAGATTTTGTGATCAAATGGCTGCTTCAATTGGTTTGTCTCTGATTGGATCATTGGCCTTCCTCTTGCTCCTTGTTATTCCTTTGGTCAGGCTTCATAGAAGAACTTAGTTAATTAATCTTATTTATTATCGATCTTATAATGTTTTTCATCACATATTAAGTTCTTACTGTAATATCTATGGGAATAATATTAATACCTGTCGTGAGTCCTCAACTCATAGGTTCAGGTCTATCATGTACTATATAAGACACTTGCATAGGAAAAAAAATGATGATTGTTTTAATTACTGTGCTAGTTTTTTCATAGATTCAATTTGGACAGTATAATATAACATAAACACAACATGATGATTGTATCTTGTGCAGTAAAATTCTGGTTTAAAATTATTTGCTGCAACTTGTTTCTCTCTAAATTAATACACACAAAGATAACATCAGTTTTATATATCAGAATGAGTTTAGATCGAAATTTGTGACCCTAATAATGGGCTGTGTGTGGATCTGGATCTGTTTTCCTCTTCACCCAAATAATGGTCTCAACAGACCAAAAATGGATCCTAGGAAGTCACAAACTAAGCCCAATCTCAAATGCATTACATTAAAAATTCTTGTGATTTGGTGAGATTGTTCAAATTTTTCCTTCTGCTTATGTTTATAGTAATTCTCTTTATCAGAGATACAATATGGTAACACTGAACGAGTACTAACTATGACCGTTTGTGAAGTTCGCAATTATGAGGTACAAAAATGGTAACACTGAACAAGAAAGCACCAAGGGTAATGAAATATAAGAAATGACCATTGTTTTGGCACCCATTTTCTTCCAAAACTTTATTTCCTTGACTTGCCATTCCAAAACAAAATTCTCTTTTCACTTTGATTGTTGATGACCTTGTGGGGTCCAACCTTTGTACCCTCCAACAAGTCCGTTATTTTAGCCTCTCTCTGCTTCCTTTTTTTCCCACTCATACGGTTACTCTGCATGATCATGATATAGGAAGGTGTCACAATCAAATGCCCACGGGAATCTAATCAATTACCCTCTCTACCTATTTTCCAACAAAATGTTACCATTGCTGTTACTAACTATAGTGTAGCCCTACACATTATAACACACTATTACAATCATAGGATGGCACCACCATTCCTCTTTCCTCAATTAGTTTTACTTCAATTCTCAAAAATTCCTTCTAGAGTAAGCATAGATAACGACAATAAACAATACAGTAGAAATTAGATAAGGGTCAGAATATATAAAATCAAAGTGCATATAATTGGCTAAGAAGTACAAGAAAGGCACATTATGTATCTCTGAAGGGGAAGCATGCATATATCTTTTTTTTTTTCTGCAATCATTTAATGACAGATTAATTCAAATCAAACCAATAATTAACCCAACCCAAGCCAGCCCTTTTTTTCTTTCTCTCAATTTCACTTGAGGAATACAAACCAAAACAAAACCGTTGGGTATATAAACATTAGAGGAATGAGTGAGAGAGAAGAGAGATAATTTGAAATAAAGTAGCAAGTATGTTATTGGGCAAGATGCAAGGTAACACTACTGAAAAGGAAAGTGAAACTCACTCTACCATGCCACCACTCTCTCAAATCCCTCCTCCTTCTTCTTCTCTTCACCCTTCAACCATTGCTGAAACAACCGCAAAAGTCACTTCCAGAAAGCGTGTTAAGAAAATGGGTCACACCAATTGCGAGAGCCTTAACATGGAACGTGAAAGAAGGTCCAAGATGACTCAAATGTTCACTCAGCTTCGAACATCTGTCCCTGGTCTCTTACCTCAGGTTCATCGATGATCATCCAACATTTTATGTCTTGTCTTGTCAATAATTAATGTTACACATTAATTTCATGGTTTTAGAGAGTTTTGATTACATGGGTTTTGTACATTAATGTCAATAGCTGATATTTTTAATTCCATTGCACCCTACTAAGTTTTGTGAATGACCCTTTTTTGGTGTTATGGGGAATCATAGGCTACAAGGGAAGTGATAATAAACGAGACAATTGGGTACATAAAGGAGCTTGAGAAAAAGAAGGAAAGATTGGAGGAGTTGAAGGAGACTATGAAAGGAGTAGAAGGGTCGATGTATGAATGTGGTAACAATAATAGAAATTGTTCGATCACGGTTACTGTCTCTGCTAATGTTGCATTCTTTGGCATTCAATCGGTGCCTCGACCTGGTTTGGTGACTCAAATCTTGAAGGTGTTTTGCAATCACCAAGCAGAGATTTTGGCTGCAAATGTGTCGGTTAATAATGGGAAATTGATATTGGCAATCACAGCGTTGGTGCAAAATAAGGGAAACGGTGTGGTTGAAAATATTAAAAGAGAAATCATGGGTTTGTAGGATCAAACTCTTGTTCTAAATTACAGGGTGTTTGATTTTGGTACCATGTAGAGCTAACCCAATATAGATCATGATTCGTGTGCTAGCCATGAACATAACCAGCAAAATAATTACTACCATTTACTCTATTCAACTGGTTTTTTTATTTTCATTTTTTTCTTATTCTTGGTGAAGAAATTGGAAATCAATTCAAGTTGCTTTTGTCAAGAGAAGGAAGGTATCAGGGTGATTCATTGTCCCAAAAAAAGCATTGCAAATCATGGGATGGTCCCACAAAAAGCCTTTTTGTGTTTTTCTTTTCTTATTAACAAGATTTTTCATATTCCTTAAATTAAAAGAAACATTTAAGAAAAAAGAATTATTAAAATATTTATATGACATATATGATTCTTTAAGTTATGATTTATTTTTTTTATGTAAAAAATGATTTCTTAAAAATGATTTTTTTTGTAAAATGATAAATATAAATATTTCAAATTACATTTTTAATATGAATTATTTAAATTTTTTAAAATTAAATACAAATTATTTAATAATCATGTGACACACTATGAATCATAAATTATATTTTTTTAATATAGAAAGTATCTCATATTTTGTTAAAGTTATAATATTAAACATTACAAAATTATTATACAAAAATCAAGCAATTAATTACTGTTGGAGATTTGTTTTGTCACGTAGCATGATTCAATAATATAGGCAGTTTCTCACAAATAGTAGGTTTACGAGGTTTTTAAGTGAGAAATGACAAAATTGATGTTGAATAAATCTATTTTAAAAAAAATTAAAATACGAATGTTTTTATTACTATTTGAAGATATTTTCTGTACAACTAAAAAATGATAACAAAAAATGTCTCTATGGGAAATATTTGAGATGTGTAAGTAAAAACAAAAATGTGACAAATTATAGTAGTTATATAATTATTTTTCCGTTTCAAAATTATCGCAATTTTAGTCTTAAAAAAAATAAATTAATTGTTACATGACTTTTAATATAATTATTTTATAAGTTTATAAATTTATTATTCATAATAAATGCAAGTAAATTAGATTATAAAACTATTTTATATCATAGGTGTTTTTTCCTTTTTTTTACTTATATTTACATATCATTCATCAATGCCATGCATTTCGTTTTTTACTAATATATAGTAGCACAACTATAACATTATTTTCTATTTTTAAAGTATTACAATTTCTAATAGGAACTAATTGAAATGACTTTTTAAAAGGATAAGGTTAGGCTTTCTAACTTCAAAAGGACAAGGATTTATGATTTTAAAAGTATGGCAAATTGAAATTTTTATATAATAATATTATATATAATTATTAATATTAATAATAAATTTTATGATAAAAAATCATTTATTTATGTTTTAAAAACATTGGACATGTTAATTCAATACTACAAATATCAAAATGAGTTGATGTAAAAAAAAGTACTAGTGGAATGGAGGTGCACAATTTTATAATATTATTTAATAATAAATTTATTAAAATGAGATAACCTAGGTAAGTACTCAATCTATAATTGATGAAAAAATTATACTAGTCATAGTTTCCTTTTTATTTTTAAAATTTCTAATAACTATACTTTTAACTTCTTAACCATAGACTGCTGAAAAGAAACCACAAAGAAAAATGTTTAAAAACTTAGTATATCTAAAAATATAATTGCATAAAAAGTTAAATCAGAAAAGAAAAAAAAAATCCTATTTTCAATAATTGAATAATTATATGTAATAACAATATTAGCAATTGATTATAGAAAGCATAACTCTGAATAATTATAAATACTTTGATGTATAAAAATACTAGAGAAAGTTTGAATAGAAAAAAAAATAAGGTCTTACATAATTAGATGAAATTATTTGTTATAACAATATATATATATATATATATATATATATATAAATCACACAAAATTTATAAAAATTCAATTAACAAAATTATCTACAAAATTTGTATGATTTGAATACTAAATTATTCTTTTTAGTGTTTAAATAACATCATATTTTGTTATCATTCAGAAAAATATTGTCATTTAAAAAATATTTCTGATAGTCGTTGATTGAGTGTTATATTTTTTTAATGTTTAAAAATCTTAATTGAATACAAAATATTATTTTACTAAAAAAAATCCTTTGAAATTTCAATTGAATACAGCCTTTAATAATTTTATTTTCTTTTTCTTCTGGAATTTATTTATTAATGAACTAATGAAATGTAAATACAAGTTCGTGGTCAACTTCATAGCCTATTTGAACGCATTGGGTAAATTAATTTATTACTTTATGTCCGTCGAGTGGATTATATTTAAAATGGGAGACTTTCACTCAATGTGGAACAAAGCAATTGTTGCAGTCCAGAGAGCACAAATGCCAGATTACTTTTGTTTCAACATAATCTACCGATCAAATTTCGGTTCTCGAAACACTAACTAAATCCCACTAATATGCTACCAAAAACTTAAGTGCTTGGAGAAATGAAATAGGAAATAGTAAGAATGGAAGCAAAGTAATAACAATTTTAATTTAGTAATCAACATTTACTATGATCGCAGACTCGGTATCCATCCAGGGCTAGGAAGCATCCTCTGGTAAGGAGATACTCGTGCAAACAAGCACATTTTAAAACACAATTTCATCAAAATCTGAACTCCATGCTATTGTGGAATACCTTCCTTCCTGTCAAGGTCTTCCAAATTTACATTTGCCTCAAGACCCATGCTCAGCAGCTCACTAACCATCACAAGGATATCAGATTTCAAAGACGCTGCTAATGCCTGTCAGAAAAACCAACAAAAGTATAAAACAAATGTAAGAGGTATAGCACAACAAATGAACCAAAATATCAACAGAAATTTTCTTCACAACCAAGATAGAGGTATACCTTTCTGTCCTCATCTTTTTGGTGCTTAATAACTTCTAAGGGCCACTCCGATACAAGCTTCTGAAGTTCACCCTTGATGCCTAACTTTTTTGTATCAGACAAGGTCTAGCAATAGTTGAGTCAAAAAAAGGAAGAGTTATTTATTTTATACAGAACAAGGCAAAGACAAATATGATCGTCTACTCAGTATGGTAACAGTCAATCTAATCAATACAACCGTCATCAAAACAAACACAACATAGATGAACTGTGAAGGATTAACATCATAAAAGTAATCCAACATCACATCCAGGTCATACATACTCAATTCAATCATAAAGTTAATCACCAACAATACTAAAGTCATATAACATAAAAAACAAGCGACAAAAAATCATTTTACCAAATATAATTGTGGCAACAATTTAACATGTGTACTGTTCTAAACTGATTTTTATTTTAATCAAAGTTTTCAGGATAATATCTTTCAATTTTATCTCCCATTGTTTAATTTCCTATTGCAGAGGCATTTCTTAACTCTTTGGCAAAGAAATTTATATTATAGTAACACGTACAATATAACATACAGTCCGTACCTGATTTAGAACTTGGACGACAGCAACTGCATCACTGGGTTTACGTTCCAACAGAAGACCCTGTAGAAGTATAAAAAATCAAGCTTACACTTAATTTCTAGTTTCTAGGAAACCTAGTATGACAGAAACCATCTATCGGAAAGGGGAAACAAGCATCAGCATTGAAATGAAGTTCAAGGCAACTTACATGATTATATGAAGTTTGTCAGATTGGAAAAATTATGAAACATTCTTTAAAGAGCAACTAGACTATTTTTAAAACTAGTAAATCAAAAATGCCAAAAATATAAAATAAACTTTGTGCAATATGGTATGGTTTTTCTGAGCAAAATACCTACAGAACATAACCCATTGAGGTCTTGTGTGATAACTAATACATAGCATATAAACTTGGTATCTGCAATATAATCAAAACTAATTGTCAAATAAGACAATGGTGTAGATAGATTTGCTACCTTGGCACAAGAAAACCCAGTCGTCAAAGTGTGCTGCTTCATTGTATCAGATCTCAACTTTTCTATTTTCCACAATGACTCGGTGTCTCCTACAAAGTAAATGAAATAAATAAATGATTAAATTGGTATGGGCAAAAATGATTTTAGAAAGCTCAAAATATATATTGAAATATCATAATGCTACTTTATGTACCTGAAGAGGATATTAATATTATATGAACCTCGGAGTTTTGAAAAAGATATAAACAGAGAGTCAAGACAATAATTTTTCCTTAGCATGATTGCTAAACCAGTGATGGTGATATTCTATTTGGGAATCTACTATGGATATTTGATACGGTTCTGATACATTCGTCTGATTATATTGGTTTTGTAAACAATCACAGTAGCAACCAACATCTTTATATTGAAATACTACCTTGGTTATCACTAAACAATCTAGCTCATTTTACATATCTATAACTAACTTACATCTGTGTACACAGAAGACAATATTATTAGACCAAAATGTAAGCCATCAAATAAATAACGTGGAAGAATTAAAATCATTTATCTAAAACTATGATATATCGCAGACCCATTAAAAAAGCCCGTCTACTATTGCCACCAAATAACATCATAAAACAGTTTCTATTTGCTAACACCAAAATCCCACTTGTGCTAACTAGAGGGCATGTATTTGAAGAAAAATTGCGCAAGACCAATTCAAGTGCAACAGCTCCAATTAAATAAAAATACCAATGGTAAAGCCAGCTTGTAACATTGATTTTCCCATTTAATGAAATTACATTCACAACCTAATCTATGTAGTCTATCTTTTGGGCTTTTTTCAATTTTTTTGGGACCAAGAAATAACAGTTTTCCCACCATACGAGAATATGAAAGTCAAGTAAGAAAGAAAAATTAAAAACCAGCAGAAACTAGCCAATTTATAAATCTCCATAAAACTTGGAGATTTCTTAACTAATGTTGAATAAAGGAATCCATTTTGCCAAAACTGCTATTGAATTAAAGCTAGAAAAAATCACAAAATTAGACTATCAAGAAAAATAAGAAATAAAAAAGAAAACTCAAAATATGCATACCTCTTTTGGCAGCAAATTGCATCCATGTGTCAAATGAGGTTTGGCGTAGTTTTACACCAGCCTTGACAAACCTTTTTGCATACTTATTAATCAACTCCCAGTCGTCTGTATTATAACAAATGCTGCAAATGATCAATGCAGGTAACAGGTTAGACAAATATACAGAAGAGAATGAAAGCATCATAACAAGAAGGCTTAACCCAAATGAGGATAATACAAGTTTTTTACTATATGCTTTAATGTCGTGTCACAATACTTAAGACAACCTTTATAGGTGTAAAGAAAGGCTAAGTTCTCTCTTTATGTCCTGATTTGCTTCACTTTCGGCTTCAAAAAAGGGTTTAGGGTACCGAATACTTGTTATGATGCATCCCTGCATTTGTGCCTATCACAAATAAACAGGCACTAGTTGCATTCATACAACCAATATACTGGTTGCAGGACTAAAAACAGGATTGGATTTGAAATAAGTATGCCAGCTAGCAACTTAGACAATAGAATAGTTATATTTACTAAGTGTCTAGTAACAACTTTTGGAGGTAATATCCAAATTCAAATATTTAAAAGACTATTAGATGTTAGAATTTCAATATACCTGAAAACTATATCTGCTGTCCCTGGTTGCAATGGTAAATCGTTCCTCTTCAGAAGTTTCATTACTTCCACCAACAGTTTAGTATCATTTTGGGTCTTAGCATACAGCTGAAGCAAATTGAAATTAACATACCAACTGTAAATCGGAAAAATAATGAAAGAATTTAGAACATTAAAATGGCAAGAATACCAGTAAATGATGAACAGATGCAATATTCGGGGTCAATCCATAGACATTATGCTTCCACAAAGCCTTCTTTCCTGCACACACATTTTAGCCACATAGCCTCAACATCTCATATCTTTAAACTTCCATAAATGAAAAAACACAAGTGGAGGCACCAGTAAATTGCATATACCAAAATCAATAGCTCCTGCATGAACACACGCCTTGGCAACTTCACGACAGAGATTGCAATTAAAATTATCATGAATTCGAAGATTCGACAACCTCTGTTTACAAATTAGGTTAAGAATCATCACCATAAATATTAATAATAGTAATAATAACATGCGACAGATAAGAAAATGAATAGAAACTAACAAATCTGCGGAGGTTCTGCAGAATGTCGAACAGAAGTCCAATATCGTGTTGGTGTTTACAATTTGCAATCATTGACCACAACCAAGCATTTGGAGGCATTGATCGTTTAACTTTTACAGAGTCAAGCATTTTGTCGTATAATTCCTTCACATCCTCTGCATTCAAGATTCAATAATATAAACAATGCATCGGAAAACAAAATCTGAAGAGCAATTTATTCGAAACAAACGAAGGAAGAACCTGAGGGAGCTCCTTCAACGGTCTCCACTCCGGAAGAGTAAAATGCCTTCGATAAAAAGCAGTGTATCGGATCAGTTATCACTCGCCGGTAATCGCGTTGCCCGAGCCCTGTCTAATTCAACAACTACGTATCGTTAAATCGTTCGATTGAAATACCGATTTGAAGAAACTTTTCGGTTTAATGACCTGAGAAAGGATAGAGCGCGGTGGAGTGAGGAGCTTCAGAGGTTCGGAGATGCGGCGAAAAGAAGAGCCGAGAGACACGACGAGCGTTGGAGACGACTTGCATGGCTGAAGGCGAAACAACCGAGTCACGACTCAGTTGCCGGTTCCGGGTAGCGAACTCGGTAGGTTTTGGGAAGAAGATGCTCCAACGAAACCTTTGGGTTCAGGGTTTACGAGACAGCGGGGAGAGAGCACTTTGGTGGAACGGTCTACACCTTTGTTAACATGGACTTGCAAACGTATTATTTTTTCCACTTACTACCGCTTCAATTACATCGCAGGAACTAGTTCCTCTGAACTAACTGATTTGTTCCTTGTGCATACAAATAAAATAAAACTTTTGTTCCTATAATTTTCAACTTTTTTTGTGTGACTAAAAAGCATCATTTTAAAAATAGAATTTGGATGAAATTGAAAACTGCGTAAAACTAGTTCATGATAAGCAACGAATTAATAATCACATTTTCTTTTCTTTTCTAAGTTCATGACTCCACACTATTTTAAGACCATGAAATATAGTTTCTATATTATAGCACGAGTAATCAACAACGTCACATTCGTCATGACTAATTCGAATAATAGTTAAAGCATATGATTCAATCACAATATTTCTTCCTAAACTTCATGCAATGTTTAAACGAAGCACAATACTTCACATTTTAGTTTATTAATTTTGCACTCATCATTTTGATACAAAAAAAAAAAAAACTTAATCTAAAATAAATCTTCACACTAAAAAGAGCTCTCTAAATCTCTAAAATCGTTACTTCACCAGAGAGGATTTCCAAATCTTCAGTACTAATATGTGGAAAACATCCTTCTAACCTAAGTGGAATGTATTGCTCCTTTTTTTTCGAAAAGAAAAAGTTATTAATATCTTCAAGAATAACATCATCTACCTGCTGAACAGTTTTCAATAAAGGCTCTTTGTAGTTCAATCCCTCTTCCCAATTCTGCAACTCAGCTGCATCCTTCACCATGGATGATTATTCTTCCATCTTTTCCAAAATTTTGATCTTTTTTTACTCCTATCAAGACCATCCATTTCTTCTTTGGAACTCACTACCTTCTATTCCGCTCTCCATTCTCATTTTTCAATTATTGTTAAACAGACTCAATTTGGATTTTTTTTTTCCTGTGCCTATTTCTAGAATTTTCAACTGAGGATTAAAATTAATTGCCCCACCAAAATTAGTTTCATTGCATGTCATTTAACATGAAATAATAATCCTTTCTTGGAAAAGATCTCTATTCTATTCCTTTAAATATAAATTAGCTATTTTAGTTTCTAACTGTACAAAATTCCCAAATTTTCATTCAACTTTTTTTAAATAATTTTTTCAGTCACTAATCACTAATGTATAAAATCAAAGCAAAACGCATACTTGCCATATTTTATGTAACATGAATCCAAAACTTCTGCATATGTCTTCGTTTTCTCTATCGTAAAACTGATTTTTTACATAAATTAACTATCGTAAAATAACTTTTCATCAAATTTACCTAAAGAAACTAATTCAGATTATAATCGATAATAGCAATCCATCATTAAAATAATCTATTTTTTCAAAGTATTTCAAACACACTCTTCATGTGATAATTCTAAGAGAATTAAAAAACAAATAGACCAATCTAATCTAAATAACCAAAAATGGGATCAAAATTGATTTTAAATTATAATAAAATTAATTCAATTTAACTGCATCCAACTGTTATGATTGAATAAAAACATTCATAATTTTTAATTAATTACTAATCTGAGACACAATCTGAACGAGTCCTCCTGTTAAGGCATGGCTCTACTCGTATTGCAACTGGCGATACATTGCTGGCTAGTAAACTACATATAATCTTAATAGTAGATTTTTAACAAGAACGTTTTCTTTTATGAAATTGTTACACAAATTAGCAAGAATAAAAATTAGTTTCGCATTTGAAAAAATTGCAATACCAATTCATTCCACAATGTAGGAGTAGGGAATGCTGAATTCAACCTCAAAAGGACCACAATTTCTGCTTTTATGAAATCATGGCTGGGTATAGAATAATCAAAACTAACAATCACTGTTTATACCAATGTGCGAGACAGACCTACAATGATCAAATATAACATCAACTAAATCATAGAAAACAACGTGCCTAACAATGCAATCAATCATCAAGTATCATCATCACTATTACCTGCAATTTCAAGGGAGAAAAGATTTCCCCCTATTATGAAGTTGTGTATATCTATCCAATAACCAATAGACAACCAATACCACTCCACATGTTGGAGGAAGAAAAATAACCTGAGAAAACTATCTAAGTCACAATAAACCAATTATTTTTGGAGCTGAATTTAATCCAATATGCTAACTTTAATTTTTTTTTCCCTGATACTGATCACTTTTGAACCGCAAGAATCTGATCATTGAGGAAGAACTGGAGGCGCAATTGCGCGAGTATTATATGAATTGCAATGGCCGCATTTTTGGCCAAGAATGTGGAAGTAAACTTCTGTTGTGTCATTGCAGTCATTACATAGTATCCAAACCTGCAATGGAGCCTTCTTAGCCTTTAAGTAGGTGGATGCTTAGTTACATAGATATATAAATGTATAATTGATATTCTGTATTTTGTATCATTTCAAAACATGATATAATTACATATTACAGTGGCATATATAATCAATATATACAGGTAAGTTTTCGCATAAATGTCAATTTCATTCTTCTTTTTTTCTATAGTAAATTCGCATGTAGGACAAAATGAACATTCATTTTCAAAAGCACCTATGAGCCGATCAGTACGGTAGGGGACAGGATAAATCAAGTTGGTTTTCCTTTTCCATTCACAGCTGGAGATAAATAGATGTAATTATTAGAAGCATTTCAAAGAATGAAACCTTACCTTCCTGTATCGATAATCTTCAGGCATCATAGTTGCTTCAATCTAATATCACATGAAAATACAAAAATCAGAAAGAAATCTTAAGTGAACTGAAGCATAATAAATTTCTTGACTAGACAAGTGCACGACATAAAATCTATAAATCAAGAAAAGAGAAGCATCTATGCGCTTTAATTTAATCAGCAACCTCTTCATCAATTCTCTTCCACGTCCTAGACATGTCCACCACCGACTTAGAGCATATGGGACAGCAATATCTAAGCCATGTATGTACCAAAGAAAGTTACTTGCTAAGCAGATGTCATGTTTATAGAGACTAAAGAATTCTCAAAGTTTAAAGGTACTCACTTGTCACGTTTTATCATTTCGTGGTAACATTCTTGGTGCATTGTGTGACCACATTTCATAACTACGGTGTCTTTCAATGAATCAAAAAGGTACTACACAAACATAACAAAGTCCCATCACTAACTTTGTAATCTAAAGTTTCCAATGACAAAAGAAATTCTGTTTGGCTGAAAATGCAAATCCAGGAAAAAGGAGGAAATAAAGGAAGCACCTCATAACAAATGGGGCAGTGATGCCTCATTGAGTTCTCCACACATAAATGATTATCACGCAGACCAACTGAATAACAAGACCCTGTAGAGCATAGTTCATAATAATAGAAGTCCTTACACGACAAATAGAGCATTGAGGAAATTATTTGGTTTATAGCTAACAAAAGAATAAGAGAATAGTTCCATTCAGTAAATAATGTGACATGTTATTGGATCAGCTTCCAAATTCATGCATTTAGAATAACCACCAGAGAAGAATGCAGGACAAATCCTTAGAAGAGATAGCGCTATGTTCATACTCTAGTATGAACCAACAATAAGTCAGAACAAGCAGTTCACCATTACCAAACCAAAACAAAATTTAATTTTACAGAACATCTAAAACTGACTAATCACATTTTTAAAATGATATATAACGAGGGATGGATTTGAAAGGTGTCAACATTAAACTTTACCAGTTATTATTGTTAAATGAGTTAAATCTAACTAGTATCATCAACATGTAATATAAAAAAACAGTGACAGACTCAGAAGTGAATCGGGACTGCTATTTATATAACCATTTTGAAACATCACCAAAATTGATTGGGGGGAGGGAGGCATGCCAAAGCAACAGCAACTATGCTACAATGGCACTTGGTGCCAAAATCATACCACACTTCTTGCAATGGAAAAAATTCTCTCGACCACCAACCCTGTTTCAAAATTTCACCACTAAATTAGTTCACATTACACAATTTAGGCAAACTTACTTGTGAATATGACATGGCAGAAGGATATAACAAACCTGCAGATCCCACAATCATCGCAATGAAACTGTTGTTTCTCTACCTGCAAATGCAAATTTATTAAACACCCATTAGCAACATCGTCAGAAAACAACAACAATTCAGAATCAAAATCCACGACCATACAACAAGTTCCGTTTAGTTCTTCTCTATAAAGTAAGACCAAAGTAGAAAGAGAACAATCACATTCAAAAAGTAAAAAACAATCCAATACTGCCAATTTATTCAGCTCGCAAAGCATTACATCATCATCGAAGAATTTGCATATGTTGCAGAAATATTCTCCCATTTTGACGCCACAGTTAGTGCAAACATGAGCAACCTTCAGAAGAAACAGAACAGGTTAAAAAAATATGAAAAGGGGAAATCAAGTCAGGAGCTTATCACAACCACCCCGCTGCCACAAATTAAGTAAATAAAAATCAAAGTTTTAAACCGAAATTTGATTAAATACATACAGATTGCTCGGTGTCACAAACTGCACAAACAACCTGAAACGAAAAAAAGATGTAAAAAGTGCATTAGCTTCATCATCCCCTATTCATCAGTCACACACATAAATATAAACATAATAGTAAAAAAACAAAAAACAAAAAAGAGAGAGCGCAAATGCAAAGCAGTATTGTCGTACTTGTTTAACATCTTGGCGAACGAGTTCGTGGCGATCAAGGGGATTCTTCAACAAGCTCTAATTGGGAAAACAAGACAAACCCATATGAGATTAGAGCAAAAAGGAAAATACTTTGAGCTAAAAATAGAAGAAAACGAAGGCAAAATACCGTTTCCTCGTTGTGACAGTGACGGCATGAGTAGATCTCGTTGCAGCAGGGGGCACGAATCCTGCATCTTCTCCTGTAATGCTTGCACCTGTTATCAGCACGATTGAAACAAAAGAAGTTTTATGAAGATGTTAAAAGCATGGCAAATAGAAGGAAACAATAGGAATAGCAGGAAAAAAGGAATAAAAATACCCATATCCCATCTTCCCAAAATCAAGACGTTCGTTGACAGAGCCTTCCATAAGATTGGCGCTCATTTTGTGCGAGAGACTGAGAAAGGGCAGATGAGAGTTTCCTGATTAGGGAAGTTATGAGATTATGCCGTGCCGTGATCCCCAGAAGAGAAAGAGTTTAAAAAAAGGAGCAGTCTCTTTCACAAACACGCCCCTTTTTTCATATTTTAACTGCAATATAATAATATAAAACAAATATTTTCTCTGATTTGGTTTGGAGCAGAATAGAGTATGGCCACTTGGGATGAGAGAGAGAGGATAAGGTGGGTGAATAGCAATGGCAGGCAACAAGGGTAACTTGAACAGGAGACAAAGGGATATCGCCGTAGGATAAGCGAATGGGATTCCAGAAAATCAACCAATCGTCACAGACACTTCCCTTTTGCGACGGATTCTAGGTGGGTTAGGAAACAAGATCCCTACCGTTAGATTTATTATTTTTTTCATCAAAGATCAAGATTTTTTTTCTTTTTTTTTTCTTATTCCCCATTTGCCCTCTGCCATCATCCTCGTTTCTCGCCGCAAGCAACACGTGACGTGGCTAGGGTTCTTGTTATCGCCGCAGCATTCCCAGCCAACTCCAAAATTCCATTGGAATTAAATTAAATTAATTTCAATTTGGTTGTTTGGTTGGAAAAATACCTCGGCGGTGAGGTAGATGCGATACGACAGCATGAACATTTCTGCAAATAGCGACGGGGAATTGAAGACCAGTGGTGGTGCCACCGTCGGAGGTTAGTTCTCTGGTGGAGGTGTCTTTGGCAGCAACGCTGTCGTCGTGGCGGCGATAGCGAAAATTACGCATCTGGAGGGGGAGAGAAGAGCGGGGGCAAATTGGGAAGATAAAAAAGAAACGTAGCTGGACCGTCTATATAAAAATCTACATATCTAACGGTGGAAACCTTGTTTCCCACACCAAGAACTTGTAATGCAAATTGTTCCCCCTTTGAGTTCTTATTCTAGCAATTCCAAATTATTCAAAATTCTTATTCATATTGGAAATTACAACATCGGGAACATTAATGTACTTAATGTACTAACTAAAGGCAAATCTTTAGTCTTTAACTTTTGATTACTCCTAAATTCAAATTTAGGTATATGTTTTTAATCTCCTTCGAAACAGTGATAGTTCAATAAATATTCAATCAATAAAATCTAATCTACTGTCCTTTCATGACCCTCTTGGTTATTGAGTTTTGTTTATGGTTTTTTTATCTTACTTTGTTTGTTATTATATAATAACATTTATAATTAATGTATAATCTTTCTTTATTCTTTAAAGGTATATTATGATTATTAACTTGATAATTCTCTACCATTAATTCGATTAGATTTTAAGAATTAATTAAGATATTATCGATTTACTACCTCTACAATTACGGACTATTTTAAAAAATAGATTAAATTCTAATTAAACAATTTATTTTTTAATATATCATAAATTGTTCTCTGAATATCTCTTTCGATCTCTAAATAAGTTATAATATGATGAATTTTAGAATTTTAGAATTGTTTAGATAATATGGTCGTTAAATGTGAAATTTATTTGATAAATCATAACATAATTATATAGTTTAACCCTTATACAAAATATATTGAATAAAAGTTTAAAGTTTTTTCGTAAATGAAAAACAACTTATGTTTATATAGATTGGTTGCTAAGACAATAGTAAATACTTTTAAACCTTTTATTATAAGAACATAAGATAAATATAAATATCAATCTAAAAAAAAAACTATACTAATTTATTCAACCTTAACTAAGTATTAATTACAAGCATTATGATGTAAAGTGGATATTCCAATCTAATTTTACAGACGATAATAACTTGTATGTAATATATTATAATTTTTTTCTATAAAAGAAAATTTTCATACAATTTTTTTTATTAAATGTTTCCACTTCCCAATATATATGACAATTTTTTTTAAACGTTTACACTTCTCGAAAACATACCACAATTTACAAAGCAGACGAGAAAATAATCACCTCTTTTTGACAGAAAATTTATATATCTTTTAAAATGTAAAATAATGTTTTTATTGAATTTGGTATTAAATAAAATTTATTTATAATCCATTTTAATCAGTGCATCAACATGAATTATGAAAATTCTTCAATTTTTTCATTTAATTTCTGTTAAATTATAGGAACTCATTTAAATTTTGAATTATAAATAAAAAATTAAATTAAATTAAATTGGTTATTGTTTTAAATATAATATTATAAATTTTAAATTAATTAATGATATAATATATTCATATTTTTCAAATGATAAATTTATATAATATTTTTTAAATATAAAACTATATAATAATAATGTTTAATAAATTCATAATAATAAAAATTATAAAATTTATCTAAATCAAATATTTGATTTTTATTGAGATTTTATATTAAATTAAAACTAATCTGAATCATATTTAATATCTATGTTTGAATAAATATTTAATAAAAAAAAATCATACTCTTTCAAATTAGTGGGAAATACTATTTTTGTTATTAAAATCTAAATTATTTTTATTTTTACACAATTCTACTTCTCTCTCTACATATATATAACCTTATATTTTATCAATAGATTCCAAAAACTATCTTACTTCTTTTCTTAAAGTAAAAAAATAAATAAACACATAAATGTTTTAGAAATAATATCTTTGAACTTAAAATATATCTAGATGATCTAAGTTTCAAAAACCTAATTCATCTAAACTTTTATATAACAAAAACATTATATACATTAAAAGGGGAGAAAGAGGGGATAAAAAAAATGAAAATATATACAATACATAATTTCTTAAATGAATTACTTATTTTATTCTTATGTGTTTTACAATGTCATATAAATTTAATTCTCTCCCAAAAATCACTTTGATATTAAGATGCCTATTTTATTAAGATTATAAATTTAATAATAAAAATGTAATTATAACAATTAAAAAAGAATTACTGTTTCATATCAGTAACTTTGGAAACAGTTTAGCTACATGCTTTGCTTCATAATTCACTACTAACAAACATTAAAATCCATGCATGCATGCATCCATTTAGGGGAGTGGAATGGGAACCAAAAACAAAGAACATTGGAATTGTTGCAGAGGATTGCTTGTTCCCTAGTTATTATCATTATATTAATTATTAAAAACAACAATTGCATTGGTCCAAAACAATTGTCATTTTCTGCTTTCTTCGATGATAACAACTAAAGTTGCCTATACAAGACAGCGAGAAAAACGGTTTGGCTCCTATTTACGTCAATTCATCCATGCAGGCCATTGCTCCACCGTTCAATCATAACCAACTTTCTAACCATCCCTCTCCTTATAATGATAAACTTTCACAACAGAGATATTCATTCCAATTAACACATCATTCTTCTCTCTTTTCCTCTCTCTCTAATCGAGTTTTTGTTTCCCACAATCAATCGATCACAAAAAAAATGGGTTGTGGGAAATCTAAACTCGATGTTGTTCCCGGAAGCACCTTCCTCCAGCGCAAGAAATCCAGTGTCAATTCCAAGGAAACTGAGGCACCATCATCCGTGGAGAAAAACAATGATGTTGTTAACGTTGACAATGCAAGTTTAGAAGTGGATGAGAAAAAGGAAAATGTCAAGGGTGATGATGATGAATCCAATAAAGTTTCTGAAATAGCAAAGGTGCAAGAGGATAAGCCATTGGAGAAGAGCCAGGAAGATGAAGAGAACACGACACGGGAAATTGTTGTTCCTGAAGAACCTAAAGAAGAGCCTGTGAAGGACGAGAAAGAGAAAGAAGAGGAAGTGAAGGATGTTGCTGTTGCAGAAAAGGAACAACAACCAATCCAACAAAAGGAAGATGAAAATGAGAAGGGTATGTAAAGGATGAATCTTATGAATTTTTCTTTCCAGTCATATTTTAACAAGATTTGAACCTCAAACCTATATTAATGGATCAGTCCAAGTACTACTTAGACCACCCTCATGTTTTACATATATGATTCTTCATTTTTGTAATGAAGAAAGCTCTTACATATATGATTAGTTTTCCATATTTTTTCAGAAGTTTAATGATTTTAATCATGCATGACCCCTTCAGTGTTTTTCTTTACCTTAAATTTAATTTGTTTACACTTGTGCGTGGACAGATGATGTGCAGGGAGTGGCTTTGGCGAAGGAAGAACAAAGCAAAGACACAAATGAAGACACAAAAGAAGACACTAATGAAGAGACCTCGGTTAAGGAAGAAGAAGTTAAAGAAACAAAAGACGAGGAGAAAATTCTGGTTGATGAGAAAGAAACTGAGGTTGCAAATGTTTCAACTGAGGTTGCAAATGTTTCAACTTCAACCTCCTAAAGTGAACAGAAAGATTTTTGAGCAGGTAAGTGGGGCTATTTAAGTAGGGTTAGAATGTTGATTTGTGATGTGATAACTAATTTGGATTAATGAATTTGATCGAAACATGTGTTTGTTGCAGGAGCAAATGAGACAACCAGAAAAGGATAAAATGGGATTAGAGGGTCATCAGAAGAATTAATTATTCTGGTTGCATTTCAAGTCTAGGGTGTTTCCGGTTCATATTAGTCATTATCTAAAGCTGATTAAGTTGGAAATAGCTTGGATCATGTCATTGGTGATTAGCTTTTGTTCATTTTGTGTTCGTCTTGCATTGATTTTTCCTTTCCTCTGTCCTCTCACAACATTATACTAATATAATATAATACACTCCATAAGAGTTACTATTTATTTACCTCATTGTTATTCATTTGATCTTGTATTCATCTGGGTGAATTTATAACTTAAAATACATTAATCGGTTATAATGTCTTTACATTAGAATATTTGAGTTAAAAAAATGAAAGAGAAATTTCTTTTTATAATACAAATTATGCAGTTTATAAACTTATACTAAGATAAAATAATGTATATGTTCTAAGATATTTCAATTGTAAAATTAATATTTTTTTATTTTTAATTAACTCTTAAATTTCTCATCAAAATCTAATAAAACGAAACAAACTAGAATCAATAATTCATAAAACTTTACCACAATTGAATTGGTCAAGTTCAAGGTTTATAATGGAAACCGATTTAATTAAATAAATATACATATCACATTAAAAGTTCAAATTAAATTATATTAAATATATTTTGTACTTTAAAATTATTTAGATTAAATTAAAAAATTTGTATTACCAATTTAAACTGATTTTGTAAATTATTTTTTACCTATTTTTATTCTTAATCAATCTATCTACTCTTACCGATTTTAAAATTACACATTCATTATTATAAAAAAAATTATATATTTCGTTGAATTTTAATGCCTTTTCATAATCACATAATTTAATTTCTTAATTTCTTTCTTGTTATGCATGCCTTTACTCTAAAAATTAGCTTCTAATTTTTTTTAGTATTTTTGACCCTATAATTATGAATTACAAATAAAAAAATAAATATCGTAAAATTGATAAAAATAGAATTGTAAAAGTAACTCGTTAATTAATAATAATAAAAAAAGTAATTGATAAAAAGGTATTTTGGGAAAATAATTAATTCTTAAGGTAATAAACCCAGAGTATTAAAAATTAGAAAAAATTAGAAATAAAATATAAAAGTCAGATAAGTATAGAATTTTTATTAATTTTAATTTTCTTCCGTTTAAATTGAATAAAAAATGAAAGAGATGTAAAATTAAAAATTAAATGAAAATTGTGGATTTTTTAAAATACGAAAACTAAAATATGGGAAAAATAAAAAAACACCAAAGTCACATAAAAATTTAAAAAACAAAATTATAATATCAACATTAAATTTAGAACAGCAGAAGAAGCACGACAGTCTTCTTAAAGAGGGCCTAGAAAAGCCCAGATAGTGATACAAGCGGGAAAATTACGTTTCCCGAATCCCATTATTGGCGCGAAATATTCGGTTCGCTTCCACTTTCTTGGAGCCGCAGATCCCACTATTCAAATCACACGGTCAAAAATCACCTTGATCACCCAACCCACAATTTTTTTTCATCACGCTTTAAAACAAGTACTCGCTCGCGCTCCCTTTCTCTCTCTTCTCGCACACATAACAAAACACGAAACCCTTGATCTGAAAAAAGTACCAATGGGGAGGCCCTCCAAGACGCAGGTTTCCAACGACTCAACCTCCGAGGAGGAGGAGGACGTCGCCCCCGCCGACAACAACCAGATCGAAGACGACGAGGAGGAACTCGAAGCGGTGGCGCAGTCCGCTAGCTCCGACGACGACGATAATTCTCCGGATGAAGCCGCCGATGATGACGACGACGACGACAATAAAGAGGTATTTCTTAACCTTACATCTTCTTAGTTTTAACTGCGGCGTTCTCCGATCTCGTCTTGTGTACTGCATTTTCATGTTTTCGTTAGCGCTAGGTTTCTGGCACTGCCTTTTTATTTATGTTGTACGTATGCTACTCGTTTGGATTTCGCTTCATGTGCTGCATTTTGGTGTTTTTTGTTTGCCATCGGGTGGTTGTCTCTTTCACTGTGTGCTTGTCCCTTGAAGTGTGTTTTTCATGTTGTGTTGTGTTTTTTGACTGTTTGGTTGTAGGATGAGAGTAATGTTGATCCTGAAGTTGGCAAGCGTGAGAAGGCCAGATTGAAAGAAATGCAACAGTTGAAGAAACAGAAGATTCAGGAGATTTTGGATGCACAAAACGCGACCATTGATGCTGATATGGTGTGTATTGATTATTCGCTGTAGATTACAGGGAATGTTTTTTTAAGTAAACGATTGTCATGTACTGTGTTATCTTTGATGCAGAATAATAGAGGAAAGGGCCGATTGAAGTATCTCCTACAGCAAACTGAGCTGTTTGCCCATTTTGCCAAGGGTGATCAATCTTCTCAAAAGAAGACAAAAGGAAGGTACTTTCTGAAATGTCGTGAATATTTTGTAATTCGATTGGGGATCGTACTTTATGCCTTGAAATATTATCTAAATTTTTGGAAAATGTTACCAAGTGACAGCAAATAATCACAACAAAAGGTGAACAATGAATTTTGCACCTCAATTTTTAATGTTAGTTGACAAGGTTCAGACAAGTAATAAGTAGTTTGAATTATGATTAATCTGATGCTATTTTTTTGCATTTAAAATAACTTACATTGCATTAAACCACTGTCTATTTTAGGGGACGCCATGCATCAAAAGTCACAGAAGAAGAGGAAGATGAAGAATACCTGAAAGGGGAAGAAGATGGTTTAGCAAGCACCCGGCTGGTGTCTCAACCTTCATGTAAGCATTCTTTCCTTGAAGTGCATTCTTGCACTGGTACATCATTCTATATTAGTTACTTGCATTTGTGGTTATGCTTGTGCCACGTCCTTTTTCCTCTTTCTGTCTTCATGTTTTCTTTGATCGTATAGAAGAACATTGGGATGTCAGCTTGTCATAGATAATACTTGTTAAGGATGCATTGGTTGCAAAGGGGCTACATGTGTTCTAAATTAAATACAGCCTACAAACCTCCTTTTTTTTTTTTACTTTATATACGTGTGTTTTCTTCACTTTAGTTGGCTTCTTGTTTAGTTACCTACGGCTGTCTAGTATCTGATGAAGGATTTCCCTTGATTTAGGGTTTAGTTGCCTATGGCTATTTTGGTTGGGTTTCGTTTGTCTAGAATGTGGATTCTTTGTATTCTTATCTACGTTCCTGAAGTTTTTGTTCATTTGAATTTGACATGGCTTGTTTGCTCAACAGGTATCCAAGGGAAGATGAGGGATTACCAACTTGCTGGGTTAAACTGGCTCATACGATTGTATGAGAATGGCATAAATGGAATTCTGGCAGATGAAATGGTAGGTAGCAGATGCTGGCCTTAGATAAATCCCTTTTAAATTATGGCATCATGTGTAATTTGATGGAATGGATTGTTTTTAGTAAAAAAATGATGAAATATGAGTAAATATGTTTTGCAGGGGCTTGGAAAAACCTTGCAAACTATATCTTTGTTGGGCTACTTACATGAGTTCAGATCAATAAAAGGCCCTCATATGGTGGTTGCTCCAAAATCTACACTTGGAAATTGGATGAATGAAATTCGGCGCTTCTGTCCTGTTTTACGTGCAATAAAGTTTCTTGGCAACCCTGATGAAAGGGTGCGACTAGCTTTGCTGGATCATATTATGTTCTTAAAATTACCATCAATGCTTGCTTCTGACACTTTTGTGTAATGGTTAAAATAACTGCAGAAGCACATAAGAGAAGAGTTACTCGTTGCTGGTAAGTTTGATGTGTGTGTTACAAGTTTTGAAATGGTGATCAAGGAGAAGTCTGCTTTACGGCGATTTAGTTGGCGCTACATAATTATTGATGAGGCTCATCGAATCAAGAATGAGAATTCTCTCCTGTCCAAAACAATGAGACTATACAACACAAATTATCGTCTGCTCATAACTGGCACACCATTACAGGTATAATTTGTCTTTCATACACAATGGTATTGTTATCTCAAGAAATGATATTTTTTTATCTTTGTTTTGTGTTCAATTCAAAGTTTCACACTTGTTTTAGCAGAGCTGAAAATTTGTTAGATGAGTAGATATACTAGTTTGGATAGGAATAGGGAATAATGCTTGATAACAGCTGCAGCAGCATCCTATTGTAGAAACGATGGTTCAAAATTACTTGGTGGTTTCACCATGTGAGGAAAAGACCTGTAGGAGCCCCAATAATAGCCCTAATCACTGTAGGCAGAGAAAGACTGGGGAAAAATACTAGAGGCAAAACCATTAAGAACGATTTAGAGGCGAACAATTTGTATTCAAACCTTATTTATGACAATATAAGGGCCTCATTTGAACCATCTAGCTGACGCTAAATAATGGGAAAAATGCTTTTTTCATATCTTTAGTATTGTAATAGCATTTTTGTATTTAATTTATTGATCTCTTAGCATAAAATTGTCACCATGCCAATTCTTTCATAAAATTGTTTTAAACATGATCTCAAAGGTAGGAGCTTTGAGATAAAATAAGAAGAAAAAAATGAGATAAGCTTCTCCATGAGCTAAAAATTACCTTATGCACTGGTTAATTTGTATGAGCTGTCTCATATAGCTTCTCTAAATTTTCATTTTAGTTTATAAACAAAATCAATTTCACTTTTTCTCCTAGAATTCCTTTTGAAGAGAAGTTTGTCCAAACAGATCTTTTATATCTTTTAAATATAAGTTTTGAGATCTAGCTTATTTTGAAATCTGAATCATTATTCTCTTTCACGGGTTGCAGTTATATTAATGATATGAATTCACTTGAGTAATTAATGCAGTTCTTTTCTTTTGATGTGGCAGAACAATCTTCACGAACTCTGGGCTCTTCTCAACTTTCTTTTACCTGAAATATTTAGTTCTGCTGAAACTTTTGATGAATGGTTTCAAATCTCTGGTGAAAATGATGAACAAGAAGTTGTTCAACAACTACACAAGGTAAGCCTTGAATCTTCTATTGTTAAGCGTTTATTGTGATAACATGGTATATAATAATGTTGTTATTTCCTGTGTATAATTAAGGTGCTCCGTCCATTTCTCCTTCGAAGGTTAAAGTCAGATGTTGAAAAAGGGTTGCCTCCAAAAAAGGAAACCATTCTCAAGGTAGGCATGTCACAAATGCAGAAGCAGTATTATAAGGCATTACTGCAGAAGGATCTGGAGGTTGTTAATGCAGGTGGAGAACGGAAACGTCTCCTAAATATAGCAATGCAACTACGTAAATGTTGTAATCACCCATATCTCTTCCAAGGTGCTGAACCTGGTCCTCCCTTTACAACAGGAGACCATCTCATTACAAATGCGGGTAAACTTTGTTTACATTATGAGTACTTCAAAGTACCTTTTTGGCCAATTAATTAGATCTGAGATGATGTCACTTTCTAAAATAATATTTCATTTGCAGGTAAAATGGTTCTACTGGATAAGTTACTTCCTAAACTAAAAGAGCGTGATTCTAGGGTACTTATATTTTCACAGGTCAGTTTGTAAGAAAAAGATTCTTGTAACTGATAGCTATGACTGTTATTTCATTCAACCTTGTGTATTTGTTCTATTTTTGCTTAATTTCTGGCACTTCTCCAGATGACTAGGCTTCTAGACATACTTGAAGATTATCTCATGTTCCGTGGATACCAATATTGTCGCATAGATGGTAATACTGGTGGAGAGGATCGGGATGCTTCCATTGAGGTTTTCAACAAACCAGGCAGTGAAAAATTTGTCTTCTTGTTATCTACTCGGGCAGGAGGCCTTGGCATTAATCTTGCTACTGCTGATGTTGTCATTCTTTATGACAGTGACTGGTGAGTATTCTAATTGATTGTGTCAACAGCCTTTTGATTTACAATGGTACCATTAGTTCAAGACTAATTGTTTGATGTTAATTGGTGGTTTCTTAATAGGAACCCACAAGTTGATCTGCAAGCCCAAGATCGTGCCCATAGGATTGGTCAAAAGAAAGAAGTTCAAGTTTTCCGATTTTGCACTGAGGTTTTCAATTTTATGCTTTATTATTCCGCTCATCATTAGTTATGTTTCTATCTTGAAATCACTAATACTAGTACTGGACACAGAAATGAGATGTCACTTGGCTGTGGGTACAAATAATTCTAATAATTATTACATTGTGCTTATAAGTTACAACTTCCAACTGATGAAATTAATATATTTTGAACATAAATTACAAATGCCAAATTAGAATAAAGATGCCATGTTTTATAAGTGAGCACAAGTCATTTTAGATACAATAAAATACTTCTAATTGTTTCATCTTGTATTGGCAGAAAAATCTTAAAAATAATTAAAAATTATTTAACCAAGAAATTATGAAAGATATTCAAGATGTGTTTGATACTGGTATAGCAGCCATTTTAAAGTAATGGTGCTTCCCCAGTTTTTATTTTCTATTTGTTTCAATATCTCATTCTCATATCATGGTAATTGCGCAGTATACGATTGAGGAAAAAGTCATTGAAAGAGCTTACAAAAAGCTTGCACTTGATGCTCTGGTGATTCAGCAAGGCCGATTAGCTGAACAGAAGAGTATGTGTTTTGGGGAATTAATTTATTTATTTGTTCCAAGATTTATCAATTATATAATATGGTACAATCTGTTTATGTTTGCAGCTGTAAATAAAGATGAGTTGCTTCAAATGGTTAGATTTGGTGCTGAAATGGTTTTTAGTTCCAAGGACAGTACAATTACAGATGAAGATATTGACAGAATTATTGCTAAAGGAGAGGAAGCAACAGCTGAGCTTGATGCTAAGATGAAAAAATTTACCGAAGATGCTATCAAATTTAAGATGGATGACAGTATGTTACCTCTGAAAATAAATTCTGGCTTTACCAATAATGGTTTGATTGATCATGTTTAAAATATATTTTCTTTTTGAAATTCCTGTTTACCCATAGTTTTTATGCGTTTGCTCTGCACCTTTGTACCCATCATTTAAGAGAGAAAATAAATGCTTTGTGTCATAATATTCCTTATGTGCTGCATCCCTTTGAAATCTTATCCTCATAGTGAGTAAAGTCATGATCCTAGTTTTTGTCGTCGATACATAAAAGCTACAAGTCAATTTGTTTATACTCTTTTGTTGAATGAGGCTTCTTTGTTATCAGCTAATTAACATTGCTTTTTAAACTTTATGAAAGTTTGAAGTTACTAATATGTATATTTTTCTTTTTGTAGCTGCTGAGTTGTATGATTTTGATGACGAGAAGGTAAGTTGACATTTTATCTTTGCTCAGTATGAACCATGTTTGTATTGCTTGTTTTTTTGCATCAACGCCCTTTGTTTTCTCTTATGTTTTTCTTAACCAATCTCTTGATGTACTTATTTCTTTAAATGAAGGATGAGAACAAATTTGATTTCAAAAAAATTGTGAGTGAAAACTGGGTTGAGCCACCAAGAAGAGAACGAAAGCGCAAGTAAATATTGCCCTTCATCCTGTATATTGAGTTATTGGTTTTTATTGGTCACTGTGATTTATAATTTTATTTATTTATCTGGGGGGTATGATTCTAGTTATTCGGAGTCTGAATATTTCAAGCAAACAATGCGCCAAGGTGCTCCTACTAAACCAAAAGAGCCACGCATTCCTAGGATGCCTCAACTGTAAGCTTCTCACAAAAACCTTTTATTTTTTAAATGCAGTGCTTTTATTTGGACTGAGTTCTCAATTTTGTTTCCTTCAGGCATGATTTTCAGTTTTTCAACACACAAAGGCTGAGTGAGCTGTATGAAAAGGAAGTTCGCTACCTCATGGTGGGTACCCTAAACTTACTGATTAAACAATTTTAGGTTTAGCTCATCCGAGGTGTGTATATCTGCTTATATTGCTTAAAATATTTCAGCAAACACATCAGAAGAATCAGTTGAAAGACTCCATAGATGTTGATGAACCAGAAGGTATGGAAGTACTCAACAGACTGTTGTCTCGCTTATTTTTTATTATCTGTATATAATTAATTAGTTAGGTACGTTACAGTTTCTCTTAGGACTGTGGGTAGAAAGTTACATTAGATTAATGTCATAGAAAAGGGTAATTGTAATTTTTTAAATCTGAGAGGAGAATATTATTTAAGCATCCCTAGGATGGACACATAATTTACCCTTATCACTTAATGATGACTTGCATGTTTAATTGTTAGAGGTGGGAGATCCATTGACTGCTGAGGAGTTAGAAGAGAAGGAACAGTTGCTAGAAGAGGTGAGCAAATTTTTTATATAATTTATAACTAGGATTTGATACAAATCTATTTATTGCTATATTTTTTAATTCTGGTATTTGGTGAACAAAGGGATTTTCATCTTGGAGCCGGAAGGATTTTAATGCTTTCATTAGGGCCTGTGAGAAGTATGGTCGAAATGATATAAAAAGTATTGCTTCTGAGATGGAAGGAAAAACGCAAGAGGAGGTTGAAAGATATGCAAAAGTCTTCAAAGAAAGATACAAGGAATTAAATGGTAAGTTATATCCAATATGGACAATGTTAATCTGTTATAGAACGTTATAAAAGCTTAAAGTACTTGGCAGAATCCAAGAGAATTATAAATGTAATTTACATTCAAGTTTCTCACTAAAATAAATTTTCTTGTTTGATATTGGCGATGGCTAAGTGTTTGTTATATGGGTTGTTTGGTTTACCACCAAATATTAAGTGCTTGATGTGTGTTAATTTGCCAAATGAAAGCTTGAATTTAGTTTCCCGTTAAATATCAAGGCTGTCTAATTTGTTTTTGACTTATTGTATGTAGATTATGATAGAATTATTAAAAACATCGAAAGAGGGGAGGCGAGAATATCCCGCAAAGATGAAATCATGAAAGCTATTGGGAAGAAGTTGGACCGCTATAAGAATCCTTGGCTAGAATTGAAGATACAATATGGACAAAACAAAGGGAAGTTATACAATGAAGAATGTGATCGATTCATGGTAGGATGTTGGTTTTTGCTTTCTCCCCCAAATTTGTTTATTTCATTTGTATATATCCTTATTTAATCTGGTGTTCTCCCCACATAATCTTGCGTTATCTGACTTTACATAAAATTTGCAGATATGCATGATTCACAAACTTGGATATGGTAATTGGGATGAGTTGAAGGCAGCTTTTCGTATGTCTCCCTTATTTCGTTTTGATTGGTTTGTCAAGTCCCGCACAACACAGGAACTTACAAGGAGGTGTGATACCCTCATTCGGCTGGTAGAGAAGGAAAATCAAGAATATGATGAGAGGGAGAGGCAAGCTCGTAAAGAGAAGAAACTTGCGGCCAAAGTTTGTATTTCCTTTTTAACTTATTTGAGTTACTTAAATTACGTTTATGACAACTTGTTTTAACCAAGTTTGACGAACCTTGCAGAGCATGACCCCATCGAAGCGTTCCTTGACTAGACAGACCGAGAGTCCCTCACTGAAGAAGCGGAAGCAGTTAACCATGGATGACTATTTAAGCTCGGTATATTTCATACTATATCGTGCTTTATTTATTTCATCATCTTAATTAAGCTCATTGCGATTTTCCAGAAGCTGACTCTATGGCATTGTGGCAGGGGAAGAAGAAAAAATAAATTGACGTCTGCTCATATTTTACATTTTGGGTAAAGGGACTGATAGATCGTATGGCAATTTTGATGTGGCCTTGTTCACATTTAAGGTGATGGCATGGTGTATCTTCCCAATACTAGACTACTGGCCTCGTTATTTTGTAAATTTACTAACACCTACAGATAGATTAGGTGCCCGTTTTATTTTATTGCGGCCAGTTCAACATATTACATTGTAATTCTTTCTTCATACTGCCCTGAAGGGAACTACGTTAGTTGTACTAGATTTGGAAATCCAATGAGGCATCGATCAATTATTCCTTTAGTTATAATCTCTTCATGTTCTAATTAAGGATTTTTTTTAATGTGGGTAAATTAAAGCTTGATATTTTAATATATTTTTTATTATATTAGGTGCTAATATTTATAATTTATTAAAGTATTTATTACCATAAAACTAGCTTTTTCTATTATTAAAAAAATTTATTTTATCTGTTACCATATGATTGTTACAAACTAAGAATTTATTTTGTTAATAACAAATTTGTTTGTGTTTTTTCTTTTAATGATATTTTTCCACTCTCAAGAGTTAGTTTCATCGTGTCAATAAATGTATGTTCTCTAGTTCTTTTGTTATGAGAAATGAAATGAACTAAAAGTATTTTGTTATTTTCTTTTTTTATTATTGATGTAAATTTGTTATTATAAAATTGTTTATTGTAACAGCTTATATTTATTGTTTTTTTATATTATAGATTATAGATGTACATTTGATTTAGATATTTGTGTGTATTTTAAATGTTCTAATATTATAAAATCATGTTTTACATCATTTTTAGTGTTACAAAATTATAATATTTAATAGTATTTTATTAATGTTGTTTGAATACAATTAAAATATTAGTTCTTTCTGATTCATTACATAAAAAGGAAACTTCCCAGATCATTATAAAGATGGAAGGAAACTTCCGCAATAACCTAATTTTTTTGCTTTGTTATTGTGAGATAATTTGTTGGAGAGGCAAAATGTTATTATAAGAATTTTATAGCAGGATTAATATGGATGATAACAAGTGCTATTTCACTATAATACTTAAAGAGTGAAAAGTTGGGGAGACATGTCGAATACAGGGTGTTCTTGGCAGCAGGAGGTAGTAATAGTTTATAAACAACTCACCCTATTTTTTCCAGGATTGAATTTACAGAACCCCCTCTTCTCAGCATTTCTTGCATGTACATGGAATTACGCTTAAACCAATGATAAAAGAGTCATTGGTTTAAGTAGACGTGGCAGGTTGGTGCGTGGGGCAATAGAGTTTGGCTAAGAGCGGTGGTAATTGCGATGAGTAGTGATAGAAGAAGAAAAAGATGGAAATAAGTATATCAGAGCATGTAAAAAAACAAAACATTTATGTACAAGTGTGTTCCTAGTTTTTGTTTTGTATGTCTTTACTTTCACCTATATCCATCCAAATACCAGAAACTTATTTTTCTAAAGATGACTATTTTGCAAACTTGTCGTGTCACTGAATCATAAATCTCCTACTAAAAAACGAGCAGCAAAATGAATTGGTTTTTTTGGCGTGTTTAGTCACATTTGGTTTCTTCAACGCCATCTTGTGTTCACGTCAGGGTTGATTTTGTACCCCGAATCCAGTTTCTTTTCTGCCAAGGTCTGTCATAGCACTTGTGAATAGGTATGATAATGAGAATGGAGAAGCTCCGAAAGAGTCTTCGGGGTCATAATCCTGTGCCTCCAGGTATGTGAGGGCAGCAACCACTTCCCTCATCACAGGCCTTCTATCAGGTTCTTTTTGCAAACACATTGCTGCAACAGCAACTGCTACAAGAAGTCCTCCCCTTGAGAAACACTCCTTAAGTTGAGGGTCAGCCAATCTATAGAACTTACTAGCGTCCTTGAAATGACGTCGTGCCTTCCAAAACAGAAACAAGACAAATTTAGATAAAATATGAGATGAGATGAGAGCATAAGGTGAAGAACTCACCCACATAACAAGAAGACGGTCTTCAGTATCAATGTTCTTGCGCCCCGTAATGAGTTCGAGGAGGACCACTCCAAAACCGTAGACATCACATTTCGGAGTTGGGATGCGAGTGAACAAATATTCTGGGGCACAGTAAGGATATTTTTCGTGCCCTAGGTTACACATGTGCCTAATATCAGCATAGGGAGCAGTCCTCCCAAAACCCCACAACTTGGGATGAAAATCCTTCCCCAGGAAGACCTTCGATGAATTGAAGTCTCCAAATACCCAAGTTTGGTCTGCCTTATCATGCAAATACTCCAACCCCTTTGCCACACCCAATGCTATCTTCATCCTTGTCTTCCAGTCAAGGGATTCCCCGTGAAGAGGAATATCTGCATAGACACAATCATCAATAATCAAACCTTAATCAATTACATACAAGAATAAAAACAATATGCATAAAAATATATATCTCACCGTATATATAATGATCCAAAGACCCCAATGGCATGTACTCGTGAACAAGTAGCCGCTGATCACGTGTAGAACAGTAACCAATTAAGGTCACAACATTTGGGTGATGTAAGAGAGACAGCATCTTAACCTCCGCTAAAAATTCTTGCTCTCTTTGTTGGATATTTCCGTCAAGCAGTTTCACAACGACATGCTGCAATGCAATGCATGGATGGTTGAGAGATGGTAACTGACTATATATTAACAGTCTTCCAAGCTCAAACTGATAAATCCAAAATGGCAATCACAACTTACTTGGCCATTCCTAAGTCGACCTTTGTACATTCGCCCCAAGCTTCTATTTGAAACTTGTCGCCTAAAATTCTTTGTAATATTTGTTAGTTCTGCCAATGTAAATACTTTTGGATGTTCACTCTCAGATTCTGTTCTTCCATCTGAATAAATAATAAAGTACCATAAGTTGGCGTCAAAGAAACAGAAAAACATAGATGCTGTAGAAATTAGAGAATTGAAAGCATGCAGACAAGGGGTGTCATTTTGTTGATGCTTCAAATAATTATGCAGCCAGAAAGGGTAATATGCATGAGCAATCATCTTTTAAAAAGAGAACTATGACAAGGGTTTGATATATTGCAAACTGCACCACAATCAGTTAAAGTGAAGTAGTTTAATTACCACGCGTGGAATTTAAAGTATTTAGTTTCATCTCAACAAACTTGTACAAACCCATACAAAATTAGATAACATTACAATAAAAATTATCCAGAAAATTTCATACTTAGTTCAAGGCAGCGCTTTACCAAACTTGCCTTGTCTTATTCTTGTTTCTTGTAGCTTAAGATCGAAATTCAAGAATACTAAGCTCTAAATTCATTAAAAGATTCACTTCTGAAGCACACAGGAAGCAATATGTATCAGATGAATACGATTAAAAAAACAGGAGTTTCCAAGAAAAACATGGTAAAAAAAAGCAAGAAAATGAAAAAATCAGGAGTATTGAAGGCAACCCTGAAAGCAAACTAAGTCGGAAATAGAAGAAAGAAGCAGTTTATGAAAGAAAGATGGGAAATTTGTTGTGACCTGTGGTATAGCCAAAACTAATAAATGGGATGTCCTCACATTGATCCGTGAAGGGATCCAGTAAACAACAGAGAGAACCACCCATATCAAAATGCAAGAAAACTAATCACAGCAAAACTACACTCTGTGATAACAAAGCCACTCACACCTTCACCTTCAACTATCTCTCATTACCAAGAACCACTCACTGCCTTGTGTTTTCCTCACTCTATCTTCCTTTCACACTCTCAAGAATATCTTTAACTTGCACATTCTAAGAGAAGGGAAAGATCGAGACCAAGAAACTGAAATGCTTTTCTAAACGCAGGTAAAAGCAAACCAAGATAAAATGCAATAATGATAATGGATATATATATATATATATATAGCGGGTGTATGTAGAGGCTTTAGATTTAGAATTTGAAGGTGAATGAGTATTTAATATGAATCATTAGATAATTTAACTGTAATTTGGAAGATAGTTACTTGCCTTACATGTTATTACTACTATATTGACAATTTATTATTATATTCCCCCAAGTTTATGAGAGTTAATATTATTAGTAATTTTTTTTTCTTAATAAGCAATAATTAATTTTTATCATTAGTAAAAAGAGAAAAACTAATTGTTATTTTTTTCAAGTTATAGGACATACAAAAATAATTTTATTTTTACAAGAATAAAAACAAATTTACATTAAATTTGAGAATTAAAAACATATTTTGATTAAAAAATGTTTTTTTTCCTGAATTTTTTATTTTAATATATGTATGTCTCCAATGTTTTTTTTTCTCTTTCTTTCCATAATATATATTTTTTTTTCAAATTTATGCATACTTGCTATTTTATTCTAAGTATTTTGACATGTAACTCATTCTAGTTTTTAATTTTTTTTTTTAAATTTTGTTATCAGTATATATAGATATCATCCAAAATTTTCAACAATTTCTTATTTTCTTTAACTTTCTAATTTATTATCTTTTTACACTTTACTTAATATCATTTTTCTTGAATCGAAAAAATTCTTTTAAACTCTCTTATTTTCTTTTTTAACTCATTGTATATTTTTCTTCTTCTGTTTTAAACATGTTTATAAATTTAACTTTTATGCACATAGTTTGTAATCTTGAAAAAGTATAATATTATGCAAGTATTAAAATAATAAATAAGAGTTACATTTATATATACTTGAACAATTTAACTGTAAATTATAGATTACGAAAATTAAATAATAGTAACCAATATAAAATTAACTGTATAAATTTTAGCCTCTTTTTAACTATTCTTCAATTACTATTGTTTTTATACCTTTTTAAAAGTTGGCTTAGTATGAATAGAACTTCATTTCTTTTTCTTTTTAATGTCGTGTAAGTATATTAGATTTGTTTTAATTTATATAAAATTTACAAATATTAATGAATTAAACTTAAAATTATTTTAATATATTATTAAAATTTATTTTAATAAAGTTATTAAATTTATCTATTATTTATTGTTATTAAATTATCCATTAATATGTATATCTACATTCAAGTTGAAAAATTGGAAAATCTTTCATATGAAGGAGTATATTAAAATTTCACATTATTTAATAATAAAATTATCTTAAGACATATTAAATGAATATAAATTTTATTTCATAATATACTTTATTTTATTTTACTTTCTGTCCATACAAAATTCACCCTCACTCTTTCAATCATTAAAGGAAATGACATAATCAAATATAAAGCTTTTAAAATAATGAATTTAAGAATTATCAGGGAAGTAGGTATATTCTAAAAGCAGCAGTGTGTGAGAAAAAGAAAGTGGTATTTTTATGATATATATTTAAGAACAATCTTTAGTACTTAATATCTTGATCTTTTTCTCAAAGATAATAAAAGAAGGACATGCAAATATCTTTGCCACCTCCAAAAGGTACCATGATATGATATATTATAACCCATGCATCTAAATCAGGTTCCGATAACGTATGCTTTCGCAGTTGCTGTTTGCACTGCGTGCATGCATGTGAGAGATATAGGATATGATATGACGTTACTTTTTCTAAAGCCACAATGCTCCAGCATCTCTCAGCATTTTCTTTAGTGAGCCATTGAGGTGAAGGGTCATCACTGTGCTAGCAGCTCCCACAAACTTCCCTCCAATGAACACTGCAGGCACAGAAGGGTTGCACCCTAGTTTCATCAGACACCACTCTATTTCCTTCCCTCTTGAAACCTCGTCCACCTCGTATATTGCTGGAGCCACCCCAAGCTCGTAGAAAAGTCTCTTTATTGCATGGCACATCCCACATGAACTCTTGCTGAAGATCACCACTGCCTTTTGTGATGCCAATTTCGCTACACGATCCATTTCTATATGTATATAATATATGGCTTAATTTGCGAGGTAGTGATGCAGATATATGTGTGTTAGTGTAGGTGTAAGGTGGTGAAGTTATATTGTGTAGTGAGATACATGTGAGAGATATGTAAGAAATTGTGGAGGAAGTTGGGTTGGTGTATAGTTTGTGATGTCATTTAGGGTTGAAGGGGTTGAGTATTTATATATGGTGGAGTGAGGGAAAGGAGATGGAAAAGGGTTATGGAGATTAAGGGTTGTTGTGCATTGTTTGGTGAAAGTTGATGGCAGGAAATACCATTGATTTGATAGGGACTTTTGTGGTGTGTTAGTTGCTAAGTAGCATATAGGGCTAGTTGCGTGAGAATGGAGAGAGAATCTATTAGGGTATAAAGATAAGCCAAACGCTGCCGAAAGATGGATATGATGAGAATTAGAGAGGAGATTGTGGTGGTGGTGGACGAAAATGTCCTTGGAGGTGCTTAAAGGAATGTCAACTATGGATGGGAATAGAGAACGTGGGAAGAGCATGGAGGTAGAGGTGACTCATGCCGGATACGAATAGTCGCATCCCATACCATCATCATCAACTGATCAACATTTCATGTACAATGAATTGCAAAATTGTTCTTCCACCACATTCTATAGGATAAGGAAGTTCCACGTATTTAATTTTAATTAGTTTTAAGATAAAATTTATATGATAATTTATTTTTGTCCATATGAAAGAAAGATCTTAGGACTGAAAAAGAGATTATCGGTAGATATAATGATTACGCATAAGAGATCATAATCTATTAATAGATAGTTTAATTTAATTATGTTCTAATATTATGTAAAAACTGATTATCAAATTTAATTTATTCTTAATTTAAAAAATAAAATTTACACATTACTTATATATTATAATTCGACATAATTTTTAATTAAATATTAAATTTTGTTAATATCATTTATCTCATTTTACATGATTTGGTAAATATATTAAAATAATAATATTAAATAATTCGTGAAATCATAAATAATTGTTAATGATATTTCTTTATGATAATATATTGAATTAGATTAAGAAAAATATACCTTTTTTTTTATTTTTCTATTAAAAATATAATTTTAGAAAAAAATTTAATATATGATATTTTATAGTTTTAATAAATTTATTTTTATTTTTTCTATATTTTTGTATGAAAGATATTATTAGGTATATTATTATTAATTGATTTAATAATAATTAATAAAGATAAAAAGAAAAACAAATAAATAAAAAAATGAATAAAACTAAATAATTTTTTTTTCTTTACCTGATTTTATCGAAATAGTGTTATAATAGAAAAGGGATACCGTTTACCTAGTTTTGTTTTGTTATTCGAAAGTGTAGAAAGACGTAAAATATGAGTCTTGCATGATTAAGGGATCCAATTTAAGCTTGAAATAGTTTAGGAATGTGCCACTTAATAAATCACTCAATGGTATTAATTATCTTTTTTTCTTAATATTTTTTGTATTAATCATCAGTAATCTTATGACAAGGTCCAGTTCATTTGTTTATGTTATTTCAAATTTTAATAAAAATATGTTTACAAATTTTATATAATCATGTAAATTTTTATAAAAGATAAACTAGCAGTTTGTCGGCATAATTTATCACTTCTTCTTAAGTTAATTTTTTAAAAGAAAATTAAAAAAAAAAAAAAACCAGGTGAATCATATTCTTTCAAGTTTAAAGAATCAAGTTCTTAATTTAAGAAAAGTATTTGTATTTAATATAGAAATAGGAAGAAAACTAGGTTTGATATATAAATATTTTGTTCTAATCTATCATGGATTTATGGTATCAATGCATTTATGCCCTTTCATGGGATTGTGGCATATCACATCAAATACCAATCTTCATAAACAATACTTTAAGTCTCTACATGCCCTAACAATTATATAATCTATCTATTTAAATATTTATCTAAATATTTATTTAAGCATTTTGTATTCATCCTCGTCTATTTTTTTTAAATTATTCAAATTGAATTTCGATTTGATATGTAAATTAATAATATATACACAAAATGAATAAGAAAGAAAAAAAAATCCTCTTTATATATAAATCATAGAGTCATTCATACAATTTAACCTCTAATAATTTCAATAGTTTAGAGATAGAGTTCAAAATAAACGTAACATAAATTTCTTAATATTTTTAAACAAATAATAAGATTACACGTAAATCATTTACTTATCTTAAGATAGTATATTCTTACTAATATAAAAATAATAGTAAATAATACATTATATCATAGCAAAATTTATAACTTAATAATTTAAATTAATATTAGACAGTTTATTAAAAAATATGATATTTTAAAATTTTATTTCACTATTTCCTTTACAAGTATTTGAAAACAAGAGATAAAATAAAAATAGAAAGATCTAAACCCCTAAATCCACGCACCAATCAACTCATCATTGCCCTAATTAGGATAGACAATTAAACATGTTATCTAAATTCCTGTTAATTAATGGAGAAATAATAGTGATGAATTTATACGAGTTAATTCAAAATAAATTAATGTTTTTTTACAAAGATAAAATTTGGTACTTTTTATTATTATTTACTGTTAAAAACTAGAGAAGTCATTTTAGATTCCATTTTCTATACTTTTCTTTAATTTTTAATGACATTAATTATGATATGTATCTATTTTTCTTTCTTTGGATCCATTCCACTTTTGGGTTAGGATTTAGGAGATGGGTGGAGCTTACCCATTTATTCTTAACTATCAATCTAACTTTTGCTATTTGCCACCTAAGGACAAACTATTCCTATAATTACTGGCCCGCATTGTAAATGTAAGAACTTTACACCATCAATAATAATAATAATAAAAATCATCTTTAAAATAACTTTTAATATAATTATTTTACTGATTTGCAAACGAGTAATGTAAAAATATTGACAATAAATTTCACCAAACACAACTCAAATAAGCGTTAAATACCTTCTAGAGAGAAATAAATTTGGTTAGAAAAGGCACAACATTCTTGAGTTGTATTTTTTTTTTTTAAATTTATATTTCCAATTTTATTTTGATGATAAGACAATTTTTAAATTTATCATTAAAAGAAATTTATCTTGTGTCCTGGATAATTTTTATTATTATTGAGAGCATTGTTTTATTTAGAATATTTATGTGATTTTTAAATACATTTTTTTCTTTTCCTCCCACTTTCTATACACAATTAAATAAAGAGCGAAAATTAGTGTTTTAGTTTGCTTATTTTACTTTTTCGATAAATATTAATCTTATATATTTTATCCTTAAAAAATTATCACATCCACAAAATTATAATATATTTTTATTTAATTTCCTTTAAATTAATGGTGTACATTATAAAAATAAAATTATTAATTTATAAAATATTTTTTACATTTATGAAAAAAATTAATTATTTATTAAATATTTTTTACAAATTTATTTTTATAAAAAAATTTTGTATGAAATTTTTTTTATAATTTTATTCATAAAAAAAATTTCATTAATCTATTTATAAGAAATTTTTTATAAATTTTTAAGAAATAATAAAAAATATTCTTTTATTTATAAATTTATAATAATAAGAAATTTATAAAAAAAATTATTTCTCATTAATTTTAAATATCATCTACAAATTTATTTAATATTTATATCGATATTTTTTAAAAATTTAATATATAAATATTTAATTTCAGTCTACAAAAATAAATTTAATTATCCATAAAATATTTTTTATTGATTTTTTTTAGAAAAAAAAATTAATTATTCATCAAATATTTCTCACATATTTATTTGTAGAAAATTTTTCATAAATTTATTTATAAAAAAAATTTTCATAGATTTGTTAGTGGGAAATTTCCTATGAATTTATTTGTAGGAATTTTTCCATGAATTTTTGGTAGAAAATTTCCTATTAATCTTTTATCTACAAATTTGTGGTGGTGGGAAATTTGTGGGTAAAAAGCTAATAGGAAATTTTTCACAAAAAATTCATGGAAAATTTCGCACAAACAAAATCATGAGAAATTTCCCACAAACAAATCTGTAAAAAAATTTTTCATAAAATAAATTTATAAAAAATTTCCCACAAATAAATTTATGAAAAATTTTTATAAAAATAAATATGTGAAAAATATTTAATAGATAATTAATTTTTTTTTAAAAAAATTCGTAGGAAATATTCTATCATAATTAAACTTATGTACTGTAGTATATATATATATATATATATATATATATATATTTATTTATTGGGAGGGAAAATTAATGAACCTGGTATGAATATATGCTTACTAAGACACGTTTGTTTACTAAGACACGTTTGTTTGAAGAAAAAGAAAAGAAAAAGGTAATAAGATGTATGAAATGCTATAATGTAATATCACATCCCATATTAAAGATTACGAACTTTGTTCTGTAAGCATTTCAATTGGTAGCAGAGTTTGCAATCAAATCCTATCTTATCAGTTAGCATATATAGCATGTCCACGCTCACAAAATCAGAATATATTACCTCTTTGGCTCCTTCTCTCTACTGCATCATCTTCTCTCCTCATCTCACTGTTACTATCATTTCCTTCAATTTCTTTTCATAATTATACAATAATTAAACTCCTTTATTCATCCCTAAACTGCAATCTTCCTTCCCAACTGCCTCACTAATCAATTTCTAGCATCTGCATATCAGAAACAAATTGACTGCTCCAGAGGAAAGCTACTATACTTTACATATATATATATATGAAAAAGTATTTAAATGATTTATATTAGCAGATAACGTGAATACAGAACAGAAACCATTTAAATTATCTGCATAGTATGATGAAAATTTTACCCTCATATATATGTTTTAACCAAATTTATCTGTCAATAGAGGAGTTGCTGATAATACAGAAATGTCTTACATAAAAAACCAAGGTGATAATTGAAGATGTGAAAGAAATAAAAGATCCTTAATTAGATGGTTTCTGAACTACCTAGGAGCATGTGTTAAAACATAGCAATTGCATGGTTGTGGATTAAGATATATGCCCTGCCACAATCAAAGACAAATGATAAAGCTCGTGGGAATCATAGTCAGGAAATCTTGTTAAAATCTCCGAATATTTTTTTCTTATAATTATGGAATAAATCAATATTATAAAATGCAAAAGTTCATCATCAATATGAATTTATATATATACTCTTCCATATATTTTATTCCCCACGCGAAAAAAAAAGGAGAGAAACAAGAGAATTTTCCTTTTCGTTTGTGCTTTTTGGAGGGTTTTGGATACTTCGCGAGAGGCTAAGCTTTTCAATTCTCTTTGTCTCGTATCTTAAAAAGCAATAGCCAAGGAAAAAGGGTATATATTATATCACTTAAACATCCTCATTTGATCCTTTTCTTTTCCTCTGTAGAGAATGCACATTTTCTATACACTTATATTATCTTTGTTATAATAAAATACCAATATGTAATATGTACAGTTGTGTACTTCAACTCTCAAAATCATAATTCTGTGTCATGCCATTTTTCTAACAATCTTTGTCGAACTATAAAGTCAACATTCTTTCTTCTTTTTTTGTTCGATATCTTTCGTCTTTTTCACACGTATATATCTCCATCTCTATTTGATCATACACTTAAGTTTTTCTTCTTCTTTCTAATCTTAACCATGTTAGTATATTTTGAATAAGTACATGAACATGCACGTTACGTACTGTCACATGGCCTCTGGGTTCTACGAAGAGCCAGTTATGCAGACTAAAGTACCTTAAATCTGCAGGGAGAAACCCTCTATAAACATGATAATATATATAAACTTCTGAGGATTTTAGGGTTTAATTTTTAGAATTGGATCAAGTTGCTATCGAAAGAAAAACGTGGCGCCATGTTAGATTAGAGAAAGAGAGAAGGGTATATGTAAAAGAGAAAGAGTAGTTTTGGACGTGAACATCACTTGCAGCATACCATGATTCCTTCAGTCACAACCAAGCATGTTGCATGCATGCATTATCTAGAAATTTCCCAGAATATTTTTCGTCCTTATGTACCACGTACAACTTCAAGATCGAATTGCTGCAAAAAAGAATTTCTTTCATATTTAATTCATTTATTGCAACTTCCTTTTCCATACTGTATGGTCGTTGTTAATCTACGTCACTGCCTGCAATAATTGTGATTCACAATTATCTCAAATCTTTCTAAATTCTTCTAAAATATACAACCACAAATGTAATGTTAAATGCTTAATGCTAGAGATAATCTGTGTCTGCTGTTATATGAACAAAATTTGTTAAAAGCTTTATACGAATGTTAATGGATGATTTAATCATTTAATTGTGGTCACACTCGTTGACATGTATAATATTTTTAAACATTTTTTATTGGTTTGAAATAACACATACAAACAAATTTCAGTAAAGTAATTTTTAAAAAATTTACTCATCAAAATTAAAATCTCATACTTTATTGGCTTTTCATAACATGGGACAGGAAGGTGCTAGAAAGATGAAGAAATGTCATATACCTTTCATTTAATTTCCATTTGATTTATAAATGATCTCTTTGTCTCCTTAGCCTTGTAGTTGAATTTATAAATATTCGATTCGATTAAAAAATAATTTTTTTTTTATTATTATTATATCTAGATTTCAGGATGAAATTGAATATTTTTTTATAGTTTTACTCGCCCCAAAAGATAGTTTTGTAATATTAATTAATCCCAAAGAGATTAGAGGCTTTGACAATCACTGTACAGACATTCTTTGAAGGCAAAACAAGTTTAATGGTTAGCACTGAAACGTATATAAACGTAATCACTAAAACGATCATAAAAAAATCTTAAAAAGAAGAGTTAGTACTGAAATAAAATGGCATATAAAAACAGCACAAGTGTTGATGAATTATGTCACAAATAATTATTTTCCATTAACTTTGAATGATATTTCCCTTTCTAGAATTGGATGCGAATCTAAGTAGCAAAAAAAAAGGTCCCAATTGGATAAATTCAACTTTTCTTCCAACGCAGAAGATGCCTCAAAGATAGATAAGGCAGAAACTTCACCATTAGCAACAAAAATTTAAATATTATTGATGTCATATAGTGAGATCCACCAAATGCAGATATTCCACAGTACGTACTTCAAAAAATAGACCTTCTTAATCTTATAATTGTTTTCTAATTCCATCAATCAAATAGCTTAATTAACTAATTAATCTAATGGATCCAAATTAAGAGTTCCTGTTCTATGTAGTAATATATAAACTATATACCATTTCTCATTCTCCTAACAGGAGCCGTACGTATATATGAAATCGTGTAAAAACAAAACACGAAAACTGCTGATTATGTCCCCAGAATCAAGTAATCAAAAGTGTACATGAACATACAAACACAATTATGAATGAAGGGATATAAGCGTAATTTTTTTTAGTTTTGAAGCCCTACCCAGGACTCGTCTTTGTTTTTCCGTATGCATGCATGGATAGAGAGATTCGTCTGTAGTAAAAGGAAGAGTTCGATCAATCACTTTCAACAAATGATCAAAGAAAATTTCGAAACCGACCCAAATATCTCATCTATGATTCTCCACTTTTCTCCATGGCCACCCTAACTTTTTCTTTGCTTAGCGATGCCAATCCACCACACCACCTAAAAGGCTTCAAACCCCTATATAAGCATGCCACATTTGGCTCAATCTCATCAAGCACACCTCACACAAAAACCTCAATACCACATTGATTCCTCACTTACCTCTTTAGCTAGCTCTTTGCTTCTTCTGTTTAATTACTAGCTCATTCACAAACTTTCTTTTACTTTCCAATTTCTGCATTCAACCCGGTTGACATTGTTGCACAAGGATCAATTTGGCTTTTGTGGCAGCTCAATGGATAGGGTGACAAAGATGGTATCAGAGAGGCCAGTGGTGATCTTCAGCAAGAGCTCTTGCTGCATGAGCCACACCATCAAGACCCTCTTCTGTGACTTTGGGGTGAATCCATCGGTTCATGAGCTTGATGAAATACCTAGAGGCAGAGACATTGAGCAAGCTCTTTCAAGGCTAGGTTGTAGTCCTTCTGTGCCTGCTGTGTTCATTGATGGTAAGCTTGTAGGTGGAGCCAATGAAGTGATGAGTCTTCACCTTAATCGCTCCTTGATTCCAATGCTCAAGAAAGCAGGAGCTCTTTGGGTTTGATCAAGAATATTATATAATTGATCTTGACCCTACTCATCACCCATCAGCCACACATATATGCAGGCTCTAATAAATATCTTTTGCTTATATATGTATGTATGTAATGATGCGATTATATAGGTAGGGGCAGGATATATATACATATATAATGAGGAAACTATATATCCATGCATGGTATTATTAGTATAGAGTTATGCCACTAGCTATGTAATAATAAGGCTAACTTAACTGATCCAGGTATAGTTTAGCCTTTTTTAATGGTTAAATGTGATGTTATCATCTTTTTGATATATATAGTTGTAATAAATTAGATGGAGTTGCAGACTATATGCTGAAGTTAACATTTAAGCATCATCAGGATAGTAATTATCAGTATTTTCAAAGAACTATTTTCAAATTAAGTTTGCACTTTCTAACCTGAAGATTTATGACTAAAAGGAAATTGAGAAAGAGAAAGATAATTAATTGCCCTTTTGATTTTATAGTTGAGTAAATTGATTCTGATAGAATTTGTTTTGAACTTAAGATGTGTGTGCTTACTTAATCTTAATTAGCAACATGTCAAACAATCTAGTTGTGCTTTCCAACTGATAATATACTGATTAAATAAAAGAAGTAAAAGGAGGACACAAAAATGAAACCATTTCATCTTCATAAAATGTCATAGAAATAAATTATTGGATAACATTATACATGGTGTTGCTATTGTTTTTCTGTAAAATATACTGTGCAACAAGTAGAGTTACTAGCCAGTGAAAACATTGATGATTGGATTCTAACGAGTCCCTCGTTCGACTTTCCTTTTGAATAAGGAAATATCATAAATCTAAACCTGAGTTGTGTCTCAGGATCAGGTACTTGCTAATATTTGTTAAGAGAATAATAATACTGGAACTAATTGCACAAAAGATTAAACCAGAACAAAATCTTACTAGCTAAAAGTGGAATATTTATAAGACAGAAATATTAATTAACCAGGACAAAATCTTGCTAGTTAGTGGAATATTTATAAGGCAAAAGTAGTGTGATTGGGCTACAATCTGCCTCTTGTTTCAGCACTTAATTAGTTGATAGATAATGTCTTGTAGACATGAAATGCTTACAACAAATTATGAAAGAGAGAAGATAATAGATTGTGGTGTAGAGAAAAAGTAAATGTGTAGAAATTATTTCTTAGAAAGCTATCATGTAGCATTATTCTAGTTGATAAGGGACAAATTTAATGCATGCAGAAATGAGAATATTACAAGTGAATTGGACATAACCTTTGAGAACATGATGAAATAGTTAGATCCTGAAGAAATAGAGAAAAACAAAAAGTGGAGCATAGATATGTATGATATGATGAAGTTCAAAATAGACTGAAATAGGGAAAAAACAGGCATGGCCTCATGGAGAAGAATGTAGGTTGAGAGTGGACATGATGGAGATGGTTGGAATTTCCAACACTCTCTGTTTCCCCCTTTTATGTTCAGAAAATAGCCTGAAAGAATTTGTAATTCTCACTGAATATTATTTCTAAGAAAATGACAGTGATATTATTAGGTCATTTTAGTGATATTTTGTTCTATTACATTTTTTATTTATGAAATTCAAATTCAAAATCTTGTGTAAGAAAACTGATTTCAATATCACTCAACCTAATGTAAGTAGTTTTTATATGTACATGGAGATTCTTGAAAAAATTGTTTTTGAATGAAATTGATTTTATGTAATTAAGTTTGATGAAAATTAAAATAATTTGATTTATTAATGAATGCTTTTTATTATAAAAATAAATTAATATCTAAAAGTTAGAAGAAATAAGGAATTATAATGTAATTTTTTTTTAATATTTGTTTCACATTCAAGTAAATAATTAAATTAACCTGATAAATTAAATTATATCTTAAACAAATAAAGTCTTCTACTATTTATTATGATTTAACAAAATTTTAATTAATTTTATTTTGAAATTATAAAAAAAAAAAAAAATCTGTAGATTCTTAGCTGCACCAATAGTTAAAAAGAAATTCAGTTATGTCCTATAACTATCATTACCTAAAATTTTGTTTAAGTGATTGAATTTTGTTATTTCCAATATCTTCACAATAATCTATTAATCTTGTCTACAATACCATCATGGATCTTTCTATTTATGATGGCTTTAAACCTTTCTTTTTCATGTATTAAGGACTTTTTCATGTATTAAGGATGTGTTTGGATTGGAGAGGAGATTGGAGGGAGTGGAAAAGGAAAAAAATGAGAGAAATAGAAGAGAAAGTGAAGTTGTTTGAATTGAGAGAAAAAGAATAGAAATGAGTGGAAAGTAAAATAGTATTATTTATTATTAATAATTTTTAATTATTTTAAATTTATTATTATAATTATAAAATATAAACTAAAAAATAAATATTATTATTATTATTATATTTTTAAATTATTATTATAATAAAAACAAAAAAACAAAATAAAAAATATAAATTTAATATTATTAATAATTTTTTAATTATTTAATTTAAAATAAAAGTAATTATTATTTTAATATTATATTAATTATTTAATATTATAATAATATATAAAATATATTTATATTTAAATATATTAATTTTCTACTGCTTTCAAACACACCCTCTCTTTCTTCGCTTTTTTGAGAAGAAATACTATATATGAGAATTTTTTCGAAATTTGTATTTTTTAACCTCGTTTTGCTAGTTTTTTTTACAAATCCACGTTTCTTCACTTTCAATCGTTGAACACAAACACATTGTAAAGATTTCTAATGGAATTTTTTATATTTTTTTTTATCTTATACAATTATTTTATAAACTTGTTAATTAAAAAAATAATATTAAAATAATAAATAAAATTATATCACTCTTCTCTTATTTTCATTTCTTTCCTTTAATTCAAATAATACATAATTGTCTAAATATTAATGTATCTATTTAAGTCTAACATTATTTTAAAAAAAAAATACATGTTTCAAATAGTGTTACTAATTATTTTATTACTAATATAATGTTAAGTTGAATGAATCGGATTGAAAACTCTTTAACCTACTGTATTTTAATTCTAATAGTCATTCAAAAGTAAATGAACGTAATTTTCTAAAATATAGTTGAAATTCAACAATTCATGATGTCCAATGTAAAAAAAAAAAAAAGTGATGGTTCCAATCTAAATCTAATTTAATCTTACATAATTAACTTATAAAATAAAATTATGCCACTTATATAATATATGTTTCAATATTCTTTATAATTAATATGAGACTTAGGTTTTTTATTTTTTTATTACTAACTGCAATAATAAATTACTGTTGAACTTTTCAACCAAAATCCTTGTTATAGGGGAACCCAAACAATGACTTGACACTGACATCTAAGCTGCGCTAAAGTGCGCATCCCCTCTCTCTTCCCTCTACATTATGTTTCTTTCTTTCTCTCTCTCACTACACCTCCTTCCAGCTCATGTCAATTAATTTTCCCTCACTCACACTCTCTCTCTCTCTCTCTCTAGATATATTCATTCATTTGAAAGAAAGTGAAAGGACCATTAAAGACAATTTTCCTTGTATTTACCTCAAAAGGAAAATTGCATGTTTACAAAGAAAATTAATATTAATTCCATTCTTAATTATACATGAAGAATGGTGATAAAAAGCTCATTTAATATTAATTCTATTCTTAATTCTTATGCATCTAATGGGACATATATAGTTTATTAATAAATATCATGTGCATTTTGTTAATTAGTTGTACTTAAACTTGATTAAAAATATACTGTATTGTCTTGTCATATTTTTAACAACTGAAAAAATTGTTAACATGAGATTAATTAATTGTTAGCATAACAAAATTGAGTAAAACAATTAACTAAGAATTCTTGTCCAACAAATCTTGGCCACCACTTGTAGCTTGATGCTCTGGTGCTGTATTTACCAGACATTACTTTCTTGTTTTATTTTTTTAATTTTAGTTTCCTACATAAGAAACCATAATTCAACAAAAATGAATAAATCATGCTACATATTGTCTCTTCAATTAAAACTTTTATACTAAAACTATATATAAGGTATAATCTGAATTTATCTTAGAGGAATGTTTTTCTTACAAAACCAGGAACATGTAAACGATTTGCCAGAAATCTTAAATTATTTACACGGGTACTCTGTTGCTACTAGAATAAACGTTTAGACAAAGAAACATTTTTAATGTTAGACAGGAAATCAAGTTATTAACTTCGAGTGGGAGCAAAACTGCCTCAAGATTTACACCAAACTTGAACATCACCCATGGAATTATTTCCCCCAAAATAGAATTATAAGTAAAAAGTAAATATATTTACATACTCAGTGCTTCTTGATATGACAACTGAAAAAAAAAAACAGCACTTCTATGGTGTGATTCACTGGTTCGAATATATGTACACATTGAATTTTTAAGTGGAATGAGCTACTTCAAGCATCACATCACTGCACATGAAACGGTTTCCTGGGTGTAGTGGATGCTCGATTTTCAATTGATTGCAATCTCTGTTTGAGATGAAAAACTTCATACTGTACAAGACCCAACAAAATTGGGTCAAAACATTATAGTAAAATGAAAGGAGACAGATGAGTGAAAACATTAAATGAATGAATAGCATCAATTAACAAAACACAAAACCAGCATCACCCCTCTACGTAAACAACATATTTGGGGTGTCATACAAAACAAAAAAGGTTATATCAGTTAAAATCAAACTAATCAATCCAAAGATGTACCTGTAGTTGAAAAGCCCTTGCTCTTTCTCCTGCAATAACTCCTCTTGTAGAATGCAATTCCTACAGCAAATTTTAATCAGTCAATAATAATAACCATATATGCAGAAGCTCCAATCAAATGAAGTGTCATGCATGTACGTACCTTCTGAGTATCATCTAATACAGCCTTGAGGAAGGCCACATCATGCTCAAGCCGTACATTGTCAGAATGCACAATGTTTGATAGGTTGTTGGCCTCTTCCTGGGCCAACTCTAGACTGGCCAGCTTCTCTTTCATCAATTCCATCTCCTTCTGTGCATCCCCCAATTTCCTCTCCATTTCCTGCCTACTTTTAAGAACAGATGTCAAGCTTTTCTCTGCAGCTTCTTTGCTGGCCAGGGAAGCTGCCAGTTGTCCCTCCAGAATTCCATTTTTCCTTATTAGGGAAGCCACTTTACTTTCATAGTAATGATAGACATTTGAAGTAGACGGTGATCCTGATTTATTGTTTTCAGAAAATGACAAATTATCACTTTCTGGCATTTCATTTTCAAATACTAGGTTTTGCTGGTTTGGAATCCCGGATAACATTGCCTGTTCCTCTATATTGATCTTGGTTCCACAAGTGTTCATCTGTTTGCCATGGTCATTTTCGTTTATTCTGTGATCTCCAGCCTGAAATAAGTCAAACAAAAACATCATGTTCCATTTATTTTTTTTGTCATAGATATTAGCACCAGGATAGGAATAGGAATTATTGCTAATATTAGCATGAGTTGAGATGTTTTTAACATTACCTGGTTTTGACAATGAACTTCTAAAAATTATAAAATATTTTATCTACATGCAGTGAAGGGTGAGGAGGGTTAAAGATGACAACATCGAACAAAATAACCAGCATACAAATATGGCCTTTTTTAGGAAACATTACTTGCACCATATACATCTCACTACCAACCTTCTATGCAATTCATGCAAACATAAAATGGAACTGCAGTGATCAAGATGTTTATTACAATTTGCACATCACAATATACAGTTCTGACATCTGAATGTTTAAATTACGATTTAACATGTGAGAGACCATAGTTCATAGGGTATGACCAAAACCAAGTGTCATGACATAATCAGAATAGAACCTGATTACATAAATGTGTTTCGGTGTGTTAGAAATATGACAATGAAGGGTTAACATAATCACACAATCTTCTTGCCACGTACATAATATAAACAAATCACATTTATATTTATATTATATTTGTGCATGGTGAAACAAGATTCATATAACTCATAAGATATGTTTCAGGTAAAATGGGTTCAACCTGTTTTGAACACATATTTGAAAAGCATCCAATGATTCGAGATGTCCAACAAATGTTTTTTATATTAAAACACAAGGTTAAACTAAAAAAATGTTTTACCCGAGGGAAGGAACTTTCATCTGAGTTCTTGTCCATCTTGAGATCAGTATTGTATTCTTCATCACGATCAAATTGCTTGCGAAGGGAGGTGTTGCTGGGGGGGAAATTGGGGTCAACAACCAGGGATTCTGACAGAGATCTCCTGCCAGAACCATGTTCAATTGCAGAAGCTAGATTTTGTCTAGCAACTGAGTCAACTAAATGTTGGGAACAATCTTTAAGTTGGGAGGCAAATCTAGCGGATGATGAATGTTTTTCAAGTAGTACAGATGCTGAACATTTACTGGGAGCTGATTGTCTCCCTAGTGCTGATTCATTCTTTTCCATTATCAACACTTCCACCTATTAGGTCAAGAAGAAAAAGGTTAAGTTTAAATAAGAATGAGCTCAAATATTAACTTCATATTGTCAAACCTGATTTGATGGTTCTTTTTTGGATCCCCCAAATGCAACAAGAAAATCCTTTTCCTTGTGCTGCACAAGTACCAAGCTGAAACCCTGGTAATTCAACAGATCTTGTTTAATTTATCAGGAAGAAAGGATGGCCATGCATATGAAATATAAGATATCTAGAAATAATAATGTATATTATTAAGGTAGTGCTTAATAAATGAATGAATCGATTTAATTTAAAATCTCATTGGCTGAAGCAATCAATGAAAATATCATATTTGATGGTGGGAGGGAACACATAAAGGATTTCATCAAGATTAAACATATCCAATTCACATTTAACTACTAAGCAACATGGTGGCCTAACTAAACTGATTCTATGAAGAAAATGTTACCATATCAGAGCTAACGAAGAAACAAGAAATATGTTGACCAAACCTGATATTTGAAGGCAAAAGGACCTTTGCCAATGAAATATAATCAGCATATTATAATTACTTAATTAGTTATGACTTATTTAATAAGCTTTTAATTAAATAATAAAAGAAATGAAAGTTGAAAAAAGTGAGGCCAGTACGTGACAGCAGATGAATGAGAGGCCCACCTTGTTTGTAGTGATAGAAGATGGAGACGAAGTGATTGCCACAGACCATTCATTTTTTACAATATCAAATATTATAGTCTCTCCGTGTCCTGGAATGCAGAAGAAAGGAATATTGAAAAGAAAAATAGAATAAGGCAAGTGTCTAGAGTGAGAAATAATGTACAGGCTGCTGTATAATGCATAAAAGAAGGCAATACTAACTACAATTAAAACTACTTTAACAATATTTGCATGCTAGATAATATATTACATGTAACTTCAGCTAGGTCACCTTGGGCCAAGGGTAAAAACTTCAAATGCTTGCAAGTCCTTTTCTTTATAGTCAGAATTCACTACCCAATCAGATTTTTCCCAGATGCCCGTAATACATCAAAACTCGTTGCCCCATGGATAAAGAAAAACCGTTTCTATAAAAATATTGTTTTTCCAGTTAAATATTGCTCAACAAACTTGAAGAATTAAGTGAAATGCTGACAAAGTTTATACAACCAACAGAATTAACACTAGAAAAGAAAGGCAAGAGTAACAATTATGACTCAGTAAGCAGAAACTCTTCAGACCAATGTATAAATTATCACTCCACAGTTGAAAGACAGAAGTTCAAATAGTAGGTTTTAATATCATGAACAAATGCTTCATCCATTATAAAACATACTTTTTTTCCTGCTTCCACCCCCTGTAATATACCATTTAGTACCACATAAGACGCCACAACAACCAGCTCTAGGTGATGGATGAAAACCTCGTATCTTTACTCGCGACCATGCCATCTGAAGAAATATATATTTTTATCAGAGTAATGGTCAATGAAGAATTTATCTGCATGGTATTGCAGTAGAATATAGACACAATTAGATACAGAGCTCACTCACCGTTTCGAAGTCAAGTGAATATAAATCATTTAAGGTCCTCGACTTTGATGATCCTCCAAATATATAAAGAATTTTATCATCATAAAGAGCAGCTACATGGTTGAATCTGGGAGAAGGTGCTGTTCCCCTACAATAAATATTATTGCAAAGCATCCTAACATTAGGATATTGGATGATTATGACTAGATAATCACAACTACGTCCAACTTTTACTTTCCAAACTTCCTTTTATTTTCAATCAATATAATTGCAAAGCAACATATAACATCAGGATATTGGGTGATTATGACAAGATAATCACAACTACATCCAACTTTTTCTTTCCAAAGTTCCTTTTATTTTCAATCACTTACGTGTAGTGAAGTGGAAGCCAAGTAAAGGACTTGAGATCAAACATATGCAGATCATTTAGTTTCCTTCTTTTTGCATCCTCGCCACCAAACAATATTAAAACAGTTCCTGCTCTAACAACACTGTGACCACTGCGAGAAACCTACCAAGAACAAACACTAAGTGTCAAAATCCATATATAGATTGTAATTAAAGGAAAAGGGTGATATATTAGTTCTAGTAAATGTGCAATTACAAGTTGTTACTGTATCATTTCTTTGCAATTGTTTATGCTTTTGAGTTCCCGTTAGAAGAAAATTACATGCTTGTTAAGTGTGAAAAATATCAATTTAATCACCATACAGATCTTCCATCTACTGTGCAGTCATCAATCATATTCATGACCTTTTTTTTTTTTTTTACATTTAATTATCAATAATTATTATCAAGATTTACTAATATGATGGAACAAAATATGTGATATATCGCAGTTAAGAAACGGATATCCCTACTGGTATGTCTCCCTTTGCCTCCACGAGTGACCAGCACTCTGTCTCTGTATCAAATGCCCATACTATACAAACACAAAAATTATAATCAGAACAATTTCACAACAATCAACAGGTAAGAACTGGTTTATGTAGATACATGAAATTGAACCTGAAATTCTGTCACTTCCTGGGTCTGTTTTCCCTCCAAATAGAAGTGCCTTTTTCCCCCACGATACCTTGTCAGTTTATCATCAAATGTAAGAGACTTGAAAATAGACATAAATCATATCAATTATTATTATAATTTATACAATTTATACAAAGCTCAAACAGATGAGTATACTGAAGTAGTCAAATAGCTATGGTATCCTCACTATCAATTTAATACTGTGAACCATATTCTTCATGACTTTTCCTTTATTTCTTAATATATGAGAATGGTATCTTTTCCTTTTTAAATTTTTTTTCTTAATATTAATGGTTTCCCCACTTACTTCATCTGATCAAGGGGTCATGCGATGAGATATGATTGAATATTATCATTAGAAAACATTCATTTGTTGCAGAGAACTTGCTAACGAATAGTGTGTATGGACATGCAAGGGTGCACTGCAGGTCAGTTACTTTTTTGAGGATTCAATTTTATGACCTTTACATACATTGATTGAGAGACATGTTATTCGAAGTCTTGAAAAATGAAGCAATTCCAAATGTGATAGTGAAAAAACAGGAGAGCATTCTCAAGAACACTAAATAAAAAATGATTGATATGCCAAGGTGTTAAGAATATGTTGTTAATAGGACATAAGTACCAAACAATGGCCCTTGCATGCTGGAATCTTCAGTGGCAAACTGCTTGGTGATAAGTAAAGCTTTGACGATGCCTTGGTCCATGAAAATCTGTCAAAATTCAGTACCTGACAATAAAAATGTATAGCACCCAGTTATTGACACGAACCAACTAACAAACTAGTAAGTAGAATGTTCATGTTTCAGCTAACAATCTCGGTAAAAATCCAACACTATACCTGTACATCATCCAACAAACCAGTCCCAGATTCACCTCCTACCACTATCATCTTATTCCCAATGACTGCTGCCGCATGCTGCTCACAATCCACAATGAATGATGAAAGTTCAGTCCTTTTCTTATCTATACTGCCACTATATATGAGAATTCAACTCCTTTAAAATTAGTAAAGTAATGTCAGTTTTTTATGTTTCTCAGCCACATGTATAACAAATCATGAATGTTTTACAATATCATTTGTTGATTTTCTCACCAACTAGTTTTTTTTTATCAGCAAAAAATAATAATTAAATAAATAGGTACAAGTAGTAACATTGTTACAGAGTCAAAATAATTGTACAAAATTGTACAGAAAAAAGAAATTATAAATAACTACTTACACAAGAGAATAAATTAAACATAATAAGGGATTCATTGTTCGGTTTAGAGGAGTCAAATCCCTATATACTGGTAGTAATGAAATAATAATACTTGCAGTTTCAGAAAAGATACTAAGCAAAAGAATCATAAGATTACACACATAGGATCTTGGAGTGGGTTTATCCCCAGCAATAGATAACACCATCCAGTTCTCAGAGCTGCCTGATGCACAACTACTTATCTCAGTCGAAGGTTGGCAATCAACTTCATCAGAATGGCCACTGGACCCTGCATCTCCTTCTCCCTAAAACAACCTTAAATAATTAGGAAACATCCCACTATCCAAACTCATCGTTTGAGCGAAAATGAAAATATGTTGGAAACCCCACCCACATTAGCTATGGCTAAAATAGTGTAAACAAGTTGAGCCAAGGTCAACTCTTATCACAGAAAAAAAAATCTTATTATCTAGTTTTCTTGGAGTTGAGTTAGCTGAAATTGAAATTGTAAGGGAAAAAAAAATCTCACATTGGAGTTTCCATTACGTTTTGGGTGCCTGACGGGAGTTCTGGTTCCCTGGTTGGCCTCAGAAAGCTGCACCTTCAATCTGACACAACACAAACATTACATTATTATATCACACCCACACAAATACTAATTTGCAACTCACCAAACTAAGTGATTGAAGAAAAAAAGGGATCATTTACCTGCCATGTTTAAAACGACGACGAGAGAAGCCAAACATGTTGATAAAAGGCAAATGGCAGAGCAGAGAGAGAGGAGGGAGAGTGAGTACTGAAAGAGTTTCTTTGCTTTGCTGTGTTGTGCCCAGAAAAAGAGGGTAATAATACTAATCAGATTCACAATAATGAGAGAAAAAGGGGAAAAGAAAAAGTTAAGCTTGTTACTGAGAGTTGCGAAAGTGTGAGATAAAAGAAAAATGAGAAATGAGAAAGAAGGAAGAAGAAAACGAAGGAGTTAAAGACAGTGAGAGAGAAAGAGAAAGAGAAAGAGAGATGCGCACGTTAGCATGCTAGATAGTGAGTGTCAGTGTGAGGTCCGCATTTGAGGGATTTGGTTGGATACGTTCCGGCCTATTACACTGTTTTAGACTACTTTATTAATTATTTCTTATTTATTAATTATTTTTGCATGCATATGCTTTGCAACTTACCGTTGAGACCATAAATTGATTGAAATAGAATACATAAAAACAAATTAAAGTAAGTAAAAACAAGAGTATTTCATCAAATAAAAAAAAATTATATAAAATAAAATAAAAATACTATTAGGTCTCACTTCTTTTTTACTCCATTTTTATTCTTCCAAATAATTATTATTGTTTTTACTCCTATTTTAATTTTATCCCTCCAATTTCTATATAATTATATAAAAATTGTGAATTTTATAAAAAAAATAGATAATATAAATATTTTAGATTGAAAATACTTAAAAAAAAATTGTGATTTAGGGGTAATGATTGATGAAATAAAAAGTAATTTAATTGGAGTGGAAAGTGATTGGTGGGGTGAGATGTCGTGGTGAGGAAAAACATAGACCGTATGAGACATCAGCGTTTGTTTTGAGGAGCCAGATTTAAAGAAAATGACAAAATCACATCACTGTTTCATCTTCAATTCTATTTGTTTTAAAGGGTAACCATTAATACCTGTTTCTAACACTCTAAATATCTGAATCAAGCCCACACGTGAGAATGAAGCCTCATGTGAGATTCTAAACAAACAGATATAAAAACATGAAAATACGACAAGAAATAAATTGAAAAAACAAATATGGAAGAAATAAAATTCAATGTTGAATTGTTTTCTAAATAGAAATATTTAAAAAATAAAAAGAAAGTGTTTTGGAAGTTTGATAGTTTGATCTGATTTAATAAAAAAATAAGAAAATAATGAAAGGATGAATAGTCATAAATGAGAAATAATGTTCTACTCTTTTTTTTTTTAATTGTTTTTTTCTCAAATTCAACTAATTAAACAAAATTATATTTTTCTCATTTTCCTTTTCTCTTCTTCTCTCTTCTCTATAGCACAAAATTAAAAAGGAAAATATATATAAGAAATAAGTAAAAATAAAAAATATTAAAAAAAATAACGATATAAATTGTTTAATTTAAAAAAATAATAATAAAAAACTTAGTTTATTATTTATTATACTAATATTTTTTATCTATGAAATATATAAAATTAGTTTTTTATACATCTTTCAAATTTTTTACATAGAATTTTCAATTTTTAATATGATTTCTATATTTTTCGTAATTTTCTTTCTTTTAATTTCTTTATTATCTTTAAATAAATAAATAAATAATCTAAAACATTGATGCTTCTCCTAGTTATTAATAATAATTTTAATTAATATTATTTTTTATCATAATATTTAAAAAAAATTGAATCTTGTTTACAACAAGAGACTACCTTCATTGTCATAACTTTATATATATATATATATATATATATATTACTCTCTTTTTTAAGATAAAATAAATAGCATGTAACTATTAATTTTAGGGATTAAACTATTATTCAGAATTTCCATATTGACCAGTGTGGTTCTATAATTCTCATTAAATTAAACTAATAATATTAGGTCTCATATCAAATATTGAATTGACTGATTTTATATGAAATTGATGCAAATCCAAATATATTAAATCTGTGTTGTGACTAAATTCGTTAATTTAAAAGATGATAAAAAAAGATAAAATCAACTGAAAGTTTAGGAATAAGACATATTTTTCTTTTTGATATAGTTTTGTTAGTATATGTAAGGATATAAAAATTAAGCTAATTTCATAACATGAAGAAAAAAAACTTAAATGTACTTTTATTCTAAAAAATATTGTGATTATAAAATTTTAATTGGGTGATTTTTTTTGTTTCAAAGTATATTGTGCAATTTTGTTAAAAATTTAACAGATTTTGCTTACATGACCTAATAACATTTTGATATCAATTGATCCAGTTGTTAATGATACAATAAAATCTGACATAATTTGGGATGAATTGGTGTTTTTGTGAGTGAACATCATTGTTGTTGGCAACTGCCAGTGAGGTTTTTGCTTGGACTGAGTGATTAATGTTTCTTTTTTAAAGTAAACCCAAGAAAGCTTAAATGGTAGCTACACAAGTGATAACATTGATGAAACAATGTTCAACTGTGAAGCAGGCAAAGCAAATCCATGCCCACATATTGATCAATGGTTTTACTTTTCTTCAACCCCTTTTAATCCATCACATGCTTCTTTGGGATGTCACTAACTATAGAACTATGGCACACTATGCCTATTCAATGCTTCAGCATTTGCACAATCCAGATTCCTTCTCATGGGGTTGTGTGATTCGATTCTTCTCTCAAAAGCGTCTATTCACTGAAGCTGTTTCTCTATATGTTGAAATGCATAGGATTAGATTGTGTCCAACTTCACATGCCATCTCCTCTGCACTCAAGTCATGTGCTAGGATTCAGAACATATTGGGAGGTGTATCAATTCATGGGCAAGTTCATGTGTTTGGATTTGATAATTGTGTTTTTGTACAAACGGCCCTTCTTGATTTGTACTCGAAAATGGGTGACATGGGGACTGCTCGACATGTGTTTGATGAAATGGCTGAAAGAAGTGTGGTTTCTTGGACTTCTTTGTTATCTGGCTACCTAAAAGCAGGTAACTTGGATGATGCTCAAGATTTTTTTTGTCAGATGCCCAAGAAAGATGTTATATCTTGGAACTCAATGTTATCTGGGTATGCCAAAGCAGGAAATATGGATCAGGCATGCACTTTGTTTCAACGAATGCCAGAGAGAAACCTGGCCTCCTGGAATGCAATGATCACTGGTTTCATTGATTGTGGAAGCATAGTGTCAGCAAGAGAATTTTTTGATGCAATGCCAAGGCGAAGCTGTGTTTCTTGGATAACAATGATTGCTGGATATTCAAAAGGTGGGGATGTCGATTCTGCTCGTGAGCTCTTTGACCAGATGGATCACAAAGATTTGCTCTCATATAATGCTATGATAGCTTGTTATGCTCAGAATAGCAAACCCAAGGAAGCCCTTGAACTATTTAATGAAATGCTTAAACCCAATATCTATATACATCCTGATAAGATGACTTTTGCTAGTGTTATATCAGCTTGTTCTCAATTGGCGGATCTGGAACATTGGTACTCGATTGAGTCACATATGAATGACTTTGGAATTGTATTGGATGATCATTTGGCTACTGCTTTAATTGACTTGTATTCAAAGTGTGGAAGCATTGACATGGCATACGAGCTATTCCATTGCCTGAGAAAGAGGGATGTGGTTGCATATTCTGCCATGATCCACGGATGTGGAATAAATGGAAAGGCATCTGATGCAATCAAGTTATTTGAACAGATGCTTGCAGAATGTGTTGGTCCTAATTTAGTCACCTATACTGGACTCCTAACTGCCTATAATCATGCTGGATTGGTTGAAAAAGGTTACCAGTGCTTTAAGTCCATGAAGGACTATGGACTCGTGCCTTCAATCGATCATTATGGAGTCATGGTTGATCTCTTAGGGAGAGCAGGATATCTGAATGAAGCATATAAGCTTATAATAAATATGCCAATGCAACCAAATGCTGGTGTTTGGGGAGCTCTGCTTCTTGCCTGCAGACTACACAATAATGTGGATCTTGGGGAAATAGCTGTCCAGCATTGCATTAAGCTGGAGAGTGATACAACTGCTTATCGTTCTCTTCTTTCTAGCATATATGCTGCTGTTGGAAAATGGGATGATGCCAAGAAGATGAGAATGGGTGTGGAAGGTAAGGAAATCATCAAGATACCTGGATGTAGTTGGACAAGTAACTTAACTACATGATTGGCACAACGAAGCAGTGACTGCAAGTGATGAGGAACGTGATTTGGCCAGTGATTCAATGTTATAATTGTCCATTATGTTTGAGGAATCTGAAACACTTGTTCTACAGCCTTTTCTTAACCTTTTCCTCTCATTCTCATTCTGATGCAAATCTAGCATGCCTTCTACCTAGACTTGTGAGTCAACATACATGAAACTTGAATGACATACTGGTAAAACAATTGATATGCATGCTGGTTTTTGTGTAACTGTCTTCAATTATTGACTACGGATGCTGCGATTTGACTTATATTTGTTTTCTCTGTAAGTCAAGGGCTGAAACCTTTGGTGTTCTGAGCCAGGATGCAACAGCTGTGGTCCTCAAACTTGCTCAGTTCTCACGTAACATTTATAGGTTTTGGGAGGAGTCAAGAGGGCAAGGGGACAAGGCAACTTGATGGTATGCGATGCATGTTGTTATTTGGTGCCTAGGCGCCCATGGCTTGTGATGAATTTTTAAATTTTAGGGACAATTTTTGCTTTCACCTCTTCTGTGGAATAAGACAGTTTATGGTGTTTAGCTGTTGGCTATTTTAGATTCTTTATTGTATATACAAAGACATTGATGAACATGGCATACTTGATGAACTTTTTTGTTTGCTATGGTTTTCAATTTATAATCTTGGTTTTCTTCTTCAAGGATATTTTGGTTCTTTCTTGATCATTTGTTTAATTATAAAACTTGTTTGGATTTTCACTTCTATTGATAAAATTTTATATACAACTTTCTGAAACTTTCTCTTTTGTTACCAACGTCTGAAAGCTTCTTGGATTTTATTGCTGTTGAGAAATTATGAGGGGAGAAACACAAGGGACCAATGGGTTACAAACCAACTCAATTAGAGAACATGAAACCACCTCTAACCGATAATAAGTTTTTTAATCATTTTCACTTATATGTTGCTCAGCATGCTCATTTCTACACAAGGTAGTACTCCAACAATTTCTCCCTTAGGTGTAAGTCTCTTCCATATTCCCCCCCAATTAGACGAGAAGTATTTCTTATCCACAAGTATTTCAATGGTGATCATTACTTGTATCATTGTTTATCATAATGGGACAAGTTTGCTTGCAATCCTTGTCTTCAAAGACTTTCAATACAATAGATCCACAAACCTAAGATCCATTATCCACTTCATATCGTACTTGTCTGAACAAATCATGAAAACCGATCATAGACTCTAATACCTCTTATTAAGCAATTACAAGGAGAGAAACACAGGGAACATATTCATCAATGGGTCACAAGCCAACCACATAAAAAAAACATGATATTACCTTTAACCCAAAATCTTAATGTTTAAATTTGTGAGTCTTTCTTATTTATATATTGGTCAACTTGATTTCTACAATGTTGAACTCCAATTCATACTTAAATTTCAACATTCTTTTCCAAAGCATTGTCAATTGCCTTTCTCCTCTAGCAGAAGTTGTTCTGCTTGTTACTCACTTTTGTCTCGTGATGCCAATTCTATTTCTGCATTTGACTTCATATGTACTGCAGTATATTTCCCAAGCTTAGAAGGCAGCAACAAACTTTTACATCCAATCAAACTTTTAAGAAACACCCTTTAGTTTTTAGTTTAGGTTTAATATGTTCTTCTTTGCCTGTATGAATGTTTTATTGATTAAAACCTATAAATAAATCAGGAAAAGTCTCTGTTACAAAATATATTACACCATGGATGAGGAAGCTACAGCCGAGGACCAAATGCAACTGTCATTGCTCATGTGACGACCTCGCAATTCAATGCATGGATAAACGAGAAAGTTAAATTGGCTTCTGAACAGTTTGATGCTGGCATGATGGAGACAGCTTCATTTTTGCCTCTTCAACCATTGGCTTGAGATAAGGTATTCAATTCTATAATTGTTTTGTCTTTGAAAAATTTGTAATGACCAATCTAAAGCAATAATTGAAGGTTTGTTATGTTGGACGTTTGTACGTCCAGCGCCAGGAAGTATTTAGGTCTTTAGATATGATTGCATCTGACGGCAATTCAGTTTATGGTATTTGGTGCTAATATTAAAACAAAATAAGAAAGTAAAATAAATTAAATTTATGCTGTAAACTAAAATTATCTTATGCATTTTAAATTATGGAAGAATTTTTTATTTATGTTTTTATTTTCTTTTTTAGTGTTTGATGAGAAGTTTATTCAAAGACCTATGTTTTAAAATTCAATAGTGTTATCAAGACTGTGAACTTTTTTTGGTAGATTTAGCATTGAATCAATTTGCACCTTGTTGTCCAACTTTTTTTTTTCAATCTTTGTTTAGCTGTGTATTTTTCTTATCTCTTGTTTAGTCTCCTGATTAAATGAGAATTAACTGTTTTCAATTGTTTTGCCGTTAGCTTCTTTGCAGATAATGTAGGTTTACAAAATGCAAAACTATTATTCAGTAGTTGAATATAAACATCCAGAGTTGAGAATAGCAATTACTTCGATCAGTTATTATCTCCTAGGTCTTTGGTCCCATATCTTTGATGCACCGGCTCAAGATACAAGGATATCTAAGAATCACTTGTGATACGGAAGTAAAGTAATCCAAGGGTGGACACAGATGGCAATTTATGAATGTTAGTAAAGTCTTTCTCAAAGATTGTTAGATTCCAGAAATGTTTTGGAGTTATAACATACTTACTGTTTGTAGGAATTCTATGACTACAGTCATCTTGGATGGCAGAATTGCAAATCACGTGCTTATGTATCAAAATGTCTGGGAATCTAGAAGCATGACTCCTAAAGGTTAGGTACTTATGTTGGAAATCTAAAACACATCATCGTCCCAAAAATCTAGCATAGAAGTTAAAGCTGCTTGTACATCTGGACAGTTGGCATTGGTGCTGTTACAAACCTAGGAACTGGAGACGTGTATAATAAATAATATTCAAAGGAATGTGCTCAATTCCAATTTCTACAAGCTGCCTCAAGGGTGAAGTGGATGGCTAGTACTTCATGAGCATCTATCCAGAATATTAGATAATGCTGCTAAAAATAGGAAATGAAAAGAACTTTCTGTAGCCATTTCTTGCAATGTAAAAACTGGCTTTGAAATTTTTTGAACATGATGTTTGTTTTAACATGTTGGTTTTCACTTTCCCTTCAATTTCCTCCATTTTATCTTGCTGATATATATATATATATATATATATATATATATATATATATATAATATGTACAATCAGTGCCTGATAATGATATGCTACTCTTAACAGAATAGATTAACAAGTCATGGCTAAACATTTGCAGTCTCTGCTTAAAGATATAGTGGAAATAACCTAATATTTAATCTTTTTGACAACCAAACTATCCAATTGTCAAGCATGACTGTAAACACTGCCAACCTTCCTCTGTTAATTGTATTCACTTGAAACATAATTGGGCATGTCAATGGCATGATCATCAATTGGTAACTAGTCTATGCATTTACAGGTTCTGTTTTCTTAATATCTATTTTACTTTAGACGCTTAATTCCATGAAAAGGATAAACATCAGATACAGGGCAGCATACCCTGAATACATAAGAATTTACATGTTATAAATTCAAATTAATCATAATTAAAAGGCGATATCACCAACATATTGTTAATACATTTTTAACTAATGAATCAAAATTTAACTTACATTTTAAAAGTGTGAAGTAAATAATTTATAACCTGTTGTAAAGATTTTCACACCTAAGCGTTCATTGTAATTTAAAATATTTTTAAATTAATTTATAAATCCCTAAATCATTTAAAATAAAATAATTTTTCATAACCAGGTTATTGATCTTCTGGATCGTTTTTAATTATTTCTTATCATATTTCTGTCAAAAATGTTACATAATTTAAAATTTCAAACAATTCATGAATTAGAACTTTAGTTTAATCATCTCCTTAATTCTTAATTTAATCTCTACATGTAGCAATCTAATAAAAATGTGGATATAAACTCGATTAGATACTTTATTATTCCAATTAAAAACTTTTAAAATATTAAATCCTATTATAAAATTAATTTAATAAAACCTTTGACAAATTTTAATAAAGATTAATTTAATAAAACAAACAGAAAAGGCCTACTCATGCTTCGACTGAATGCGTAATTGAAGCAAACGAAAAACTTAAACAATTTAAAGGGGGGAGGGGGTGTTTCGAGGCGGGTTTCAATTTTATAACATTTAAATTAATTGTAAGATTCCTCTTAAAATGTAAATTGAGGCGCTAAATACACACTACTTTATGAAGTTTTTACAATTAACATGCCGAGAAACACAACTAATTCCAACATTTAATGATTCAAATATATAAGCGGTGTTACATCTTGTGATTGTGAGGAATCCTATGTTGAAATGTATCCGAGGCAGCAGTTTTATGTTAGCAAGTCTCTGATCAGAGTTATTCTTCTTCAGGTTCTTCTTCCTCCTGGAGAAGATTTTCTCTATTGTCATGAGCCCAGAAACCACGCACATCTATGAGCATGCTGGCTACAGTTCCACCCTGTTTGCAGGCCAGTAGGTCTGCCAATGTTATCTTGAGTGGATCGGCTGGCTTAACCATATCCCAGATTTCATCCCTTACATCTTCAATACAAAGTTCATAGTTGCCACCCTCAATCCATTTATGGTGTACATCTCTGTTTTTTCACCAAAAAAGGGCCAGTCAATGAAAAGTTGAAGTAACAATGTCAATTATGAGTATTAAATTTGATTGCCAGTTAAGCGACGTCAACGATCTCCGTGGGTTCCATCTTATAACTAATAACTAATGTGTGACTGTCTATTTGAGACTTACAGTACTTGCTCAAGCACTGCAAATAGGAAACAACAGTTCTTCTCTATAGGAAGATTGTATCAGGCAACATCTGGCCATCTAGATGCTCCCCTTCTATTCTTCCAAAATAATAGCATTAACTAATCATTACTGGTGTAGAAGTTTGATAACTTATTGTGTAAGAAACTAGTATCAACACCACATGCAAGTGAAGATCAAAGAGCCCAAGAAAAATAGTAAAGAAAACAAATACTAGCAAAAGATTGAGGTAAATACTCTAGCAAACCAACACAATGACAGTTTACCTGAAAAGGGAGTGAATATCAGCAGTAGTGAGGTAACCCCTCCCTTGAAGATCAAGGCATCGAAACAAGTATGTCAAGCCTTCTGGGGTGTCTTTGTTTTCTAAAGCCAGAACAAAGTCCAGGAAACTCTCAAAATCCATCTCTCGAGCATTCCCACCACCACTCTTTCCATGACGAATATGTTCATCATACACTATAAGAAGTGCATTTGTTTTAGTTATTTATTTAAAAAAGACAATCAGTATCAAACTATCAATCACACATTCACATTAAACATTGCTAAACTAAACCAAGATTATGTTCCAATTCAGCACTAAAAATCCGAAGCACAGCAAAATAGAGAACATTTAAGGGCATCAACCACAATTATTATTACCAATAGGAAATTGGAGGAAACCAGCATTTTGGAACAGAATATGTGTAAATAGATGTCCGTGTTAATGGTAAATAGGTGTCAAAATTTACACCATATCTTAAAAAGGCTATTGTCATAGAAATTTTACCTCTCTCAATAAAAATATCAGTCAGAGTCCCATCTGCATATTCTCGCAGCTCCTGCTTGCTTAATGTACCATTTGTATCTTTATCAAGAGCCAGAAACATGTCTGCAGAAAAATTCAGAATGAACAAAAACACAAATCAACAGGAAATAGTTTAAACCCTACTATTCATAATTTCAATTCATCAAGAAATTTAGGCCAGTCAATATTATGACTTTAATAAGAAATTTAGTAAATTTCGTAAGAAAGTTCCATAACACTACCCATTCAAAATCGTATATAAACTAGCAAAGATGGACTAGAATGGTCCAGAAGCATCGGGTAAATGAGTCTGAATCCTAAAACTATACAGAAAACCCACCACATATGCGTTGAGCAGAAGTCAAAGAGAACCAGTTTTCGGCTTGCTCTGTGTCTGTGACTTCTTCTTCACTTTCCTGAAATACACAACATTATAATCAAAAATAAGAATTCAAGTTTATGCAGAGTTAGAAGAAAATACAGTTCAAAGTTATTATAAACAAAGCAAATCAATCATGTGAGGTAATGAATTTAAAGATAAACACCAGAAGGTCCATGACAATATCAACCACCAGAGGGAGGGAGAACTTTTTAAACAATCTACCTGGTGAAGCTCCATGAGTTCCTGGAGACAATTACTAAGCAACACTTTCTTGATGCAAGCTTTTCCTGTATGAAAAAAAAAAAAAACTTTCATAAATAATACTAGGATAAAAATGTTCTGCATCAGCTGAAATTCAAACAGGAAAAAGTGCTAGAGCTCACATGAGCACAAGCATTTAAAAAAATATATATATATATACATATATATATATATATATATATATATATATATAAATTAAGATATGACTAAACCAACATTTTCTCATCCCTAACTACTCATTTACTGACCTTACTACTTGTGAACCAAAACCACCAATAGGAACAATTTTTCATTTCCACATCATAACATGAACAAGGTATGTAACGCACCCTACCTTGTGCTCAAAGCCCTATTAGTAGTAAATTATTTGCAACACAAAATCTAACTGAATATTCATGAAAGGAACTGATCAAATTATGGAATTTAATGCTTGTATCCTTTAGGTGCTGAAGTGACCAGTAATTTATAGTGGTATTCAAGAAACTAATTTGTAACACAAAAGCTACCATTGTTGCCGTCAATGTAAAATTCAACATTGTCTCGGGAATAATGAATAAGCAATAGGCAACAGACAGGATGGCAGCACCAATATTAGTTATTAATTAGGTTCCATCATAAACCAGTCAGTGCTAATTCAATGTGTTTTATGGTGCGAAAGTTTAAAATATGGTGATCAAATTCGGTGGCAATTGAATTAGGGTTAGAATCTAAGCCTCAATAGCTCTTATTTGACAAAACCCTGTGTAGGGACTGGACATTCTATGGGAAAATATCTGGGAAGCTTGTGTTTCATCAAGGTCTTATTTTGTCATCAGTAGCAGCACATGTAGGATTCTGAAAATTGATTTCAATGACTGATCAACAGTTCACTTCAACAACAATTGCTAAACAGCATCACGTATTTGGATAATCCATCACAAGATGATTATTGAAAATAATAGAATTGAAAGTTGTAACAATTTGCAAACTACTGGAAAACATTGAAGGGGACTATTTTATATATTTTGTACTTTTCTATCCCTTTTATTTACATAACATATCAAAAGCTTCTATATGAGCTATACCCCCTTTGGTTTTACCTCGATATATTTCTATTTATTATTCTAAAATTTAAAAAGAATATCTTTTGTAGCAATACAGAAATCCAAACAGAGGAAATACAACTATGAAGCAACATCTAAACTTAAAACCTAAGAGATATCAGCCATGCAAACCTCGTCTATGAGGATCACAAAAGAAGAAGAATTTGTGTGCAGCAATACGACAATACATCTGAACAAAGGCAGCTGGCATGTCGCGTAACTGTGCCAAGTTGGGTATCAGACCTCGTATATAGGCCTCCATTTCCTGAAGAGCAAAGTAAATACCAATAATAATAAATAATAATAATAATAATAATGAAGGTTAACATAATGTTTTTATATAAGAATGTAAGAAATTGTTCAAATACAATTTATTTTCCAGCTTCATATTAAGCATACTAAATAAACCACTCTAGAGTTTACAATTCTCAAAATTTAAATTGGCTAAAAGAGAAGTTTGCTCACTGTATAAAATTAAGGTTCGAACATAAGAACCATATGCACACCAATAAAAGAAAGGTTATATAATCGTAAAAAGAGTGAAACATGTGATACCACTCCATAAGCATGGTTGACCAGTGAAATGCTGCTATTTGAAGAAAAGTGGCCAAAGAAAATTGAATCAAAGTGACTATTTTCTATAACAGAATACATATGTATATATGTACAGCAAAATTTAAAAAAAAAAATGAATATATGAGACAATGAACTTATTGTTCAATTCAAAACGGTTGGAAGCCTAACAGCAATAAGAATTCATACATGTGGCTGAAGAAAACCATCAGAATCCTCATCAAGCTCACTCATATCAATTCTTGCCTGAGTAAGTGAAACCTGCATAACCATAACCAGTATTCAGAAGCTGCCACAAACATTAGATAGATTCATCATGTTCAAGGTCAATGCAAACAACAAAAAAAAAATAATGAAGAAACATAAGACAGCTGCTTATATGCTGAAGTACTCAGAAGAGTTAAACAGCAATGCCACTGAAACAGTAAACATTGGCAGGTGACCTACCGTCCGCATAACATAAAGGTAAAAGGGTAGAATGGCAATTCTTCCCTGCTCATCTTTCTCAAACTTCATAAAGTTTGAAGGACTGAAAAATCGTCGGCATTTAGGACCTATTTGTTCTGTACATACAGAAGCAATGTGGCAAAAGTCTTCATAATTCATCTAAAAGAAACAAATTAAGTGTGCATTAGGATTTCTGTGAAAGTAGTGTACAAAGCTAAAGAATATCCGTATAAACAATGTCACTAACTTTGAGATTATCAGCGTGAAAATTTCAGCCAAATTATAAATTAGGTGAATAAAATCAACTTATATCACCCATTCAACAGGAAAAAAATAATTTGGATAGACAAATAGACATCTTCGAAGGTAGAGTAAATTTAAATCATCACTCTGAAACAAATAAGATTGTCTCAACAAAAATCCATTATGGGTTTTGGAAATATAAGTTGGAAATATGGAGAACCAAAACACAAATGTGAAAATGCTAAACCTTTTCTGCACCAGTAGCATCATCAATCACACAGTTCTCTCTTAAGCACACCCACATTGCATCCAAATCATCAGCATTCAGCAAAAGATCCGATTGTTTCTGTACAACACACACCAGGAATGTCAATAATTGAGAAAATACCAACTGTTTAAGCAAGTATAACCAAGAAAGGGGTAAGCCAGAAAATGATACCCTCAGAAACCGATACTTTGCCAATCTCTGGACTCTATGACTGATTGATCCATCTTCAGGTTTCTGGATGAAGATGAGAGCGTGTAAATTTTTTAATCACATGAGGGCCAAAGAAATCCAAATCTAAAGTTTAAAAATCCATAAATCATCCTATATAATCCGTAATGATAGACAAAATGACCTATAAAGGGATACAATACAACACGCAAGGGTCTGTTCTGTCGGCTCTAAACATCAGGATACTAGTAAACGACAGTTATCTTATCAATTTGAACTCAATCCATAAACTAGTCAATCCTCAAGTTGTTGCTTTTGTAACTACAACAAACATACTCATACGGAAATACTGTGAGAAAAAAAAACTGCAAAGGCAACCTTAAAGGTGCCCATCCTTAAAAAAATTAAAACACAGCTATGTCTTCATGAGTCCACCATCGCTAATAAAGTATAAGAATGTAATAATTATACCCAGTGCAAGAATTACGTGCATAAAATATACAAGAAAACGAATATGATGAAGCGAAGCTTTATTTAACGTGCCTTCTTGTAGAAACTCGGAATTGTACCAGCTTCAGCGCTTTTCTTCTGCTTTTCTTTAAAAATGTCGAGCAGAATTCTCTTCGTTTCGAGCTCTGCGAAAGGAGGAAAATACATTGAGCAATCATTAGGGTTTGGAAAAAAAACGGTACTCTAATTAACGGATTCGCAGAGTGTGAGCCGATACAATTCATAAAGAATAACGAAATGTGATGAGGAAAATGAGAGCGAAGCACGACTAGGGCGACGAAACGGGACGAAAACTGACCCATCAAGGCTTCGGATCCGAGACCGGCGCCGGATCCGATGAAACGGCGAAGATTACGGACCCATAGCATGGAGGACGCCGGAGGAATTTTCCGATGAGGGGCGTCATGGGTTTCACCGTCGCTGGAGCCGCTGTACATGGCGAAGTGAAGTGGTAACTCGCAACTAACAAATTGGTTGGAGAGGGAGGATCTGAGCGAAACTCACTCAAGTTTCTTCTCCTTGAGCTTCAGCTTCTGGATTCACCATAACATAATAAACTCACTCACTTTTCCTTTCATCTACCATTCGATCCCTTTTACACCACCTCTTCCTCTCTTTTTTTCATCCCTAACCAAACTAATTATTCTACTTTTTACGTTTTTTTAACACCAATCTTCATAAAATAAATAAATAATAATCATAATGTTGGTTGATCAAAAACAGGGTAAATTACTAATTACCTAGTGATGGGTGAGAAATTTTCATTGTTCCCCTTGCTAAGAGGATATAAGTTTTATGTGTTTAATTCTTACAAATTAAAACATTACATTGTTTAATTATGAAGTTTAAAAAATTGATCAAATGAATTGTGATAGGATAACTACTTTTCAAAGTTCATAGTATAGCATAATTAATCAAAGAATTACCTAAAAATGATGAAAAAAAAAATATACCTTTTTCTCGATTCTTTAATCATACAAGTTGTAAAAAAAATATATAAAAATTCCATACAAAATTCGTTTACTTTAATTTTTCTTTTTTTTTCTTTTGTGTTTCACAAAGTCTTCAAATTTGATTTCAATGTACTGCAGGTTTGGAAACTTGTAATATAATAAAATGGCTAGTTGATATATATATATATATATATATATATATATATATATTGTACATAAAAAGTGAAGAGGCTTAAAACATTTTTTTTAATCTAACAATTGAGATATATTATTATTTTTAAATTATTATATTATAAAAAATAAATTATGAATATAGAAAATAAGTTTTTTTTTTATGATATGTAGAAATTAATTGAATTAGGATGAAAATTTTAATTAATAAAATATAATTTTTTTTTAATTAAATTTTTAAAATATATAAATAAAAAATAAATATTTTATTTTTCATTATTTTAAAACAATACTTTTTTAAAAAGTTTGTTTCTCTTTGGTTTTTTTTTTCTCTCTCTAATCTCCCTTTTTCATTACTTATCTTTTTCTTTTTCAAGATCTGAGGGTTGAAACCAGTGAGGAGGAAACTGTTTTCAAGTATTAAAATTTTTATTTAGATAAATTTTTAATACTTATTTTTAGAAATTAAATGAGAGTTGGTCTATGTGGACCATAAATTTTATACATGTGACATTTCTTATATTAATGTGATTTTATGTTATTTTAATTTTTAATAATATGTTTTATTTGTAAATAAGTACTTTTAAAATTAATTAGTTAAAATACTAATAACTTTGTTCAATTAAAAATAGTAAAAATATTTTTTATATCAAATTAGATAAGAGAAATTAATAATTTAGATAATTTATGTAAAATCATAAAATAGAAAAATTAAAACTTTGACCGTAGTTTGATTTTGGATTGATTTCTTTAATTGAACTCATATGGATTGAGATTAAGAATACATTGTGAAAATAATGTAAATTGAGTTTCTTGTAAAATTTTATATTTATTTAAATTTATGTTGATTTATTGTTGCGAATAAATAAGAAGTATATTGATTTTTTGACTTAAAATTTTGTATATAATTATGTCTGTTTAGTTCTAATAGTACTGTAATGTTTATTATGGTTGAAACTCGATTAAATTGATAAATTTGATTTAATTTAGTTTTGTTGTATTATGAATTTAGAATTGAAGTAATTTGAATTGGGTAGAAAAAATTATTTTGAATAATTTAATTCAATAAATTTTAAATTAATTTTTATTTTTTTATCAGTACATTAAACTATATTTATAATGGGAAGAAAAGGATTTATTAAAAAATATGTTGATAATTTTTATCTAATAAAAGTAAAAAAAAAAAATTGCATTTACAATTACAACAATAAACCATGTTTCCGAGCCAGATATTGGACAAACAAATTGAACACTAAATTCATGGATGTATAGAGAAAAAAAAAAAAAAAAAGGATATAGCATCACCAATTGAACAAAAATCTAAACAATGGCCTATATAACAGAATAAAAGGTAAAGAATAATAAAATAGAGAATAACAATCAATACATCTACAACTCTTCCTTCAAAAATAGGGTACACAGAATTGATTTCAGGAAGAAATCTGAAAAAATTATAAAAAAACATAAAAGGGAGGTATATTAATAAACAAAAGGGGTTTAAATAACAATTGCTTAATTAAATTTTGATTATAGTAAATAATAAGTTTTGTTAAAGTGTGTTTCCCTAAATGGGCTCCCAATCAGCAACAGCCCACTTGATGTTAGACTGTTTTTGTTTTCTTCGTGGGTCAGCTTGAGTTGATTCTTCAACCCAAAATGGTTATTATATAAACTATCCAAGATAGTTTTAAAAGAAATCACAGAAAAAATTATATTTATAAGAATTCGTATTCTATATATAGTTATATATATTAGCATATTTTTTATGAGTTATAAAATTTTTTAATACAAATACCATAAGATTCATTTCTTTTTTAGAAAAAAAAATATTAACTATCATAGTTAAATAGCAAAAAATTTATTTATCTTATTTATAAGTCTTGATAAAATATTATAAAAATTTTCTACTCAAAAAAGTAATCACTTGAAAGTTTAATTCAATATACTTTTACTATTTTTCAAATCGAATCACTGAAAGAAAAGTTATAAGTAAAAAGAGTTGATGTAACTTGTGAGACCCACAAAAAAAAATTTAAAGAACTAAAATAAGAATGATAAATAAAGATGACCTGAACCACTAATTGGTTGATCCATGCATGTGACTTTGTTAGACCCTAATTAACAATGATATATGCAGCTAACCAATCCCTTAAAGATATTTTATAATGATGATATTTGTAATCTATAGTTCTTTAGTTGAAACGTTTTCAAATGTTTCTCAAAGTTAGAATAAAAAATATTCTGGTCTCATTCTGATATTTTTATTAAAAAACTCGCATAATTTTAGATTAAATTTTAAAATCTAATCTAAAATTTGTTCTTAAGAAAATGATTAAAGAGAGAGGAGAGAAGGGTCATCATCATCTTCATACATTTCCTTTTTCTCATTATAATCTTAATAACCTTTGTGCTATTCCGAAGGGCTAAGACCAATACAAAATATTTAACATAACCAATCATACACTTTGTCCTTATTGGATTACAATTTTTCAAAATTATTTTGTATGATAAGTTTTTATGAACTAAATTCTTTAAACCTAAGTTTTTGATATGAAGTATTGATTTATAAATTTGATTGGAAAAAGTGTGTGTTGTTGTCTCCAATCACGTGAGGCTTGCATGTTATGATCCCACTTTGACTAAAGCAAACAATAATGCATAATTGGATGGCATGGTCATGAGACAGAACAGAGTTGCGAAAGAAGAGGGTTTAAATTCCAAAAAACACAAGTTTGTGGAAGAACACGAGTGTGGTTGTGTTTTTAGCAGAAAGAAGCCGAAGCATCAAAAGCTATCAAAAGCTAACATGGGACAGGTTTGAACCAAAAGTGCTTCCAAGAACACTTGTCACTTAATTAAACACCATTACTTAGTTTCTTCTTCCGTCAAAATCCAAGTCCTAAAAAACATGTTTATCTTTTTCCCTAAATCCCGGACGACCTTTAACATTAGCAAAAAAGTGTGTGCCACTTTTGGAGAATGTGCACAATTCTCTTCTGACCATAAAAAGTTACGTGCTAAAAACCATCTTAGACAAAATAAAAAAACAAGACCATAATAAACAATAACAAGAGAGAGACACACATACACTCAGAGCTACCTTTCTTTGTGGTCTTGTTTGGTCATTATGGAAGAAAAACATCTATTTTAGGGATGTCTAAAGCACCTTCTCAAAATGTACCCTTTGCCAACCCAACTTGAAAGTCACATCTTTTGAGACACCCATTGACTAACCTTTTTTCTTTCTTAATGGTAACTTCCAAAACCTTCCATACCAACAATGGAAGAACACTTTCATTGCATTTCATTCTTCTTCCTTTCTTCAAATCAAATCACCCTCCACTGTAATATATGTATAGTTTTCCAATGTGTTATTTGTAATAAGAATGGTTTCTCTCTTTTGTACTGGCTAGCACTCTTCCTAATGGAAAACTAAGACAAGAAAAACTCCATGCCCATTTTTTTGAATTTTGTATTTGTGTGTTCTTTCTTTTTCATATTAGTAGTGATTAAGTTGTCTTGGTACACGAGAGCACTATGATACCATCCATGCTCAATACTAATATTTTGCCCTTTCACTCTGGGCCCCAAATGGAGCTAACATACTAACTTTATGCCTCTTTGGAATCTTTAGTGGAGGAGTCAAGGGTGTTGGATTCAAAACCCAATCAATTAACAAACACAAATGACTAACTAATCTTAAACAAATGTAATCGTGTCCGTGTAACATCTCTATCCTTTCATGAGGCAACGTGTTATTACTAGTTGAAAATTTCTGGCACTAAGAGATTACAGAGCTCTGCTTATCAGTATCCTACTCGTTAAGAAATTTTTATTGAAATTCATATTAGAAATGCATTGAAAATCACAGCAGAGATATATTTATAATAGTTTTTTATGACAAGTTTTTCTTTTTTTTAATTTTAATTTCTTAACCAGTAAGATGATATAGTCAAAAAGAGAATTGGCACTAGGAAATAATATGCTGAGAACAATAAAACGGCTTGACCCATTTGTATGATTAGCATTGTGCTATTTCCAATGCTATATAGGCATGTGATTGCAGACTAATTAAAGGCAGCACTACATTACATTTTCCTTGTAGGAACTGTGAACTAATAAAAATGTGCCCCACTATGCTTTAGCTTCGTGGGACGGTTTAATCCAACTCAACTTGCTAATCTCCTTTAAACTTTTCATTTCCCTTTTGACTACACCCTTTTAATATTGGCTTTTGGAGATCAGAGACAGCAAAGGTGATTAACCTAAAAGGCATGTTTTTTGTTATCTATTTAATTTTATGCCATTAGCCAGTTTCTCCACTAACCTTAAAACTCTGCAGTGTACATTCACAAGTTCATCTTAGCATAAACACGGCTACCACCAAAATTTGATTATAATCTGCATAATACACAATGTATTTATCGTTGAAAAGTCCAAAATACAAGCATGATAATGTAATCTCAAAATAAACTTAAAAATCTGCTGGAATGTTGTTCAAGTATGTGAAAACTTGACAAAGTTAAGTGCAACTTGTAAATTCCATCATCCACAACCTTCGGATGCCCAAATTCTAGTTCAGTAAAAGAAATATGACCTACACTTTTAGCTAAGAGGTTTAGTTTACCCGACTGAGTCACATAATCATAACAGGGCACTAAGCTAAGACCATGGTCAACTGCTATGATCAGTTTGGCCCGAATAAACTCTTGTACTAGAATTAAAAATTCAACAATTGAATTACCAAAAAGAAAATGGAAAATCTACTATAGATATATATAGAACAAACAAAGTTAAGAGTTTGTCTAGTGGGCCCTTCAAAAGGGAACTTTTTATTTTTGTACTCCAGTGTGGGGTTGTTTCCATGACACAAGACAGGGAAGGCTCATACAATATAAAATTGTTGGATAATTTTGTGTGTAGTTAGAGATGATTTTAACTGCTCCCTTTGAAAATCATGAAGCAAACAAGAACCTCCGATGTAATTGGTTGATTATTTTGCATAAAACGCGGATTCACATGTGCATAATACATGCAGCTAGTGAATGTCATGCTAAGATTAGTACCTCCAAATTCAAATGTTTGAGACTCTCAAGGAGTATGTATGTAGACAAAACCACGCAGTTGTTTTTCCTTTTCTGGTTTTGTCAGGGACTGATTCCAGCATAATAAGATTTCAGATTTCATTTACACCAATCATTCAGTCACCCAGGAAAGTTCTCTAAAAACAGCAGTGTATGTATTATCTCAAAAACAAACCTTATAGGTCAATATCTATCAAGCCTAGAACCAAAACTGAGGGAGAAGTTTTATCTTAGATTTCTTTGTACATAAATTAAAAATAAAAACAGTAATTTAAAGGGCAAGCTTTTCATTTTTGGTGCTTAAGTATGCCCCTTTTTTCATTATTTTTTTCCTTGTATTGGAAATAGCACAATAGAGCTTACCAGGTCAATTCCAGGTAGTTAGTTGCTTAGCTGGGCCTTTACACGTGAACTGATATGAATAGCGATTTAATTTTGTCAATCCTTATCAAATCCCAATAGCTTGCATGGCCCTGATGTAATAATTACCTTACTAACTTTTACATTATTCAACTCCAATGTAATTTTATGTATTTTCCAACTCATTGTCTATGCCTGTGCTTATTATTACTAACAAACAGAAAACACATTTTATACTGTCGTTGGAACTAGAAAGAAAATGACTGTTGCAAGGAAATAAGATCTCAAAAGTGCAGTGTGTAGAGCCCCATTTAAAGTACTTGACAAGTGAAGGGAATCTTTATTTTCACTGTTTAGTTGTGAGTCTTAACTAAATGGGATGGAGAACTAGATGTTTAATAGAAATAAGAAAAAGAAAGATTTTAAAAAGTAGGTGGAAAGGGGAGGATGGTCTCCAAAGAATGACATCTGCAAAATGTCCTTTTTCTTCCTTCCATGATCAAGTCACAGTCTTTAAAAGACTCCCCAAGACTTCTCCCATTCATCATAACATAACCTTCACTGCTCCTAAGTCCTAAGTCCTACCTTCTGCAGTCCCCATTCTCTTCTGTCCTCTCTTCATTTGGCACACTATTTAACTCCCCATAGCCTACTCACATTTCCTCAGCTCATTTCACTCCAAATTCTCTTTGCCATTTTCCTAGCCATGTCAACCTCTAGAACCTCAGATACATCCTTCAAAGCATATGACCCCAACCAAACTCAAATGTGTCTCTCTCTTCTCCAACGCAACACATCTCCTTGTGGTGAGAGAAGAGGCAGAAGGAAGCAAGCAGAGCCAGGGAGGTTCCTTGGGGTGAGGAGACGCCCTTGGGGTCGATATGCTGCTGAAATCAGAGACCCCACAACCAAAGAGAGGCATTGGCTTGGCACATTTGACACTGCTCAAGAAGCAGCTCTTGCTTATGACAGAGCTGCTCTGTCCATGAAAGGAAGCCAGGCAAGAACCAACTTTGTTTACTCTGACAACATCAACTTCCACACTATCCTTTCTCCTATGGATGTTCAAGTTCAAGTTCAACCTCTCCTGCCAGCTTCACAGTTCCTCACTACCACCACTCACACCAAACAACCAAACAACCAAAATAGCCTCCCTCAGGTTATTCACGCTTCAAACTGTGGAAATCCCTCCCCATTGAACAATGACGTGTGTGTTGAAACCACGTATGGGTCAGCTCAGGATGATAGTTTCTTCTTTTCCAGTGATTCTAACTCAGGCTATCTGGAATGCATAGTTCCTGATAACTGTTTCAGACCTGCTTCCTCCAGCACCAACAGTTCAAACTCCAGAAAGAGCAATGTGAGTGATCAAAAGGCTAACACAAGCTGCATGGAGAGTACTAATCATCACCAGTACTCACATGTTGACATGAGTTCATTCTCTCAAGAAGGCATGGAAATGGCACCAAGGGCCTCTAGCTTCTCAGATTTTGGTTATCCAAGTGAACTGAGTCAAGGATCATGGGATGATCAACAATCATGGGATTGGAACTGCAGTGAACTTTCAGCTATATTTAAGAACCCATTAAGGGTAGAAAATGGGTGCATGGATGCATTGTACCCCGTCACTGATCATAGTCCTAGTCCAAGCCCAAGCTATGGCCTAATGAATGAGGCTGCTTCTTCCACTACCTGTTCTCCGTCACTTCCACCCTTTGGGGACGTAGACTTGGGATACCCACTCTTCTGAGTCTCAGACTGAGGTGCATTTATCAAGGAGTGCTTAGTTAGCCCTTGTGTACTTGCATTGCATGCACTTGTACGTTTCTCTTTTTAATTTTCCTTGTAACTTGGGTCTAGCAACCCTTTTTCCTTCTTCTAATGTAATTACTAAATTGCACACATCATGGGGTGAGTAAGTGAGCTCTTTAGGTTTTGAGATGTTGAAAAAAGCTCCACTACCACCTCTCACTTTCAAATCAATGGAAAGCCTTTATTATTTATTATTTAGCTTTGATTATACTTTCATACTCTATACTTTATTTTCATATTTTTTTGGTAGAGGACATATCATCTTATTTAGAATAAGTTAGAATCATATTATGAGTGGCAAATTTTCTTCTTTTAATAGATTTTTGAATGAACTAAAAAACATTTAAATAAAACATAAAATGTAGGTATATATTACAAATCTAAAGAAACTCATGATAAGTACATTACTTTCATTATATTTATCTTTATTACTGGATAAACTTTTGAGGTGGATGAGTTAATTTGAATAAGTAAAAAGTTATAAACAGAATAAAGTAGTAAGTAATAAAGATATTATTTATGTAGATGCATATTGATGGGATGATTTTATCCTTGTTTTGGGCTAGTTGCCTAAACTTTAGGGTACAATAAAGGTGGTGATGGCAGAAGAAGCATATCCATGAAACAGCATATATAGGTTCACAGAAAGACATATATTGTCAAGCCAATAACCCGCGATTCCAATCTATTGCTTGCAGTACATTCCCTTTTCCTGACTATTGATTGATTAGATAATGAGTTGTTTTTCCTTCTTTTCCTCTTCTCTTTCCCTTTCCCTTTTCTTTTATCACCTTCTAAAACAAGTTTAGTTTTCAAACCAAGAGAAAAAGCTTCTATGCTTCAAGCAATATCATGGTTAGGTATGACAACATGGCAAGCAGGATCCAGCCATCCCAAATAAATCTTATCAATTACTTTTTCTTTTGAATGAAAAAAACAAGAAAATAGTTACTTAAAAAAATTTAGAAAGAACATTTTTTCATGAATTAAAATTAAATTATACACATTAAAAAAAAAAAAACAACAACCCTATTTATATATTTTTTATTACTTTAATTTCTTATAATTTTATTTTAATATTTTGATAACTGATAATAATTAATTTATGGAAAAACCGTAAACAGACACACCTCTGTTTTTACTGGTAATTATAATGTTTTTATGTTAAAGAATTATTTTTTATATATGATGAGAATATTATTAAAACTTTATGTCGTGTGCAAGTTTTTTTTTAAACTCTCTTAATTGATTTTAAGTTGAAATATTTTTATGCAATTTTATGACATTTTATTATTAAATTATTTTTATAATAAAAACATTGAACCATAATTGACTTTAAAATTAATATTAACCAAAATCAATTTAATCTGATATTAATTTTGTCAACTTTCTACCAAACACATAGTTCGTCTTCACGGTGATCCGCGTAAAAACAAAATGACTATTTTTTTTTTAAGAGAATTCATGGTCAGTTCAAAAGTTTTTTACTTGTTAAGATAAATTGGTCTATTTAGCAAAATAAAATTATTAATAACTTCTTATATAATTATTTTTTATAGACATCATATGTAATTTTCATGTGAGTCAAATTTTAAAACATGATATTTTGGTAATAATCACGTATATTTTAATAATAAATATTTATTCATATTTTAAATAAAATTTACAGTAAATTAGTTTTAACAGAAATTCATATTATAAAATGTGATGCTGGAGTTTTAGATCATCCTATCCCATGATATAAAGACTAAAATCGGATAAAAGTGGTAACACATTCAAGTAATGAAAAGGGTCTAGATTCCACCATTGCAGAAGGAATCTTTGTATTTAAGTTCTGAAATAATCATAAACCTATAACAGATTCAAAAGACTGAAATTTGTGACAATACTGAGTCTAGTGGGATAACCGAAGGTTCTAAATTTTAAATAAAGTAAAATAAAAAGGAGAATCCAATGTTGAATTTATGCAATTATTTCGTGCAATTAATTTGGCAACGGTCTCATATTAATTATTTGGTCACTTCTATTAAAAAGAACTAGAATGAGGGAGCGCACCATAATACAGAATGCCAGCACACCTCAGAAAGAATGATTCCAGAATGAAGACAGAAAGAGGACTCCATATTGGGCCTGCATAATTGGGATATTGTCTGACAATTTGGTCCTAGAATTAAAAAAAACTATCATACTTAGAACATCTCCAACTATTTTTTTTTTAATTCTTTAACAATAAAAATAATATATTTCGATGATCTCTCATTCATACCTGAGTTCCTCAATAATAATTTTTTTTCAATTTTAAAAAAAAATCTATGTTTATGAAATTTACATTAAAATCATATTTTATTGATAATAAATTCTTATAACAAACAATTGGAGATGCTCTTAACTCCTGTTTCAAAACTGTTTTGATTAAGCTCTTTTCCCATCTTGTCAATTGTCCGGTATGTTGATGAAAATCCAACTGTCCAATTATAGAGATACTAAGTATCATAGATAGAATGATGAAAAACTGAGTTTGATTCATCTTAAAAAAATGGAAAAACATTGACATAATTTTCTAAAACAAAAATTATTGTAAGGGATTATCCTAGTTCAGAGGCTCACCACAGATGCATCTACTGTCGAGATTCAATTATTGTGCAGAACGGTATTTGTAACTGCAAATTCTAGATTAGACAGCTCAAAACTGGGACTTGCCTGAAACTAAGAAATTTTGAAAGTCCAGTCACAAACTCCTTTTAGACAAGAAAATAAACTCTGGTGAGATCAGTTTCATATTTCGTTTCTAAGGTCAATTAGTAAAGTTTTTTAACACCACGTCTATTTGGTTGGTCAGGGGCACCTGACCTTCAACTTCGACGCGGCTAAGAAATAAGTACGCACTCGTTGTATGTTCTATGTTGCATGCTACGCTGCGCTCTTTAGCTTGAGGAAAGTGTATTCTATTTATAAATACAACCATCTTACAACAAACATTATCCAAATATAACAGAGAAAGGGGTGATGAAAAAAAAAAAAAAAACTTCCAGAGAGATTCTCTGCTCTCACAGGAAAGTTTGAACAGGTAAAATGACAGTGAAGAAAAGATAATTAGACTTTCAAATATGTTAATTTAAATGTGTTTCTTCATATATGTATTTTGTAATAAACTTAAGTCCCAAGTCAAGCATTTTACTTGTCACAACATCACCTTGTATCTAAAATCATAAAAGATAGCAATGTGAAGCCTCATTGTAGTCTCCTGATTACACTCTTCACGTCAAACTTGGATAAGTTGGGAACAGTGGCAAACGTGACCTTCCAAGCAAGGATTTAGACATTATTCCCAAATGCAAAAAAGGGGTTCATGTGAAGAGAGATTACACATGGTCAATGAAACTCCAGGCAGAAATTTTCTCATAAAAAAAGATTGAAGCATAAATAAGCACAACAAACTACTAAAATTGGAGACGTGGATGGACATGTGCATAATGGAGTTGCAGATTCTTTTGAAGTTATTCAAAAGCAAGGTGCGTGAGTGTATGGGTTGCTAAAATTCTCAAGGTTGGCCATGGTTTATTCAAGATAAAAGGGATGGCCACAAAAAGATTATATGAACACAGAGACAATTGATGCAATGTGTGCTAGACCTGAATGTGGAACTGGGATAATCGAAAAATGAAACCTATTTGAGAAACTCCTTGAGTAATGATGGCCTAATGAAAAATTGAGATAAAAAGGAGTAATAATGAGGAATTCATTCACATTGCTTAGCTTGAGGTGTGAGAGATGGTGCTACTTGTGGTAGCACTGGTAGTTGCTGAAGAACTGGAACTCTGAGCAGATGTTTGGGTACTTGGATGAGAAATGGGTCCAACACTTGACAAGGTCAAACCAACTGATCCGGTTGATGTGCTCATTGAAGACATTCTTGATGAAACAGATTCCTTACTGACTCCTGCACCAAGTTCAGGCCGTGACTCTGATGATGAAGAAGAAGGAGCAAGAGTACCAATTGAGGAACCCACAGGATAGGGTGCAACTGGCATGTCGGCCAAGGAAGAGGCAGATGGACTATAACTAAGTGTTCCCATGGGATGATCGAATTTACATGCAGCACCAAACTTGCAAACTCCACTCTGGGTATAATGAGTGCAAGGCTGTGTCCCCTGATTATCAAATAAGATTACCAATTAAGAAATTATAAATGCCTCAGACAATCTGAAAAAAAATCAACAGCATAGACAAATTTTTTTAAACAACTGAACTCATAATGACTAAAAACAAAAATAGTCGTGTCTTCTTCAACCACAGTTCAGAGAACAAAATAAAATGTTACAGCACCAGGGAGAGAGAAGTAATAGCAAAAAAAATCATTAAAGAAGATTGGAAATGCTCACATAAAATACAAAAACCAATAGCACTGACAAAGATTAAAGGAAAATACAACCAATGCCAACCAATTCCGTACAAAGCCAAAACCCCAGGCAATGCACCTATGGTTCTTGAATCACAACTTCATAATGGAAAGACATTTCATAATGTAAATAAATTTCAAGCATACAAACAAGGAAAAGAAATTGGAAAGTTCCAATAGAAAAAATAGAATATAGATGATAAACATTCAATAAAAATGAAAATAAAGTGACATCTAAATCACAGAAGGAAAATATTGATGTCATTGCAAATGCATAAGGTTGAATAAACTACTATGCATTTAAAAACACTATGTTATATAAACTAAATAAAAAAGAGGTGTAAAATAATAATGTTCATAGAAAAAGAGATAAGAAAATCAACAACTATCTGATTAAATTGTTAAAACATGTCCTTATTGAAATTGGGTAACTTCATGTCCCTATAATTTTATAGAATTTTCAATTAGCCCCCCATAATAAGTTTTTAATTGAATCCCTACTATAACATTTTGAACTTAGTATGTCTGTAATCTATGTAAGTTGTACAGCAAAATGACTTGCACATGTTCAAAAAGATCCACAAACAGAAGAAACTAAATACTGACAATCAGTAGGAAACAAAAAATCTATTCTAAAAATTTGTGTATAAGGACTACATGTAAAATTCCATAAAACTATAAACAAAGTATTCAAACCTTTAATAAGAAACATTTTGGTATTTATATTAATTTGAGATTAGGGGTTAATTTGTTGTTGGGACATGTTACCAGAGAATCTAACCAAGTATATACAGATTTCATCATTGCCTCTCCTTCAATCAAATAAAAATTTAGCACAAGCTGTCAGTAAACTTTTGGCTCAGTCATTCTTCAAGGACAAGAAAAAGAATCTAATTAGAAAAGTATTACATGATCTCAATTACAAGTATCATGTTTTAGTACATATAAATTTAAAGAAGAATACAAAATTTTCAATCATTCAAGAATTCATACAATAAAATATTCCCTGTCCTGTCAAATATATTATGTATGAAACCAAAATTCAAAGAGACGCTAATTTACAGAACTTGTCCATGGGCATTCATAATGATACGCTACAATATTTTAACAAAACCTACAACTGGAGAAGGGAGCCAGAAGCACACTTATAATGAATTTAGTACAAAATGAAAATTCTAATATCATAAAAGGTGACACTAAGAACTTACAGATTGCGTAGCCAAATGCATGACACATGAAAATAGAAAGATATCCTAGAAATTAACTAGCATAAAATAGGAAGAAAAAAAATGGTTCCCACTGTGATCTGTTTTCAATGAGAACCCAGTATAAAGTACCAAAGAGTGAAGTTGAAATTACCGGACGTAAAGGAAGACCCACAGGACTAAGGATTACATTTGCTTTAATTGCACCCTTGTCTGGTGGATGATGATATCTGCAAGATGGACCGAATTTGCATTCCCCTGTTTTCATGTAATAATGACATTCTGGTTGATCAGGTCTTTCTGGAAATTGATGCTCCTTCTGATTAGCACCTGAAGGACCAATTGAGGAACCAGAAGGTTGATAAAGTCCAGTATAAGTAGCTGCTGACGAAGGTAACTGGGTTATCCCATAAAGCTGTGTTGAACCAACATTAGACATAGCACTAGATGGAATTACAGGGTTTGTTGCAGGAGCCTGCACCAAGTGCTAAACAGCTTCAGTAAAAATACACATAACTTGATTAAACAGTTATTAGTGGACATACCTGATAAGGACCCCAGCCTGAAAAAGGGACCATGGTAGGGGACACTACCATAGGCCCGTAGGGACCCTGAACTACTGAGCCAGGTAGCATAGGTGGCCTTGCAACAATTACACCATATTGTTGTTGCGAAGGACCAGACTGAGGCTGTACAGTTGGATATATTGGTGAAGGTACAGGTACAGGCAGAGGAGAAACTGAGGGAACAGCTGATGGTGTTATAACTTGGACACCTGCAGGCTGGGGATGATGGAATTTACATGTTGCACCAAATTTGCACTGTCCAGTTTTCACATAATAGGAACACTCTTTCTCACCCTGTTATTGTTTATGAAAAATAATTTGAATCAAACTTCCATTCTCATTAAGAAAATATGATCTCGACATTCACAAAGAAATATAATATTATGCAATAAACATAAACTGATACAGACCACTCGCAATGGATATCCATAATAATTTAGTGGCACAGGAGTAGCAGTGCCTGCCACCTGCCTAGGATGGTGGTACTTGCAGGATGCACCAAATTTGCATGATCCCGTCCTCATATAGTACTGCAGTTCAACCACGAGCATATACAATACAACCAACAAACGCATAAAGAAGGTCACCAACAGTGAAGACAAAAATAGAAGTCGATCTTAATTTTCACCCAAATCTTGACATTTATTAGAAAAAACACCAGAACACGTCACTTTTTGTAAAACATAAAGTAATTGTATTTACAGTATCAACAATCAAATGCAACCATTTAATACAGGTGCAGCACAAAATCTATCAAAGCCATATTAAAAACCTGGCACACAGGCTGTCCCACACGTTCCGGAAACTCCCCTCCAGTCCTTGCCGCAGCTCCAATAACCTAAGTAGCAAAACATACATAAATACCTCTAAATTAGAAAACATTCAATTACAGTGTCCAATGCAGACCTCTTTATCTCATGCAACAGAGTTCAATTAACCCACAACACTAGTAAAATTCAACAAACTGAATTGCAACCGTTCAGAGTTAAGCACAATAAACCACACAAAGTCAAGATCAACAGCGAAATTGGAGACACAAACATGCAGACAAGGAAACATCGAACCGAAACCCTGAGAAACGAGAGAAGAAGCAAGAATAGGAAGAAGATTTATTTATTACAAGGCCACGGTCACGAGGATGGTTGAATCGACATCGTGTGCCATAACCGCAAAATCCAGTCCTTAAATAGTAGATACAATCGGCCTCATCCGGACGCAGAGGGTACGATTCGGCAGTTGTTAATCCGAGTTGCCACGAGGACTCTGCATTATTTGCAAAATCAAGATCAAACCTACTTCCATTATTATCACACTCCGCATTATTCTGGACAAATCGAAAATCGCAAAGGGAATAACAGAGAATGCAGATAGAGTCACCTTCGATGCCGGCGTCGGTACCGGCAACTGTCCATTCCGGCGACGGATCAGACTGTGACCCTTCGCTTGCCCGGCCGTACCGCTCCATTGTACGGACCAAATGGAAGGAAAAAGGAACGCAATCTGAAGACAGGAATGAGAGTTTCTGATGAAAAGAGTGAGAAACTGCTTCGAATTTTCTCTCTCTCACTCACTCACTAACATACACTACCTCTATGTTTTCTCTTACACTATTAGTTTGGTCTCTTTCTCTCTCTACTTTCTCTCTCTTTCAGTTTCCAAGCTTCTTTTTTTTTTATCTTTTCCCTTGTCATTGGTGAGAGAGATTGTTGGTTTATTATTTATTGTACGCGCCAAACATCTAATAAAAATTACTCCTCTTCTTTCATTATTAATAATTAATTCTTCTAAATTACTTTTTTTGGAAATGAACAATTTATATAAAGGTATTAAGATTCCAATATTATTCCAACAGAAAATAGTTCATCCACCCACTCACTATTTAAACAAAATTTACATTTCAAAAAATATATAAAAAATTAATTATTAAAATTTAAAAATTATATACAATAGACTTTCATTAATTAATATTGTAAATTATGTAAGATTACATATTAAACTTGTGTATTCTTTTAAATTTAATTGAAATTTTTTATTTTTATGGTTTGAATAAGATTAATTTAACATTTTCTCTGAAAAAGAAATAAATGAATTTTAAAAGTGGTAAAGAAAGTTAATAAAATATAGGAAGATATTATGTGGTGGAAGTGATAGATTTGTCGTATTTATATTATATTAGAGTTAATAAATAGAAAAATAAAATAAAATTAGTGAGATAATTAATTAGTTAATCTTGTTCATGGTTGTGGGCAGGCGTTGTCGCTGATGAAAAAAAGAAACACGAGTAGATGTCATTGACTCCATGTGGCCGAAAGATGTTAGATCTTCCTTAAAAGTGGTAATAAAAAGGTTACAGGAACACACCACTATGTATGATGTTACTGTGGGATTTTGGGATCCATTCCCATACATTAACTATGAAGTTCCAACTAACCAGTTTCTTCCTTACTTTCTGACCGAGGAGGGTTATTGAAGTTCAAAATCTTTTGTCTCACGTTATATTATAACAAAAGTTTCCAACATTCGGTTGAAGATTGGTTCATTTCGACTTTGGCCGAACCAAATGGAAACAAATTATTCATATCTTTCTATTAGCTTCCACTTAGATTCGGTCTCTGAGTAATTCTGTAATCAAAATTCACTTTATCTACCTTCGACGGTCATTGGTTAACACAAAGTAGTTCTTGCACCATTCCAACACTTCGTCCAAAATACTTATAAACTACTTCTCTCTCTTTTAAAATTAATTTAGGTTTCAAATTGTTTCTTTAGCTTTTCATCTAAGTTAATCTTTTAAATTATTGTTATTCCATTTTTTTTTTAAACAATTTCTTTTCAACTATTTTTATGTCAATGTTTTCATTATTTTTCCTGAAAAAAAAATTATTCTTTATATTTTATTTACAAATAAAAGTAAAAAAAGTCTCAAATCTCCGTGCTTACATTTTAATTATCTTTCTATATACATCAAACAATCATCAATTTTAATCAAAGATCAAACCCTAAGAAAAAAATTGTTAAAAAAAGAAATTTAGAGAATTATGTAAATATGTCTGTACAAATGGCAGTGTGTATTTATACATGCATGTTTGCGCAAAGTTAAACATAAACTTAATTTAAATGGTGTTAATTATTTTCTTAAAATTGATTTTGGTTCAGATTATATTTGAATTTAATTATAATAAATTATATATGTCTAAATTTTTTATGAGTTTTTAATAAATTTAATTATATTTTCTTAATACGAGAATTAGAGAGTGATATTTGTTATTTATGGAATCGATTTTTCAATTGAAATTCTATTAAAAAAATGTAAATGAATGAAAAATTAAACACCAATAAATAAATAAATATATAACTAAATAAATAAATATATAACTAATGTATCAAACATTCCAACCAAACATATTTTAAAATAAATATAAAAATAAAAAATTTAATTTTATAATTTAATAATATTTTTAAAATATATTCCCTGTAAACTTAGTTGAAAAATACTATTCTTAAACTAAGGAGAAATAACTTAAATTAAAATTTTGATTTTTTACTAAATTTAAAAGGTTAATAAATTAACGAATTAATTTATCAATTGTCCGGAATATGCAGTAACTTCTGCTTTGTCCATTCTAATTAAAAAAAAAAAAATTGTAGACATCAAACACTATCTAATATTTAGGAAGAAAAGTATATATAAATAAAATAAATAAATAGATCATATATATGTAATATTTGTGACAAATAAGATTATACACTCTCTAAAGGTTAAAAATTACAACAATTTTTACTCAAAATTTTAATTTATAAATTAGTATTAAAAAAATATTATTAGTGATTAAAAATTATCATAAAATTTAAAATTATTCATTGTTATTAATAGTTTGTGATGATTGTAAAACATAGTGAAAAATATTTATAATTTAATTATATTAATGATTTATGAAATTATTTATAACACAAATATTTTTTCAAAGTTTTTTTAATTAATTTATATTTTATTTTTCACCATTTATTAGATTATTTATTACTTATTTTAAATAAAATCTTATAATAAAAAATTATATAATAAAAATATTATTATAATAATGTATAATAGTTAATAAACAATAATGAAAATAAAAAATGTCATTTCAAATTATGTATCATTATAATAAAATAAATATATAATATAATAAAAAATAATTATTATATTATTAATTTTTTATAAAATAATTATGTTCTTTTAATATAAAATTACTGATAAAAAATTACACTTTTAATTATTAATTTTTAAAAAGTTATAAATAGATAAGATTTATTTTAATAAAAGATAAATTTTGTTTAGTTATATTTTTAATATATAAATAAAAAATTATTTTTCATTTATTTAAAATTATTATCTTTTAAATAATTATCTCAAAATTTTTATTTCTTTTAATATTTTCCATTTATTTTTTATTTTATTTTTTCAAATTCTATAATTTATTGAAATTTTGATTAGAATAATTTTTTTTATTATATTTCTTTTTTATCAATGACTTGTATATGAATCTTAAAATATTTATTTGTGAAATTTCTTCTTAAAAGATTAATATATACTATTTTAGACGTTTAGGTTTTACATAATATTTTAGAAATGGTTTATATATTACATAATCAAAATATTTAAATAAAATAAAATACTTATTTACTATAATTTTGTAATTTATTTAAATTTAAACTATTAATTTACCCATCCTATAATTATAATGATTTTATGTGATTATGGAATAAATAATTATGTAGGAAGGATTTTCAACAAAGAAAACAGAAAAAGGAATATATTAAATTATATTTTAAAAGATATGTAGATTGTAATAGATATTATTATTATAATTATAGTTTAAGTTTAAATTAAGCATAAGTAGAATGGTCATTACAGTGTTTTATATATATTTTAGGATGATATGATGTAACTAAAAACTTAGTTATTAAATTGATATTGAAATACTAAAAAGTTATACAGAAAAAGAGTTAAAATATAATCCAAACACTGGGACTTACATCATCATCAAAATGTGTAAGGAATACTGTAAGATATTTAATCCAAAGATTGAATATGACATGACAGAAAAAAATTTATGCTAAAGAACATAGTTACAAACTGGCTCCTACTAGTTGGAACAAAAACCAATGGCAAAACATTTCAAATTATTTATTAAATCTGATATATCATAGAACTGATGAATTTTGATCTGTTAAACCAGTTGAATTTGAACCATATAAATTAAAAGTGGCTTCTTTAAATGTCATGAATCCCATGTCTGCAAAGTTGAAGATCACTGCAACACGTAGACACTGCAACATGTGATTCACAACAACAAGAAAAACAATAGAAAATATGTGTAATAATCTGTAAGTGTAATAATTTTGTATTATTATCAAGGTGTACACTGCAAAATTCAATTTCACATAGATAAAAACAATTAAAGTTTATATCTTTTTGTGTGTTCTCATGCCATATAGATTTTTCAACCTGGAATTTATATCATCATCTTGCAATTATGTTGCTGAGTATATTCTTTTGCTTGTAAAAAGAACAATGATGCTGCTAAACAACAACATGTGTAACGTTTTATTTTCTGTTTTTATCATAATGTTTGATTGTCTCCTTGTCTTGATATCAAGTGAGTGAAAATACATAAGACAGACACTGTAACTGTTCATGCATTCTTTGTCTAGGAGCCAAATAACATAATTATCATAACAAAGTGTTAATGGTCTATCATATAGCTTCTATAATTTCTTCCTTCTTTTCACAAATCCATGTTACTAAACCCTCAGCATTATTCATGACATGTTAATTATTACAGTTACTGTTAATTTCATTACGAATGAACAATATGGTTGCAACTATTTTCAGTTTGTAGTAACTTTTGTACCTTATAATTTAAGGTTAATTGATTATATATTTTTATGTCTCATCACTCTTCTATCTATACAAAAGAAAATGAAAAACTTGTTTATTATACTTCAAACCATTCATAATTAGTCAGCAATGTGGAAGCAGTTTCTGTGTGAAAAGAACTGAACATATAAAAGATATTATCATCTATCAAGTCTCTCATCTTTATATATACTATATGGGTATTATAAAAGAATTATTTCTGAATAAATTTTAATAATTTTAAATATTTTTCTTTTCAAATACAAAATGTAGCTATTTTTCATTATTAAAATTATATTTAATTTTATTTAATATGTTTTTAAAATTGTTGATAGCAATGTCCCTTTTACATTTTAAATTAAAACATAGTTGTTTATTGTAATACATAGTTAATTTTCTATCTCCTTTGGGTACCTTTTATAAAACTGAATATATATATATATATATATATATAATAAATATAATTTAAAATAAAGTAATGAAAGTTTAAGAAACCATTAATAAAAGTGGGTGATTAAGTATTGGTGTAGGGAAAAGAAGGAAAGGAATTAGAGTTATTAGTAATTACACTTCTAATTATTTTGGTTTGAGTTAGGGAAAAAAAAGTAATTAAATTTATTACTGTTTTCATCACTTACACACTTCTAACTGAGTATAAAAATGAAGTTACATTTATAACTCTTGAGTTTTTTGTCTTTTAGTTTATCTAGATTATTAAAACCCCTATGTTTTAAACATAAATTAATGTTATTAAATTATTCTAAACATTCTTTAACTCAAAATTTATGAAACAAAAAAACATTAAATTTCTGTCCCAAACTACAAAAGCTTCAATTTTTATAATTGTTTTAGTAAATTTATTATTTCTAATATTAAAAAATAATTTAATATCTTAAACTTATTACAATCTACAACAAATTTTAAGAAATAAAAATATAATTATTTTTATCATCAATAACATTATATAAAGGAAATATAATTTTTAAAATATTTTTATAATTTTACCTTTATTCTTATAATATTTTAATATACTATTTTATAAAATTTGATGCTTCAACTCTTATTTTAATTTTAGTAACTACTAAAAAAACACTTATATTTTCACTGGTATTATTATAATAAACCTGAAAAAGTGGATGGTAGGTGGTCCCAACTCACGTTTGTGGCGGAAAGATTATGGGTTGGTCACGATGAATGAAGGGCGGAGATGTGATGTTAGTATTCAATCGACGGTGAAGGTGCGATGAATGTATTTGAATATTCGTACAAGTGGCGCATTTGAACATGCTCTACCACTGTTCAATTCCTCGTGTTTTTTTTACGTCACTTCCAAACCCAACCATTCTTTTCCACTCTCCACCCACCAAAATGTCGGTCAGATTTTTTTCATATTATTTTTCATTTTTATTTTTTTATAATTTCAATTCAAAACTAATAAAGAATTACTGGTTTTTTTTTTCTTAATCCACTTTTTTTTCATCTTAATTTTACATTGAACTGTATAATGTCGTATTTTATGATACTTTTATTATGACTCTAAAAAAAAAAAAAAAAAAAATAAACTTAATATATAAGAAGGAAAGATTGAGGCAGAAAAAGAAAAAAAAATGTGAATAAAACTAAACATGACACATACTATTAAAATAGAAATGACGAAGAGATTTTAAAATCTGTGAAATTGAATTTGACAGGGGATCCAATTTTCAAATTTTTTTAGTTTGAAACGTGCATTCCCGAACTAATTTTTTATCAATTGAAATTTATGGAGTGCATAGAGTAATTTATCGGGTGTAGAAAGCAAGAGGTCCATTTGATGATTTTGTTAAATTTTTATTCCTCCATGATATTCTTGGGTTTGAAGTCCAAATGATCGGGCTCGATCCATACATGACACTAAAATAAAAAGCCCGTTACTCTTATTATTACTAAGAAAAACAAATGAGACGTGTCTGTGTTTTTTTTTTTCAGCTTAAATTTTTTAAAAATAAAATAAAAGAGAAAAAAAAAAAAAACTGCAGCTACATAAAAAATGGAATAAAAAGTTTAGAGAAAATTTAAGGATATCTAGTTAAGAGAATAAAAAATAAATGTTTTGTAAGAAAAGCAATTGATATTTTTAATCTTTTATCTGTAACAGTCTCACTTGTTACTAAAACCAAATCAAATAACAATAATAGAAATAGATAAATACAAATTACTTACTTATTACAATTTATATTTTTTTTATCACAAATAATATTTACATAATTTCTTTTCTTAGAAAAATATTTCAAATATATCTAACTAAAAATTAATATATATATATATATATATATAAACGAATTTTCATGTATAATTCATCCTAAGTCCAAATATGATCCCTTGAGTAAATAATAAGTGTGATAATGTGTCTTTAAAAATGCGTATATTCATTATGGCTCCTAAGTCAATTGGATAAGTCAAGAAGATTTCAATACAAGTGAATTTTTCGATTGTATTTATTTTTATATTTATTTATTTATTATACCCTCCTTCTACCCTAGTTAATTTTTCCATTGCATTGTGCTTCTTCTTCGCCGCCGTTGAAACCCTCGTCATGGTGAATCCCCACATTCACAGAGCCCTTCTCTTTCTCCGGATGAACAAGTTTTCAACCTTAAGAACACCTCACCATCATCATTCTCTTCTCAATCTCAATCACAATCCCAACCCACCCTTCTCCCTCCGCTTCAATTTCAAATTCGCCACCGTCTCCAGCGAAAACTCCTTCACCGTCTCGTACCTAGTCTCCGCCTGCGGCTTCTCCCCGGAATCCGCTGCCTCTGCCTCCCGCAACCTCCACTTTGACAGCCCCCAGAAGCCCGACTCCGTCCTTGCATTCTTCTCTAAGCACGGCTTCTCCCAATCCCAAATTCGCTCCATTGTCAAACGCATAAACCGCATCCTCCTCTGCGATCCCGAAAAGGTCCTCCTCCCCAAATTCCTCTTCCTCCGTTCCAAAGGCGCCTCCACCGCCGACATAGTCCGCATGGTTACCACCTGTCCCCGATTCCTCATCCGCAGCCTCCAGAACAACATCGTTCCCTCCTACCTCTTTGTCGAACGCTTCTTCGACTCCGACAAGCAAATCATCGCTTTTCTCCTCCGCAACTTCTGCTTCATTTCCGACAGCCGCGTAACCCTCAACGTCCAAATGCTTCGTGATAACGGCGTCAAAAGCTCCAACATCGGCAAAGTACTCCGCATGTGGCCCTCTATTCTCCGCTCTTCTAAATTGCCCCACTTGATTCGTGAATTGAAGGAAATGGGGTTTGACACTTCCACCACCACTTTCATCGTGGCCTTGCTCGCCAAAGAGACTGTGAATAAATCCAAGTGGGGCGTCAAGGTTGAGGCTTTCAAGAAGTGGGGGTGGTCGGATGAGGATGTGCTTTTGGCGTTTAAGAGGCAACCTTATTGCATGTTATCTTCCCCTGAGAAGATTGATGCTGTGTTGAGCTTTTGGGTTGAGGAGTTAGGGTATAACTCTGTCGAGCTTCTCAAGAATCCTTCCATGTTTCTGATGAGTCTCCAGAAGAGGATTGTTCCGAGGTCTTTGGTTGTGAGGTTTATCGCCGAGAAAGGTTTGAGGGAAAAGCGTGCTAGCTATATCACTCCGTTTGTCGTGACGGAGAATGTGTTTCTGAAGAAGTTTGTCTATCGTTATGAGAAGCATTCTTCTCAGTTGTTGAAGATGTATGAGCAAAGTATGAACGTTGCGAATATCGCGGAGGACGAGAAGAAGAAGACGAAGGTTTGCTGAAATCTGACTGACAATCAGCTAGCTTGTTCATTGTATGTGTTCTTTGCAGGAGTTTTGACTCTGGAAATTTGTTGAATTCTTTGCAACAGAAGCTAACTAAAGAAAAAAAACAATGAACTTTTGATGAAACAGAGAATTTATCATATTTGAGAGTGTAAATTATATGTAGTTTGGCTGTTTTAAAATGATCTGATTGCATAGACTAGACTAGACATGGGGTTTACTTGTCTGCTATATACTGATGTGCTTTTGGAACTGTTTCTGTGGCAAATTCAGGTAGAACTTATAACTTTTTGGTACAAACTACGATTACCTTAGAGCTTCCATGATGTTGATGTGCATTCCCATGCTCGTTAGTCATTATTAGTCAGTGAAACAAAAGAAATGGAAAAAGATGTTGCAGGTGCAAAATCTCTGGAGATTAGATTTTTGTTTGAAGGAGATTGACATGGCTGCCAATTTAAGCCTCAGCTGGGGGTTAAGAAGAGTTGTGAAATTGGTTTCTTGTCTGTATCCATCTTTTGAGATGAACAATACAGCTTCATAAGACAGGTAAACAAATTTCATGAAAGATGATTTAGTAACCTCAATGACATTCTAAATTTCTGATGTTTGTTTCTGTGTATAAAGTGCTACTCTTGGTCCAATTATATCTGCTTTCTATGGAGAATGCTGTTCTCCTCACCTGTTTCGCAGGCTGCTTTGTGGGAAATATTTAATTTAAGAATTGCTGCATATTTCACAATCTCTCCTTTTCATCCTTCCTGGAAGAGAACGGTGTTGTTAAAGATTTTGGCTTCTCCTAAGTTCTCTCTTTTCTTAGCTTTTGTTTGGGTTAATAGAAAAAGAAAAAGAGAAAGAGAAAAATATATGGAAAGGAAGATTGTTTAAATATAAAGTAAAAAGTGAAAAGAAATAACGAAAAAGTTTATAATTAATTTGATTTAGATGAAAAAATAATAAATATTTATTAATAAGAGAAAATGTTTAATGATTAATTTTTTTTTTGTGAAAAATTGAAGATAGTTGAAATAAAATTAATTATTTAGTATGAATCATTATTTTAAAAATAAAAATTAATTTAAAAAATCATTTTATTCATTAAAATATTAATATTAAAGAAAAATAATGTTAATTAATTTATATATAATTTAAATTAATAATTTTTTTTGTAAAAAATAAAATAAATATGTAAAATTTTGGAAGTATAATAAAAACAACAATATATTAAATAATTATATGAAAATCATAAAAATTAATATATGCTCATAATAATTCAAAATAAAATTATAGTTATCTAAATTTAACAAAAAAAAAAGTACAAATCTTACATAAACAAATAAAAAACATGTTTAACTAAGACAAGTTTTTAAATTTTTATTTCATATTATGAATTTTGGAATTAACCCTAATAAAACCTTGATATACCTTTATATCTATATTTGATTTATATGAAGTTATGAGTATAATATTATAATTATATTATTTCCATCATTGTTATTAGGAATTTCTTCAAAATTATTATATTGATCGTGATTAACCCTACCATATTGTTATACTTAATTTATATTAATATTGTAATGATAATAACTTTTATATACATTTCTAACTAGTAATTATTATGTCTAATCAATTCTCTTCCATAACTTAATACACTACTATCTTATTTTTCTTCTTCTAAGTCTATAATGATTTATTTTTCATTTACCATAATAGAGGGACAATATCTCTTTAAACACAAATATTTCACTACAATTGAAATTTTATTAAGTACTATAACAATTAAAAATATATATAATCAATTTGAACAACATTTAGTAAATGAATATAAAAAAATCCTAAATTCTCACAATTCATATTAAATATTTTTCAACTCAATAACTATAATATAATTATTTTGTAAATCTAAAGTAATACTAAAAATAATCCTAAATTTTAAGCTCAAATAATTACTATTAAAAATAATTTAATTTATATTATCACCATTATTTAATATATTTTATATTTTGTATCAACTTGACTCCTACGAACAAATCACACTGATTTTATAACAGCGTTCGAAACTACGGTTTTAGTAAGCTTTCTTATATTTGTAATTCACGTGTTCTTTTTTAAAAAAAAACATCTCATTACTTTTATATAAAATCAATTTATCTTCTATTAAAAACAAAAATTAATCAAACCAAAAACTTTGTCGGTTAAGATTTTTTATTAAACATTCTAAAATATATATATATATATATATATATTATGTTAAATCTCTAATATTTTTTAGTTGTTCATGTCTTTATTTATTTTTTTACCTTGTTAAAATCGTTTTTTTCTTTCTCTATAATAATTACAAGTTTTTTTTAATCTATATTTAACATCCACTTTATGTACTAATTCAATTAATGGATAAGCATACCAGGTATACAAAAAGCATACGTAAAAATATTGCTAAAATAAAATTATAAAAATTATGTTAGTTTGTCCTGAAAATTATAACATAATTGATTATGTTTGAGTTTATACAGTATAGTTAATATAGGTTTCATACATAGTTATGAGTAAACTTAGTTAATCAAAGTCAAATAAAAACTATTAGAATTTACAAATAAAACAACCAATTTACTTGATCATGTTCCACTTTGATCTTCTGAGTTTTCTTGTCCTCAACTTCCAATCTGCTATACTTTGAATGGAATCATGTTGGAGAAATAGACATGAAATGACTGTTATTATTTTTTTTTTTTTTAAATATAACATATTATCTAATTTAAATAAATATTAAGAACACCTTTTTAGTTTAAGCATCTATTTCACAAGTAAAAACATATCTTCTTACATATTATCTATTCCTTAAAAACTAATACATATAGTTTTTTGGTTTTAATTAATTTAGTATAAATTTTATAATTATTAGTATTAAATATATTTTTCACCTCTGTAAAATAATTACCAAGATTAAATATGATTTTCTCAAAAAAAAAATTATTATTTTTGTTTCCTATAATATTCATCTTCCTATATTTTCTTATAAAAGTTATCTTTAGAAAAAATTTATGCAAACGTATTTATTATTTATATTTATTTATTTATTATTCCCTCCTTCTACCCTAGTTAATTTTTCGATTGCATTGTGCTTCTCCCTCGCCGCCGTTGAAACCCTCGTCATGGTGAATCCCCACACTCACAGAGCACTTCTCTTTCTCCGAATGAACAAGTTTTCAACCTTAAGAACACCTCACCATCATCATTCTCTTCTCAATCTCAATCACAATCTCAATCACAATCTCAACCTACCCTTCTCCCTCCGCTTCAATTTCAAATTCGTCACCGTCTCCGGCACCAACCCATTCACCGTCTCGTACCTCGTCTCCGCCTGCGGCTTCTCCCCGGAATCCGCTGTCTCTGCCTCCCGCAACCTCCGCTTTGACAGCCCCCAGAAGCCCGACTCCGTCCTTGCGTTCTTCTCTAAGCACGGCTTCTCCCAATCCCAAATTCGGGCCATCGTCAAACGCGTAAACCGCATCCTCCTCTGCGATCCCGAAAAGGTCATCCTCCCCAAATTCCTCTTCCTCCGCTCCAAAGGCGCCTCCGCCGCCGACATAGTTCACATGGTCACCACCGGCCCCCGATTCCTCCTCCGCAGCCTAGAGAATCACATCGTCCCCTCCTACCTCTTCATCGAACGCTTTTTGGATTCCGACAAGCAAATCATCGCCTGTCTCAGCCGCAACTTTTGCTTCATTTCCGACGGCCGCGTAACCATGAACGCCCAAATTCTCCTCGATAACGGCGTCAAACGCTCCAACATCGCGAAGTTGCTCCGCATGTGGCCTTCTATCCTCTGCTCCTGTAACTTGTCCCACACGATTCGCGAATTGAAGGAAATGGGGTTTGACCCTTCCACCTCCACTTTCACTGTGGCCTTACTCGCCAAAAGGACTGTGAATAAAGCCAAGTGGGAGGACAAGGTTGAGGCTTTCAAGAAGTGGGGGTGGTCGGATGAGGATGTGCTTTTGGCGTTTAAGAGGCAACCTTATTGCCTGTTGTCGTCCCCTGAGAAGATTGATGCTGTGTTGAGCTTTTGGGTTGAGGAGTTAGGGTATAACTCTCTCGAGCTTCTCAAGAGTCCTTGTATTTTTCAGCTGAGTCTCCAGAAGAGGATTGTTCCGAGGTCTTTGGTTCTGAGGTTTATCGCCGAGAAAGGTTTGAGGAAAAAGCGTGCCAGCTATGTCACGCCGTTTGTCATGACGGAGAATATGTTTCTGGAGAAGTTTGTCTATCGTTATGAGAAGCATTCTTCTCAGTTGTTGAAGATCTATGAGAAAAGTATGAACGTTGCGAATATCGGGGAGGGGGAGGGGGATGAGGAGGAGGAGAAGAAGAAGAAGAATGTTTGCGTGTAGCATCATTTGGTCGTGATCAGTTAGCTTGTTCGTTGGATTTGTTCTTTGAAGGAGTTTTGACTCTGGAAATTAGTTGAATTCTTTGCAACAGAAGCTAACTAAAGAAAAACAAATGAACTTTTGATGAAACAGAGAATTTATCATATTTGAGAGTGTAAATTATATGTAGTTTGGCGGTTTTAAAATGATCTGATTGCATAGACTAGACTAGACATGGGTTTATTTGTCTGCTATATACTGGTGTGCTTTTGGAACTGTTTCTGTGTGGCAAATTCAGGTAGAACTTAGAACTTTTTGGTACAAACTACGATTACCTTAGAGCTTCCATGATGTTGATGTGCATTCCCATGCTCGTTAGTCATTATTAGTCAGTGAAACAAAAGAAATGGCAAAAGATGTTGCAGGTGCAAAATCTCTGGAGATTAGATTTTTGTTTGAAGGAGATTGACATGGCTGCCAATTTAAGCCTCAGCTGGGGGATAGGAGGAGTTGTGAAATTGGTTGCTTGTCTGTATCCATCTTTTGAGATGAACAATACAGCTTCATAAGACAGGTAAACAAATTTCATGCCACTATTTCAGATGAGAAAAATAGAGAATTGTATATATAAACCAGGCAAATAAAGTTTGACTTGAAAGATGATTTAGTAACCTCAATGACATTCTGAATTTCTGATGTTTGTTTCTGTGTATAAAGTGCTACTCTTGGTCAAATTATATCTGCTTTCTATGGAGAATGCTGTTCTCTTCACCTGTTTCGCAGGCTGCTTTGTGGGAAATATTTAATTTAAGAATTGCTGCATATTTCACAAACTCTCCTTTTCATCCTTCCTGGGAGAGAACGGTGTTGTTAAAGATTTTGGCTTCTCCTAAGTTCTCTCTTTTCTTAGCTTTTGTTTGGGTTAATAGAAAAAGAAAAAGAGAAAGTGAAAAATATATGGAAACGAAGATTGTTTAAATATAAAGTAAAAAGTGAAAAGAAATAAGTAAAACGTTTATAATTAATTTGATTTAGATTAAAAAATAAAAATTATTTATTAATAAGAGAAAAATGTTTAATAATTAAAATATATATTTTTTTTGTGAAAATTGAAGATTGTTGAAATAGAATTAATTATTTAGTATGAATTATTATTTTAAAAATAAAAATTAATTAAAAAATCATCTTATTCATTAAAATTATTAATATTAGAGAAAATTGATTTTAATTAATTTTTATATAATTTAAATTAAGAATTTTTTTGTTAAAAAATAAAATAAAATATGTAAAATTTTGAAAGTATAATAAAAAAACAATATATTAAATAATTATATGAAAATCATACAAATTAATATATGCTCATAATAATTCAAAATAAAATTATAGTTATCTAAATTTAACAACAACAAAAAAGTACAAATTTTACATAAACAAATAAAAAACATGTTTAACTAAGACAAGTTTTAAATATTTTATTTCATATTATGAATTTTGGAATTAACCCTAATAAAACCTTATAACTTTATATATCTTAATGAAGTTATAAGTATAATATTATAATTATAATATTTTCATCATTATTATTAGAGATTTCTTGAAGATTATTATACTAATCTTTGATTAACCTTAACATGTACTTAATTTATATTAACAATATTGTAACGAAAATAACTTTTATACACATTTCTAACTACTAATTAGTATGTCTAATCAATTATCTTCCATAACTTAATACACTACTCTATTTTTTTTTTTTCTAAGTCTATAATAATTTTTTTTCATGTACCATAATAGAGGACAATATCTCTCCAAACACAAATATTTAACTACAGTTAAACATTTATTAAGTACTATAACAATTAAAAATATACATAATCAAATTAAACAACATTTATAAATGAATATAAAAAATTTCTAAATTCTCACAATTCATATTAAATATTTTTCAACAATAACTATAATCTAATTATTAAAATATAAAGAATTTTATCCATTAAAACCCTATTTTGTAAATCTAAAGTAATAATAAAAATAATCCTAAATTTTAAGCTCAAATAATTACTATTAAAAATAATTTAATTTATATTATCACCATTATTTAATATAATTTATATTTTGTATCAACTTGACTCCTGCTAACAAATCACACTGATTTTATAACAGCGTTCGAAACTACTGTTTTAGTAAACTTTCTTATATTTTTAATTCACGTGTTTTTTTTTTTTTAACATCTCATTACTTTTATATAAAATCAATTTATCTTTTATTAAAAACAAAATTAATCAAACCAAAAACTTTGTCGGTTAAGATTTTTTATTAAACATTCTAATATATATATATATATATATAATTTTAAATCTCTAATATTTTTTTAAATTATAAAAATTATGTTAGTTTGTCCTAAAAATTATCACATAATTGATTATGTTTGAGTTTATACAGTATAGTTAATATAGGTTTCATACATAGTTATGAATAAACTTAGTTAATCAAACTCAAAGAAAAACTATTAGAATTTACAAATAAAACAACCAATTTACTTGATCATATTCCACTTTGATCTTCTGAGTTTTCTTGTCCTCAACTTCCAATCTGATATACTTTGAATGTCCTCAAACATAAATGGAATCATGTTGAAGAAATAGACATGATGTAAATGACTGTTATTCATTTTTTTTTTAAATATAACATATTATCTAATTTAAATATATTAAGAACACATTTTTAGTTTAAGCATCTATTTTACAACTAAAAACATATCTTCTTACATAAATATAAACATATTATCTATTCCATAAAAACTAATACATATAGTTATTTGGTTTTAATTAATTTAGTATAAATTTTATAATTATTAACATTAAATATATTTTTCATCTTTGTAAAATAATTACCAAGATTAAATATGATTTTCTCAAAAAAAAAAAAAATTATTTTTGTTTCCTATAATATTCATCTTCCTATATTTTCTTATAAAAGTTGTCTTTAGAAGAAATTTATGCAGACGTATTTATTATCTATATTTATTTATTTATTTATTATTCCCTCTTTCTACCCTAGTTAATTTTTCGATTGCATTGTGCTTCTCCCTCGCCGACGTTGAGACCCTCATCATGGTGAATCCCCACACTCACAGAGCACTTCTCTTTCTCCGAATGAACAAGTTTTCAACCTTAAGAACACCTCACCATCATCATTCTCTTCTCAATCTCAATCACATTCTCAATCACAATCTCAACCCACCCTTCTCCCTCCGCTTCAATTTCAAATTCGTCACCGTCTCCGGCACCAACCCATTCACCGTCTCGTACCTCGTCTCCGCCTGCGGCTTCTCCCCGGAATCCGCTGTCTCTGCCTCCCGCAACCTCCGTTTTGACAGCCCCCAGAAGCCCGACTCCGTCCTTGCGTTCTTCTCTAAGCACGGCTTCTCCCAATCCCAAATTCGCTCCATCGTCAAACGCGTAAACCGCATCCTCCTCTGCGATCCCGAAAAGGTCCTCCTCCCCAAATTCCTCTTCCTCCGCTCCAAAGGCGCCTCCGCCGCCGACATAGTTCACATGGTCACCACCGGTCCCCGATTCCTTCTCCGCAGCCTAGAGAATCACATCGTCCCCTCCTTCCTCTTCATCGAACGCTTTTTGGATTCCGACAAGCAAATCATCGCCTGTCTCAGCCGCAACTTCAGCTTCATTTCCGACGGCCGCTTAACCATGAACGCCCAAATTCTCCTCGATTACGGCGTCAAACGCTCCAACATCGCGAAGTTGCTCCGCATGTGGCCCTCTATCCTCTGCTCCTGTAACTTGTCCCACACGATTCGTGAATTGAAGGAAATGGGGTTTGACCCTTCCACCTCCACTTTCACTGTGGCCTTACTCGCCAAAAAGACTGTGAATAAAGCCAAGTGGGACGACAAGGTTGAGGCTTTCAAGAAGTGGGGGTGGTCGGATGAGGATGTGCTTTTGGCGTTTAAGAGGCAACCTTATTGCCTGTTGTGTTCCCCTGAGAAGATTGATGCTGTGTTGAGCTTTTGGGTTGAGGAGTTAGGGTATAACTCTTTCGAGCTTCTCAAGAATCCTGCCATGTTTCAGCTGAGTCTCCAGAAGAGGATTGTTCCCAGGTCTTTGGTTCTGACGTTTATCGCCGAGAAAGGTTTGAGGAAAAAGCGTGCCAGCTATGTCACGCCGTTTGTCATGACGGAGAATATGTTTCTGGAGAAGTTTGTCTATCGTTATGAGAAGCATTCTTCTCAGTTGTTGAAGATCTATGAGAGAAGTATGAACGTTGCGATTATCGGGGAGGGGGAGGGGGATGAGGAGGAGGAGAAGAAGAAGAAGAATGTTTGCGTGTAGCATCATTTGGTTGTGTGTACTGTAAATCTGACTGAAAATCAGTTAGCTTGTTCCTTGTATTTGTTCTTTGAAGGAGTTTTGACTCTGGAAATTAGTTGTATGCTTTGTTACAGAATCTAAACAAAGAAAAAAATGAGATTTTTTATGAAAGAGAGAATTTACCATATTGGTGAGTGTAAATTATATGTAGTTTGGCGTTTTCTAAAATGATCTGATTGCATAGACATGTGGTTTAGTTATTATTTACTTGTCTGAATGCTGCAATATACTGGTGTCCTTCTGGAACTGTTTCAGCTTGTCAAATTCTTGTAGAACTGTGAACTTTGTATTTGGTTCAAACTACAATGACTTTGAAGCTTTGATGTGCATTCCCATGCTCATTAGTACATTGGGGACTGAAACAAAAGAAAAGGAAGAAGATGTGGGAGGTGCAAAATCTCTGGAGATTAAATTTTTGTTTGAAGTAGATTGGCATGACTGCCAATTTAAGCTTCAACTGGAGGTTAGGAAGAGTTGTGAAATTGGTTGCTTGTCTATATCCATCTTTTGAGATGAACAATACAGCTTCATAAGACGGGCAAACAGATTTCATGTGACTATTTCACATGAGAAAAATAAAGAATTGTATATATAAACCAGGCAAATTAAGTTTGACTTGAAAGATGATTTATTACTGAATTTCTGTTGTTTGTGTCTGTGTATAAATTGCTACTCTTGGTCAAATTCTATCTGCTTTCTTTGGAGAATGCTGTTCTTCTCATCTGTCAAGCAGGCTGCTTTGTGTTAATTATTTCATTTAAGTATTGCTGCTTATTTAACAATCTCCTATTCATCCTTCCTGGGATGAGTTTTTAAGTATGGAGTTATTAAAGGTTTTGGCTTCTCTGTCTTTCATTGTTTTCTTAAAGTGAAATGAGGTGATTCTTAGAAGATATGATGTTTTTATTTGCTGTAGGTGACTGTTTTTGTGTGAATTGACGTAAACTAAGGACTAAACTGGTAGAGCTTTTATATTCTTCGGTTGAGATAAAGTGGTTCAAGTTTTTTTTCACTCTTGCAAGTCTGTTTAAATTCAAAATTGGAAAGAGGTAGTATATAGAAATCTCGGAAAGAAGAAAGTTATGAAATGATGAACTCCAAGGAAGTATGTGCTGAAACCAACACCAGTGTTACCCTGTATTATGAGTTGATCTGCATCTGTGTTATCATGCCAAAGATATTAATTCGAAACTCCTAGCCAAGTGATGCAATGATTTCTAATGTATGGAATTATTCAAAGTAATTTTAATTGGAAGAGAGAGAGAGATAGAGCTGTATCTTGCAAGTGAAATTTAGTTTAATTATTTTCTTTCAAAAATCTTGATTTTATCTTTCATACTTTTAAAAGAGTCAAAATGATGACTCCATTTTTCTAAAATTAACTTCATTTAATAGTTTTAGTATTTAACTACCTTTAACCGTCATAAATTAACAATACAAACAGTTTAATAAACCCTCCTTCCTATGACTTTACCTTCCTTGCCACATCTATAAAAAAAAAAGTCCTGAAATTGTTAAACTCTTCTTTTCCTTTCCCTCCCCAACTCTATCAAACATTATTTATTTTTCCTTCTTTCCTCTTGCCAATGTATTCCAACCAAAAAGAAATAGTTGCCGTCACAAATTGCAGCAACATGTCATAATTATCTGTGATTTTAGCCATGAATGTGTTTAAATTATGAAATTAATTTTAAATTAACACAGAGATAATTTTGATTTAATTTAAAAATATAAAAGAATAAATTAAACTTTTTTAAAAGTAAACAAATTGAATATATAAATATTTAAAATAGAAGACCAATCTAATACTTCAGCTTAAAACTTCACAAAGACTAGTTTTTTTTAATCTCCGTCTTCGTAAAAAAAGTTATTTATATCACATTCTATTCAGTAAACTGACAGAAGAATATTTTTACTCGTTTTAAAAATATAAAAAATAAATTTTTCTGTCAGGAAGAGATTAATACAGGCAGGCCATTTAATATCTGTGAAATAAATTTTCAGAACTGTGATTTTAAACACAAAGCAACTGTAATAATATATATTTAAAAAGTTGAAGTTTCAAGTAATAGTTTTTTTAACAGGTTTGAATTAATGGCCAAAGCTCAAGTTCTTGTTTCGCTTTATTGGCGTTTCTCTTCTCATTTTAAATTTTATTGGGGGAATGGAGAATAAATTGGCTTTATGGTACTATTATTTTAAAGTTTCGCGGTTATACCCCCGAATTCATTTGTTTTGTTTACGCCAACAACAACATCACAACTCAGAGTTGTTTGTTCATCATCCTCTTCTCTTCTCTTCTCTTCTCTTCACCTCGCATAGCATTTGTGCATCGACTACTTCACTGGCAATAGATCCCTGTCTCACAGCTTCCATTCGCAATCGAGATTCTCTTTGATCGGTCAGCTTCTTCTTCTTCCTTCTCTTTCCAATTCTCTTCACTTCCTTTCAATTTCGAACTTGCTTTCACTGATTCTCTCTTTGCGAGGGCTTTTCTTACACCTCAGGTTCCCAATTCCCATCGCGCCTCGCTAGATCAGAGGGGGGATTTCGCGGAATATTCCAATTCCACGTTTGGTTTCGGGTTTCTGAACTCAAAATGCGGGGTTCGGTGGGTCTTAGGGATAAATTAACTGAATCACCACGTTTCTAGTTGTGGATTTTGAATTTCTTCTTCTTTCTTGCACCTGCCTTTGATTCTTTCTCCTTTTCTGTTCGTTTTCTTTCTCAGCCGATGAACTGCAGTGTGGAGCTGTAATTTTTCTTTTTTACTTTTTTTTTTGTTTTTGTTTTCACTGAGACTTCCCTATTGGATTATCTTGTAGCTGAAGGGAAATTCAAGCTTCGATGTTATTTTTCTACGTGTTGTTGTTGATGTTGTTGTGTCTGCATGCTGTGTGTTTCTGGATTTTAATCGGCGAACAATAATGAAACAAATTAATGCAAGTATTTTGAAAACGAGAGACGGTTGAGATTAGAGAGGTTCGGATGCATTGCTTTCTAGATGTTTCAACATTCTGCTAACTGTTTTGGCAAATGGTTGCAATGAGGCTGTTAAGGACTTCGAGTTTTGCATCTTCTTTTCTTTTTGGAGGTGGGGATTTGGACTTAGAAAATCTGTGAGTGAAAATAGTTTGGTGCATTTGGGGCTAAGGCTTGTTGTCCTTTATTGGTCCATCATGGTGCATGCACCCTCCACAAAGGGCAAGAGCAGTTGGACCTCCTCAAAGTTGTTAACTAGTCTGTCTGGTTTCCAATAAAAGGATAGGATTATCTTGTTATTTAATCATTTTGTTCCTCTTTAATATATGCTTTCCAATATTTTCTTTATTCAATCTTCATATGCTTTCCAGTCTTTGAGTATTTCCATATTCATTTTGCTCTGTATGTTCTGACCAAAGTAACTTGTTACAATATATCATTGCTTTATTTAGAGTCAAGTTTTTATTGTCTCAAGTGTTTTTTTGTCTACTTGAGTATTAAGACTCTAATTTCTGTTCAACTTTAGTTAGCCATAGTACACTCTGCTACCACCTGACCTGGTATATATAGTACAGACAAATTCTTTGTAGTTATTCTTAAGTTGGTGTTAAGCTTGGAGCGAGGTGTTTTGAAATATGGTGCCCTATACTGTAGCTGTAAAATCTGTGCATTATATCTTCAGTCAAAATAGATTTTTCTTTTTCTTTTGCGAATGCCCACTACTAATTCTTCATTATAAGTCTTCAGGCTATTTACTTTTGATTAACAGGATGCATCTTCTGGGTTTTGAAACTGTTATTCTTCTTCATCAACATTATCTGTAGAGGGAGAGGAGGTGACATTTCAGACAATCAAGGAAATCAGTTATGGCTCCTTCTAGGAAATCTAGAAGTGTAAATAAGAGGTTTTCTAGTGTTCGTGAGACTGCATCTAGTAAAGACAAAATTGCAGAAAATGCTAGCAAAAATAGGCCGAAGGCGAGTCCTGGTATTCAGAAGGTGAATTTGTTTCCTTACTTCTTTGAAAATAATTTCTTTCCTGTACATAATACATTTACTGAATTAAAACAAAGGAAGAAATTTCCCCTTTGCTCTTTATTCGTTTTGCCTCTAACTGATCTTGTCAAGAAGTCATTATAGTATATTAATATGTTTTTAAATTTTGTCAATGTAAAGTTGGGTAGAAAGTAAATTTAAAAAGTTTGGTTAAACTGAACAGGTGTTATGAATTTTATTTCTTAACTTGTAATTATTTTTCAAATTTCAATGACACGCAGAAGAGAAAATTGGCTGACATGTTAGGGCCACAATGGAATAAGGAAGAGCTTGAGCATTTCTATGAAGCTTACCGTAAATATGGGAAAGACTGGAAGAAGGTTAGTTATCGTTTTTAGTCATAAGGTGCTTCTTATGGAATAAAGGTTAAAGATAACTAAATGTAGTAAATACTGCTTAAAAGTCCACTGAAAGTTGAAAGATCAAGGTTGTGTCTTATTTTGTTAATCTACCTTGTTCTATGCACTGTAAATTTCCAGTGCAAAGTTATTACTAAACATGTCCTTTTCAATGACAATTTTACCTATATTTGCAGGTTGCACTTGCAGTACGCAATAGATCTGTGGAAATGGTAGAGGCACTGTATACTATGAACAGGGTAAATGCCTTTCAAGCATCAACATCCTTATTAATTTACTGATATTTCTGAAATGCATACACCACATATTCACTATTTACATAAAAATTTTAGATTCTAAATCACATACTAACTAAACATTCATGTATAGAGAGATATGTACTCAGGGTGTACTTTGTAATTTCTTTTAATATTTCCTGTATTCTTCAATACCCTTAATTAAGTTGTTTTTTATCTTCTATACAACTGGAAAGCAAGATTTTCTAGCCTCCATAATTTCTGTTTTGAACAAGTGAATTTTTTTTTCTCCTTAAATATCTATATAAAGATAAAGAAAAGAGACAAAAAAATAGAAGCAAGATGTCTTTCCCCAAAATTGTCAAATATTTTAATGAATGTCTGTTTTAAATATTCAAGCAATCTGTAAATGTAAAAGGTTCATTTCTTATTGATGTTCTACCTTGTGGGCAAGTTGTGATTAATCACTGTACTGAATACTTATAATACCCCCAGCTTGTTATTTCTGGTTTCCATGCCCAAACCCCCTCCAAACAAAAAAAAAAAAATGCATCTTATGTTATGATTTTTAATAAAGTTTCTCTAGTTTATGTCATTGGTTAAGAGATAAGTCTCAATAGTGCATGTTTTGGCTAGTGTAGTGTATTGTTTGTAAGATATGCTCATTATTGGAGATCTTACATTGACTAATGATATGACCAAATTATAATATATAAGTGGGTGTAAAATTCATCTCATAAGCCATTTTTATAGGGTTGAGTTAGGGCTAAATCTTTGAATTTGTTTTTAGGCATATTTATCTCTTCCGGAGGGTACTGCTTCTGTTGTTGGACTGATAGCAATGATGACAGACCATTATAGTGTACTGGTAAGGACTGATTTAAAATTTTGGCCAAGTTTTACTGAGCATTTACATTGGTTTTCCTGATTTTGTAACATTTTTGTGGCTACTTGCGGTAGCTGTTATATTAAAGTTCCACCTCATTACAAATCTTTTTCATAAGTTTTGACAAGAAGAAACTGTATTATTTGAAGAGTAGTCTCTCTCCATATTGTTAAATACTGTTTTATTTTCAACGAGAGTTTTGCCATTAACTTGTGTGATGATAGGTACATTATGATTGGAATTTTAGTACTCTACAGGTTATTTGACTTGGTTATAATGGAAATCTGAGGTGTCACTTTTGTGTTAATATAAATACATCCACATACTTGTCAATGAGTAGAGAGAAATCTGTGGCCTTTCTAGTTTAATGGATAATTAGGTTGCTTGGCAATGTTCTGACCAATACCTTAAGGATTTATTTATTTGGTTATGCTTTTGATTTTGAAAAGATTCTTTTTATCGTCAATTGTGACAGAGGTATTGAATTTAGAGGGAGAGAAAGAGAAATAGATAGCGGGCATGAGTAATAGGGTAGAATTGCTCAAGTGACATTGATTGACTGCACAGTTATTATGCAGAACATCTATCTATCTATATACATATAGATTCTTAATAGACAAAGTGGGGAGTATTTCCTAGGCAAAGAGTAAATGGGTGCTACTTCCTAAATACTAAATCCAATGAAAACTAAAATGCATTTAACATGCGACCACATGAATTTATTTAACCTTCGATACATGAACTGATTGTTATTCTACCAAGTGTTAGTTAGCTTTGTCTATCTAAAACTGGGTCTAGGAGGCAATAGTTTGTTTATTGATCTGGAATTCTTGCCTCTCCCCTCATCCTAATAAGTTAATCAAAGAAAAGATAAATTTCCTTCGATTGATATGGGGCGGTATTGGTTAGATTATATTATAAATTTTGTATAAATTGCATTTCAATAGGCAACACGGCCAGTTTTTTACAGCTATTCTTAAGCAATTAAAATATCAATAATTTAATTGTCAGGGAGGAAGTGACAGTGGTAAAGAAAGCAATGATGATGCAGAAATATCTAAAAAGTCTCAAAAGCGTCTGCGGGGAAAGCATCTAAGTGACAATAAAGCATTAGATGGGCACTTTTCAGATCATTCTCAGTCACATTCTGTTGCATCAGGTGATGGTTGCCTGTCATTGTTGAAGAAGAGACATTCTGGTGGGTTAATATGTCAAAATACATGTGAACATTACCTTGGCATCAAATTTCTTATGTACCTCTATTTTTTTTTGGTTTTTTCAATCATTAATTGTTACAATAAGATTGACAAAGTTTGGATTAATTTGCCTCTTACTCTCGACATGTTAGGCTGTTTGCCTTTGAAGAGGTTATATTTCGTTTTGTATATAATGAACTTTAGAAGAGTTATTTTCTCTTGCTTAAATAAAACCCCTATTAATTGTTTGTGATTTTGTTTCAGGAATTAGGCCCCATGCTGTTAGAAAAAGGACTCCCCGTGTCCCCATTTCATATTCTATTGGTAAAGATAATGGGGAGAGGTTTTTTTCATCTGCCAGGCAGGGCTCCAAACAAATGGTTGATACTAATGATGTTGCTCATAAGATTGCGTTAGCATTGACTGAGGCTTCACAACGAGGTGGCTCTTCGAAAAATTCTGGATCACCAGACAAGAAATTTTTGTCTGAACCAGGTCTGAAAAGTGGGAAGGTAATAAGCTATTTCTATAAAACCAACAGTTGTCTTTTTCTGTTATTTCCTTATACTAATTTTAGGTAGTTAGTATTTTCAGCATTCTAAATCAGAAACAGCTGGAGCCAAGTTTTGCAGTTCTGAGTTGGACGATGGTAGTTCTGAGTTGAGTTTAGGAAGCACCGAAGGTAATAATGAAGATTACTCTAGAAAAAATACTCATCAGAGTGGTAGAGAAATTACTGGAAGAGGAAGGAATCAAGAAAAGAAAATAAAACAATATGGGAAGAATTTAGAGCCAGAGGAGAATTTAAACAAGCATTTGAATGACATAAAGGAAGCCTCTAGTGGGACAGATGATGGTAAAATTTTTATCAAATCCAGCTTCAACACTGATTTTGTAGATGCAAAAAATGCAAGGCCCTCTTACAAGGGTTCCAGGACGAAAAGTAAAAAGCCACTATTAGATAAAGGTATTTGGTAATTGCTTTAATTCCCGTTCCTCATTAAGTTGATATCCTTTTTATAAATGACATCTTTACACGGCAGCTATTTCTAATTGAATCAATGGGCTTAGCTTAATTTTTTACTAAATAAGTGAGGTATAAAAGGATTGAAAATGATGCAAAAGTATTAGGTGTGTGTGTCATTAGGCAGGGCATATTGTATTTCATACCGAAAGAAGGACCTCATTCTCCAGAATATGATGCTGTGTTTACTTAATAAATAAAAAACACCCATGTTCCATATAAAACAATGTTCAAATTATCATGTGGCTCTTTGGCTTTTTGGTTATATCTTTTAATTTTTTATTTAATGTTTTCATCTTAAAATTTGTTTTATAAAACTTTTTTTTGGAATGAAAGCTAAATTTTGTTCGTGCTTGAAATATTAACATGCACTTTTACAGGCCTAAAATTTTATTGGAAGGTTTCAGCATGAAGTGATTTGTGTTACTTAAGCCTTTTGGTTGGCTAAGAGTTTCATGATTTGGTGCAACAGAGTTGTGGTACTTGCCTACTTGGTGACGTTTGAGCAGGAAAATAAACTTTTGTATTTATTTTCTTTTGCTTTTCATTATTGAATAGGATTCGAGATATATTAATTGAATTAAATGCTTACATGATGCAACCTCTAGCTCTTTATTCTCTTAAACATTTAAACGTTATATGCTAATTGAACCTAGAAACTATTTTTTATGATAGTAGCTATACATTCTACTTGGATTTTGTAATTTGTATTTGTTTTGCCTTGTACTCGTCTCCCCTGATGACCAAATATTTTCCTGTTATTCCAATTTATAGTACAATTTTTGTTAACATTGTCATCCACCCCTCCCTTTTCCCTTCTCTCTTTGTAGACGAAGGTTCTGCATTTGATGCTTTGAAAACTTTGGCTGATCTGTCTTTGATGCTGCCAGGAACAAACCCCGACACTGGTAAGACATTTAAGTTTTATTTATAAAATATTAATGTTAGAATATTATTTAAATGTTTTCTTCTCCCATCTCCCATAGATAAATCTGAATAAAATATAAAATTGCAAGGATTATTGTTAGAATCTTTTAGATATGTTAGATGCTATAGATATGATATTAGGATCAATTTAGTTTGATTCTATATTTATGTTATTAGTCAAAAGTAGGAAATCTGAATATTTTGTAATTATGCTTTCTCCCCTATAAATTGAATACTTCCGCTGTGGGCTAAACACAAACTATATCTCTATATGGTATCTAAAGCCTCCGTGATATCTTGATGAACCCATTATTCATCGGTGCCTAAATAATTCTTTTTTTGGTGTCATTGTTCATCATGTTTCTGTCCTCCACATTGCTGACATCGCCTTGATAAGATTGGCCTATCCTTGCCTATCCACAACCATCAGAGGCCGTAGTGTCCACACTTGTTGCCTCCCCGTTAGTGGCTTTGTCTCACATGCCAACCACCTCCATCACTCATGATGGCAAGTTCAATATCCTTTCTCAACGCTGTCAACAAGGGTTGGCTTGCTCCTCTCTCCTCTACCTAGATTTGGTCTGGTTCAGCATTTAACAACCTTTTCATCATGGTTACTATTGTTTAGGGACTTTCTTTCTCCTCTTGTTGCCCAATGGCTACCTCCAAGTTTAACACTCAGATTTTTACCAACCACGTCACTACATCACTCTCTTCCAAGCTGTTGGATTGTTAGAACTACTCCTCTTGGGCTTCTCACATTAAAACTTTGGGTTGTTGCATAGGGTTATGAGGCACATCTCAGCTAAACAGAAGTTGTAGGCTCAAAGGCAATATGTGGAAGAATCTTGACTCTTAGTTGTGTTGTATCATCCCCTATAATGTGGGAAAGAATATACAAGATTAACATTAAATAGAATTGTTGGTTTATGGCAGAAAAAATAAAATAAAAAACAGAATATCCAAGAGAAGAATATGTTTAATCTAAGAAGAAGAAAATAGGGAATTCAATTTTATTCATGAACCAGCATTACATTTACAATACTTAAAAGAAAACAGAATATCTGTAAACACTAATATTTTAGCAAACTTAGATAAAACTTTAACATTATTCAGTCCAAAAACAAATAATTAACAAGAATAAATCTATCCTAATAATGTACATTTGATCGTCCTGATAGTCATGATACTGTCAGGGAGACACACTGACTAATTACAATATAGATAACACAAATTCTCAACAAGAATAACAGTAATGCAACACTTTCTTCAGTAGTTTATGAACTGAACTCACCTTTCTAATCTTAGAAGAACTCCTGCAATATAACAAAATTCATAAAATGGCATCATATGTGTTACAATTTGGCTTCATTGATTTCCTTCCACCCCTGCAAAAGAAAATATCTATTTATTGTATGGAAAATCTTTTTTTGTCTGTACTACATGATTGTTTAAATCTTTTCTGTACTGTTTTCTGTGTCTCAGAGTCATCTGCACAGTTCAAGGAAGGGAACCATGATGTTGTTGATGAATCTAAAATGGAAACACATAAAGTATTTCCTAAGATTGAAAGCACTGCTTCAAGTAAGTTTTCCAAGGTTTTTGCTGATAATGGAGCTGCTGTACCTGAAGCAGAGGGAACACTCCAGCTTAATCCAGGATTCAGGAAAAGGAAACAAAAATCTTTTAACTTGAAAGTAAATTGTTTATTTTCCAGTATTCAATTTTATGGTTCCTTGTTTAATATTTTCTGTGATATTGACTTTTTCCATGCAAGTATGATGTATTTTGTTTGTTGCAGAACGATGAAGCTCATACTGGTTCTCATTTAAGTGGTCCCCAGAAAACCAAGGTATGCAATTATTGATTTTTAAAGCCAGAATGATATATAATTTGGTTCCCAGACCTTATTTTGTTCTTTTTTAAGTTGGGTGTAACTTCAGATAAAACTGTTAATTTTGGATGGAAAATAATAATCTTGCTTGTAATATCTGATGGGACTCTATCTGAATTGTGATAATTCCAATTGAAATTTAACCAATTGAAAACATTTGGCATGTAACAGTCAAAATTTGACATTATAATTAGAAGGCAATTTGAAAATAAAGTCAAAATTTAAGGATTGAATGTGTTATAGCCAACTTAAGGGTATTTGTATGTGCTGGCTATTTGCATGTGTTACTACGTACAATCCAGTCTTAGTCGATGACAAATTGTTTTCTCACTTTATCTTAAATATTTTGTGAGAGTATGATAATGTTGACAACTCATGCATTTATCATTAATTGTTTTGCACCTATCAGTCGTAAACATATAAAAAGAAAACTAATTTTAGATGTATGATTTCACAATGGCTTCTTTGATCTTTGGCCCTTCCTTTACTATTCTAAAAAACGTTTACTACTCTATTGAAATTTGAATTTCAGATATATTCTAGTAGTGTAATGTATTCTATGTATATTATTATAGGAATTCAAAATACTCTCTCGATCAAACAAATATTTGAATTATTTCCATATTTTGAGAAAATCAAGGGAATAAAAAAGAAGAGATTGATTCCTATTCCAATCAAATTCTTCTTAAAATTTATATTTCCATGAACTGACACTTAACCAGGTTATATATGGAAAATGGCGGACTGCCTAATCCCCATTCCTGTTTTTTTACCCCCTTTTTTTATTTTTAATAGGATACCGGAATAGTAAAAAAAATCCGAAATAAAAAAAATTGGACGCAATTCTCACATAGTAGAAATATATTTGATTTTGACTATCTGGATTACGCTGATTGTAAGATCCTTTTTTTTAAATCATTGATAAAAAAGAAGTCATATTTCAGTGAAATTAGTCACTTTTACTTACCGTTTTTACGAAAAGTATAAGTAAAAAAGCAGTAGGAACTAGAATAAACAGTGCAGTAGCAATAAATGCATTTATGTATTCACCTTTTCTCTAACATGGTCTTAACACGTGCATGAAATACTTTCCCCAACTCTGATATTTGCTTTAAAAAGTAAAAATTCTACACATGCCTATTGTTTGAGATGTAATAACACTATACAACTACTAATGAGCCTTTTTATAACAACTTAACCTTTTAGGAGATCTGTACTAGGGTGCATGTTAGATATAAAACCATTCATAAGCCTTTGCCTAAAAAGCTTAAGCTGTAAGGTGAAGGCTCATCAATAGTTATATTACGTCTCTCTATCCATCATATTTCATATGTTGCATTCTATTATAAATTTATCTAATTGCTTTCCTTTTCTATTTTGACTTTTGGTATGTTTAATTTTCTTTTCTATATTCGCTTCCCATAAATAATTGATGCTTCCTTGCTTTGCCGAAAAGTATCTCTTGTGCTAATTTCACTTGATGTTGTTTTGTATATTACTATACTTACAGTCTCCAAATATTTTCTTCATTTTAGGCTACTGATGAGGTGAAGAAATCCATGGTTAAAGGTAAACGGTCATCTGTTTGTACAGGACATTCAAGACAACTAAAAGTGATGAAATCCCCAGGAAATCTGTCTTCAAGCACTAATGACAAAAGGGAAAGGGATGATTCATCTCTTTCTCCCATGAAGGTTTCGTCAACTAATCAAGTGAGTCCATTAAACAAAGGAAGGCCAAGAAGAAAAATGGAAAAACCAAAACCAATGGCACAACAAGATTTGGTGGTGCCTACAAATATTTTTAGAAGTCAACATAATAAAGCTGTTGTCTCACTCCCAGATGGCTCTTCTAGTCAAAAGGTTAATAATCTGTCACTTGTACTGAGTGGCATCAATTGAATTTTTTTTATCTATATTAAGAAAAATAATTTTACTTTTGTTATCATAGGGAAAGCTTATCAATTGCCTGTCTTCATATCAAATGCGGCGATGGTGCACTTTTGAGTGGTTTTACAGTGCTATCGATTACCCATGGTTTTCAAAGAGAGAGTTTGTGGAGTACTTAGACCATGTTGGATTGGGACATGTTCCTAGATTGACTCGGATTGAGTGGGGCGTCATTAGAAGGTATTTAATTTGAAATGCTTAAATGTTTACTTCATTCTAAACTATCATTGCGTTCATGAATAAGTGAGTGTTTGGAAAAGCTTCTACAAGTTTGTTGGGGTTACTTGTGTTAGCTCTTTTTAGCTTGTTTCAGTGAACTTTTTGGTGAAGCTTATCAAGGTAAGCACTTTTTAGACCATTTCAACAAATTTCATGGTTAAACTTATGATGTAAGTTCTCATTATATGAGCTTGTTGGAGAAGCACTTACTTTAGCTGTTTAGCCAAGTGCTTCCAAGACTATTAGATACATAAATCATTCATATACATCCACTTAGTGGCTTAAGTTTTCAGGTTTTGTTTTTTAGGACATGGTACTAGAGGCTTTATGATCAAGTGGTCACGAGTTTAAACTTTGCACCCAACATTCTTGTAATTCTTTTGTGATTTTGGGTTGAGTTGGTCTTGGATAAACTACTTCATCTATATGCCACTCTTATGCAGTTCTCTTGGCAGACCAAGAAGATTCTCAGAGCAATTTTTGACAGAAGAAAAGCATAAACTCCATGAATACCGGGAATCTGTTAGATCACATTATGCTGAAATTCTTGCTGGTACAAAGGAAGGACTACCTACTGATTTGGCCCAGCCTTTAATTGTTGGGCAGCGTGTTATTGCTATTCATCCAAAGACAAGAGAGATTCATGATGGAAGTGTACTAACTGTTGACCATTGTAGGTATAGGGTTCAGTTTGACCAGCCTGAACTTGGGGTTGAATTTGTCATGGTATGTTTTCTTCTCTTTTAATAAATGATAATGGCAGGAATAAGGAAACGTATACATTGGGCTGCCTATATTGTTTTTGTTATTATTGTAGCTTAATTGGACACTGGATAGGTATCATATAATATTTTGTCTTTTCGTGTGTCACATCCATGCTTCTTAGATTGTACTATTCTACCAAAAAAATATATTTTATAATGTCAAACTTTATATTATCCTTCTCTTGTGCTTTAAAATTTATTGTTGTTTAGTTTCTACAATATACAATGAATTAACAGTATATATCTTTTTATTTGTCATAGATCTTAGGATCTTCTAACCTCAATAAAATCCTATTATCTGGTGCTGTTATCCCTGAAAAAATTTGAGTAGGATCCTGATTTAAAAACCTTAGTAGGGATTGTTAAATTACTAATGAATCTGAAGAAAGTTTATTTTATATTTTAGTTTTTGAATATCTGCATTGCTCTTCTCACCTTACTTTTCATCCTGTTACCCCATTCATGTCCTAAGATTGTATGATTGCTTCACAGTTTCTCTATTAATAGTATAACTTGACATATTTTCGTATCACAGGATATTGACTGCATGCCTTTGTATCCTTTTGAAAATATGCCCACGTCTCTGATACAACACAATATCTCTTCTGCTCAAATAAACGAGAACTTCGTTGAGCTCAAGCCTAATGGAAAACTGAAACAGAGAAAGGTTGCTGGGCACACAATACTGTCCCCTAGTGAGAACTCAGATACCACAAAAAGTCTTCATATATCCCCCACTATGCACGGAACCAGTACTTTATCGAAACAGGTACCAGTTTATTTTGAGATGGAATTTAATTGTTTTATGATGATAATTTGATTGTTTCAAATCCTTAAAAGTGTAAATTGCACATTAGTTCAGTTATCAGTGGCTGAGCTAGATCACTAGAAATTTAGAAAAGTCATTATATAAAGGAGAGCAAGTTCAGAAAAATAAAATTATAATACAATAAGTTTTTTTAAAAGATCGTGTGTATGGTACAAGGCTATGCCTCTGAGCTTAATATTTTTCACAAAAACACTTGGCAAAGGATCATTTTCTTCTCTCTTGTACTCAATACTTTTTTTAAAAGATCTTTTCTAATATTTTTAGGATTTAAATTTTTGTTGCTTATGATATTCTTGTTCATACATTCTGTCCTTAACTCTAGTGGACTTGAAGTTCGTTTAACTTGTTTGTACGTCAATCAGTGAATAAAACTTTGGTAAAAAGAATAGGACTATTGCTTTGTCATAATTTGGGCATATATTCCCACAATGCAAGCTTTTATAGAAATTAATTAATGTATGAGTATTCTGAGCTGAAAGAAGAATTGGTGCATCTGAAGCTTTTGGATTGGATCCAAGAAACATTACTGAGTGCAATAATGATTCTGGAGAGAAGGATCCTGTTTTGTTTCTGTAAATGGAAATATATGTTGTATTGTATCTATCTTGAATTGTTCATTAACTCTGAATATTTGGAGGTGATACAACTCAGACTCTGTCAAAGTCTGCCTCCTTGGTTAATGTTGGGAACCCAGAGACAGATTCCGAGTTCTCAGGGAGACTGTTGAGAAAAACAGAAAAGGGAAATGGAAAGAATACCTTTTTAATGTTTTATTCTACTACAGAGACCTAAAGATAATTTTCTATCCAGAGAGTTTCTATTTATTAATAGAGTTAATGCTCCGTTGCCAAACTGATAACAAGTTGAATGCCCCTCTTGTACCCCCTCCTATTTTCTAATATGCTAATTCCCTACATCCGAACAACTTTAACTTCCCAAGCATAACTCATAACTGTTCTAACAATTCACTCTCCGGCCTCATCACTTAATGAGAACTCATAGGATTTTACATAATTTGAGGCCTGCTTTCCAGAGCTCCCCCCCCCCATCAATGTATTAAGTCAACTCCAAAGTTAGAAACATAATTAATTTTTTTTATTATATTTCGTAATGGGAATGTTTCTTAAGTTGTTTTCTTTCGGTGGATGAACTTGTATTACTTTTATCCTGACTGGTCCCTGAGAAGTCTGCTAGTCTTATATTTTCCCCTTTAATTCATAGGGTTTTTCTTCAAGCTCCAAACCACAACCGAAAGTTGTGTGCAATGAGATTGGAAATGCCCAACTAGCATCAAGTTCTCAACCTTCCCTTCTTGAACATGTTCATTCGAAAGAAGCTGACATAGTAGCTATTTCGGAGTTGAATCGTGCTCTAGACAAAAAGGTATTCATCTCAGTCTTTCCCATTGTCCTGTTGCAACCAAAGAAAATATCTTTCTTTCTATATTCCTTTCTAAAATAAGTTTTGAGTTGTTGATTTTGAACTTTTAGGAACTTGTATTATCCGAATTGAAGCACATGAATGACGGGGTATCAGAGAGCCAGAAATATGGAGACAACTCAGTAAAGGATTCAGAACTTTTTAAGAGGAATTATGCTTCAGTACTGAAGCAATTAACTGAAGCAAATGAACAGGCATGAATCTTCATTGTTGTCCATCTTTACACCTTCTCATTCCAGTAATTTACAGTTGCATGAGTTTATTGCACTTCTGCAGGTTTCCTCTGCCTTGTTTTGCTTAAGGCAACGCAACACATATCAAGCAAGGTCCTCCGTTTTTTCATTAAAGCCCGTGGTTAATTTTGAAGATCCTAGTGGTCAGGCGAGCTCTTCCAATTGTTCAGCTTGCCACAACCAAGAATCTATATCTCAAAGTCATATAGCTGAAATTGTTGAAAGTTCTAGAAGAAAAGCAAGGACAATGGTTGTTCAAGCTTCTCAGGTATAGAAAGGCAGCCAATTGCATCTAATTAGTAAATGCAACATTCAGAATAAATTATGTTACAAACTTAAAGAGCACAAAGCACTTAATACTCGGTTATTATGAACTGCACGGTACGGTCACAGTTGTACCACCATCTATAAAAGGTCAATTACGTCTCCTTTTAGGGAATATGTAGTAAAGATTCAGCAAAAGTATTCATAAAAATGTTCTTGCTGACAGAGATCTATTTAAAGGTTCACTTTTATGATAAGATTTTTTCTTCATTCTTCCTTGATGAACCTCACAACTAAATAAATTAATAGTATGACATTTTCACAGGATATCATTATCAATTTTCTGGCTGACAATAGTGTAGTGATGTGCTTACAAATTCTCATAAAACCATTGCAGGCAATGTCAAATTTAAGAAAGACAGAAAGTAAGGTTGAAAGAATTGAGGATGCTATAAATTTCATCAATAACCAGCTTTCAGTGGACGAACCTACTGCTTCAGCCTCAACTTTTCTGCCTGCAGATTCCCTTTCTCTGGGTTCTCAGGATCATTTGACTGTCAGCACATTAAATCCCTTAGCAAGTTGTCATGTACAAGATGCTGAACTCAACGGTTCATCTGATCAAAATGAAATGAAAATTCCCTCAGAACTCATATCTCATTGCCTAGCTACGTTGTTCATGATTCAGGTAAATCATCCCACTGAATTTGTTTTTTACAAGGATTTTCATCGTCAATCTCCACTGGCGCTTTTTTTGTGTTTTTAAAAATATATGTTTAAGTAGTGTCATGATATTTTAGATTGTGCTGTGTATTTATTTTGTTATGGTAAATGACCGATTTATGTTAAGGCAGACTTCTCCATGAGACAGATGCCCATTTGCATAAGTTGCTGAAACTGCCTTATTTTATTTTGAAGTTGTCACTTTAAATTTTGAACTAGAAAGTAAATAAAAGCTTTTTAAGATGTTCTACAAAATATGCTGTTATGGTAAATAACTGTATTTCTATCAAGTATCAATACAGTCAATTTAACTTGTTGCCTCCCATTATTTAGGATGATAAGATTTACTCACTTTCGTTGTAAAATGATTTTTCCTGTACTATTTTTGGTTTAGAAAAAATATTAACCTATTCTGAAGACATGGTGACAGAACAAACACCAAGGTGCAAATTGCAGCATTCTGACAATGGCATATTTTACTTAACCATGTCATGAACCAATTAACCTAAAAGCTTAAGCTGTTAGGTGAAAAAAACACGAATGATTTAATATTTATTTCATATATTAATCGATAAGTCCCATATTTAAATTCATGCTGTATAGCATATAACTTCGTGTTATCCTGTAAAAATTGCCACTGGGCTTAAGCTTAGAAAAATAAGTAATTTATGTAATGATGAATTAAATGCAACAGTTTAGGAAATCAGATAGGGATGAGGCTTGGTTATAGCAGAGCTGGATACATTATAGGTGATACCTTTGTTTGTGGTGCACTTTTACATGCTAAATTGAATTTAATTTCCTTTGTTATCTGAATCTCAGAAAGAAAGACAAAAATAGACAGAAGTTATCATTTGTTTTTGCAACATTGAAATTTTCTTTAATATCTCGTAATGATCAAACTTCTCTTTAATTTTATTTTCTATTTAAACCTTTTACCTGCTACGTCTGTTAATTCACAAATTATCTTTTATTCAATAAAAAAACCGTAATACATTTAGGCAGCTTTATCTAAAACTAAATGTTCGTGAGACAAAAGATAGAGTGTGGAGTACTAGAATTAGTAGTTACATGTTAATTAAATATTTCAAAATACATATTCAATCAGTTCTTCAATTCAAGACTTTTTTACCTGTACACGCTAATATATCTCTTGATAAAAAAAATGCAGAAGTGTACAGAACGACAATTTCCCCCAGCTGATGTTGCTCAGGTACTAGATTCTGCTGTCACCAGTTTGTATCCGTTATGTTCAAAGAATCTTCCAATATATGGTGAGATACAGAAATGCATGGGTATCATAAGAAATCAGATATTGGCTCTCATACCTACATAGCTAGACTCTCTCCTCCTTTGTTGTTTGTAAATCTGCAATACTCAGGTATATGGGTGGCTTAACTCTTGCTGACGTGATCTCTATGGAGGCTCGTCTGACATACATACCTCCACTGCGACCCTGACATTTCGTATTAAAATTTGAAAGAGGGAAACTATTTATGAGCTGTTAATACTATTATAGCCGCAAGAAAAGGGAAGATTATACATCTTATTCTCTTTTCAGATGTACATATTTTTAAAGATCAAATCATAGTGAGGACTAGCATGTAGCATGTCTTATTCAGAACCTGTAATGTGTATTATGTCATGATGTAAACGCCATAAGCTATATGCATGCTATTGCCAAATGCGAACCTTAGTGTATATTCCTGCACTGTAATTGTAATCGTAATATTCTTTTTTTTTTCACCGTCTTGATGCTTTTTACATCCCGAATCCAGATTGATAACCGTTCAAGTGAGACTACTTAATATGGATTGGAACGTTGCAGGTGCAGCTACAGATACTGTCTCTGTATGGGTGTGCGTCATTTAAAAAAAAAATTCCAGCCTTTTTATGCTGGGATTGAAATCTTGTCCGAATTTTTTTCAATTGCAACTGTTTATGGGACTTTCCGTGTAACAGAAGCATTATCTTTTCCCCAGTTACAGATACAGCCTTATGAAGATGGTCATTTATTTATTGGTAATTATTGTAATTAGAGTCTTTGCTCTTTGGTGAGATTCGAAATATTGGTCCAAGTTTCAGTCCTTTGAACTGGTTATGAGATTGATTTTTAGTTCAAATAGAATTCAAGTCTTTCCTACAATTTCAACATGTGTTACTAAGCACTCATGATTGTTTTTAAACCGAGCAAAACTTTATTCTACAGCCTCGAATCCATCTTTTTTAGGATATTATGATTAATTTTGTATATACTGTAATGGATTAATACAAGACTCGAGGCTTGATACATAATAAATTTTATTCTAAAGAAACTTTTATAGTACGCCCGTGCGCATCACGTACTCTAACCTGTTGTTTTTCTTACATTTTGTTTGGAAGTATTTTTCAGTTCGGTTTCTGGTTGTCTAATATAGCCATCGAATAAATTTAATTTCTTAATTTAGCCGAATAAAAAAATTGAGACATTGTTTTCTTTCATTAGCACCCACCCATTCCCCAGAAAATCCACCTTTCGCTTATGTCCTCGGGGTAGGGTGATGAGAGAAAAAAACATAATATATTTGCCTATCACCACTCCACAAAGGCTTAGTTAACAAAAGCTATTCCTCGAACTAAAGCTAGTCAACAAAAAATAGTATTTCGAACATTGGTCCTCCCATAATTTTTCCCCCCGAATTTGTATCTTAAAAATATATGGCAACGATTACAGACATTCCGCTCCCTTAGCTGTATCTATATCAGGAGCATAACATATTTGAACATAATATGACTGGGGGGAGATGAATAAATTTGGGGCAATCAGACTAAAATTTACAGGCCTCTTTCTCTAGCCTAAAATCTTAAAACAAGGCAATGAAGCAAGAGGCCAAACCAATTGTATTTCAATCAAATAAAGATGAAATCACCGTGTAAAAGCTCTGGAATCTCTTTAGTGGCTGTGGCTGTGGCTGTGGCTGGGCCGATGATGGTTGCCTGACTATATGCATAAGTGTCATGACCACCACACTAACTGTCAAACTTGTTTGCTCACCAATCCAAACTAACTAAGGAAGAACTTGAATATGTCACTCAGTGATATGATGCCTTCTACCCGCTTGCTGCCAGCTTCCACAATTACAAGCCGCCTCACACCTGAATCCAGTACACCAGTCTTCAAATTTAAGTCTAGTTAAACTAAAAATTAAAACATTAAGCGGCTTTCATCCAAAAAAAGGAAAAGAAACGTGCCTGGATGTGACAAACGTTCCATTACTTTATGAAGAGAATCAGTTCGCAAACACATCTGACATCTTTGACTTCTTGCCTCATAAGGACTGTAAAAATCCTGCCCCATTTGCAATGCCTGGACAAATAGACCAACTTTTACATAGATAAACATCAAGGAACACAATGTAAACCACAAACTGATATTGGTACCATCTTGATATAACAGTTCAAAATGCAAACTTTCTCCTTATTCTTCAAATAATTTCACGATTAACATCCACCAAAATTATAAAAGGAATTACTGGAACAAAATAAATATAGCAGTAATCTTGTTTCATGCTACTATAGCTCATCTAGTTCAAATCAGCCAGTAAGCTTCTTTTTTTTTTTTGAGAGCTTAAACAATCAGCTTTTAGCTTCTGCTAAAAATATTCACCACGAGAAGTGGGCTAATGGTGAGGGTGGTTTACATCAGCACAGTTAGGAACCAATCATATAAAAAACAACAGGGAAAGTAATTCTTTATTGGTAAAATGAGAACCTATTTACATTATTATATGTGCACATTAAGTCATTGATGCATATTAACTTTCAATACGAAACAGAAGGATGTCTCACCTCTGCATCAATAGCATTACTATACGATCATTATTTTGAAAAAACCAATATAGTTCCATGTCAGATTTTACTAACCAATTAGGATCACGTCAACCTCTAGATCTCTTTAAACAGACAGTAATAAAGCAAAAGAAACAAATGATCAAATATCATTTTTGTGATGAGAAACATTTCAAAAATGAAGGACATTACACAACTTCAGAAGGAGGGAAAAACAAAAATAAAGTATCCTAGTTCTAGATACTCTTTGTCATGTTTGTTCTTTGTAAACCAAAAATTTAGTGAGGAAAAATACTGATGTAAATATAAATTCTTAGGATCATCCTCACGCAACCAGTGTCATACAGTCAGCAAAACTACCTAATCAGAAAAGATGAACTTTTCATATTTGTAATTTTTTATTTTCACCAGATGAATTGTCAACAAAAGTTAATTAGGAAAAAAAGAAGTTACCTGTTGAACAGTCATTTCATCAAGATTAATATGCGTATAAGCTCTGTCCTTTGCCAAAGCCGTTATATCACTGTAAAAACAAGGAGGGGAGGAAAAGTGAAAACTAGATAAGTGCCTCGAAATATTGAACTGATAGAACAATTTAATAATTGGATCATAGATTGATTCCGAATATCTCAAACAAGGCATCAACAAGTGTACCGATAAGGATAAAAACAACTAACCTTCGACAATATATATCCAGTAATGAGTCACTATCATCAACTATCGGTATTGAACTTACTTGAGCTACAAAACAAAGAACAAAATGTTACCTTAGCATAAGCAAAGACCTCTTTAAAAAGTCATTTCTGTAAATTTTGCCTAAGCATCCATCTTTTATTGTTTAACTAAACACAAAAACAACCCTTCTTCTCCAAGTGGAGACAGTACCCTCTATCATCAGCTCAATGCCTCAAAAATATAATAGGATACTAATTTCTTCATTCTTTTGGTTGAGTTTTTTTGTACAATATGTTCAAGGTCAAACAAAGAAATCACACCTTGAACTAATAAGTTTAGGGCTGAAGTAAGCGAAGCATTTGGCCTCAACATTGCTAGAGGCTGGCGATTTGACTCCCCAATTTTGGGCACCCACGTGCCCACAGGGATTGCACAGATTGGAAGTTGAAGTATGGGCAATGAACTAGAACAATTCCTAAAATACCTGCAAATGCCTGAAAAACTAAGTTGGTAAGTATCAAGCACATCTTAACAACCATATATAGAAAGTTCAGGGAGAAAACTTACATTTAAGAATTCCTGAAAGTGAAGCAAGATGTAGTAGCTGGGGAAATGAGCCATCTTCAGAAGATGAATGAATAATAGGCACTGTTGAAATTCCATTTTGCAGGATCTTCACAGCAATCTCTTTCAAATTATCATTTGGCCCTGCCTGCAAAATGAAAACAATGACTTTCCTAAACAGATTCGAATTAAGCAAAGAACACAAACAGGTTATTATTGAGCAAAGGTTACACAGAACTCAAGGAACAGCTTCATCAAATCCAAGTTCCAAAAAAAAAAAGTTGGCTAAATGCATAGTTGGTGCAAAGGATAGGTACTTTCAATTAAAGCATAAAATAATATAGTCAAATGAGAGGATTATCTCTTGATTATAAAACATTTAAACAAGTGAAAGCAGAGATGGGTTGCATAAAGATTGCAAAAGGAACTATAATGCCTAGAAAATGAAATTCAAATCCATTGCCTTACAATTTTTTAAACAAATTAAAAATCTCCCAATGCGTTGACTATCAATAAATGGATGGTTTGGTGAATTTAGATAAACGAAAGTTAAAAACATTATGAAAGCAAAGAAGTATGCCCTTCAAATTTGGTAGATATGGAAAAATGCCATAATCAATTAGACACACAATACCTAGACCCATGCCTCCACGGTAAAAACTTCAATACCCATAGTCGTAACTGTTGGGGGTACTTATATATCTCTACCCATTACTCGCATTTGTGTTAACTTAAATTTTGTATTTCATTATGCATTTTTTTACACACGAATAAAAAGAATGCTATTATAATACTAATATTAATGACGAAAAACCAAAAAAAAATAAAAAATAATGATATATATATTAAAATATGCAACTTAAATGAAGAAACGATTCAAAGATGATCTAGTTCCAAATTATAAAGTATTGCATTTGAAATTCTTTAACTTAATTAAAAAAAAAAAAAGCTTTGAAATTATAATAATTATATTTACAAAATTCAATAAACATATTATGCGGGTGTGGGTATGGTTGGGTAGTATAGTATCGATACCTATACCATACCCACAATTATTTATGGGTAATAATTGCCCATACCCAAACCCATTTGATGGCTAAATAGTAAAAATACCCATTGCAGGTCATTTTTATGGGTACCCATTAGGTTTGGATCCAATTGTCATTCCTATAGACCCACGGCTAGAAGTTATTAAAAAATAAAGAATCACTTCCAAATCTATAATTAACTCAAGCTATTCCATGTAAAGCACAAAAACGGGCATCATCATATATACACTTTACAAAAAAAAGTAGTATTAGACAATAAAAACATTCACATACAAATCCCAGAAAAAGCCAACATAAAACACTTACACGGATAAAACATTGTGTAAATGCGGTCCATTTTCCTTCTTTCCAAGCTGATATGGTATGTGTTTCAAGTTCCTCTTCTGTCAGATTGGACCCATGATTTCCAAGCTGAGAAAAGGACAACAAGTTTTAACAAAGCATTACCAAATATCGAAGATAGATGAAGTGCAATTCCCTAAATTTCCATTTTGAGACAAAAATATGATGAGAAACAAAGATACTACTCAAAAGGTATCATTGAAAATTGGAGATTCATTAATAAATTATTACAGACAATTATGAAATATAGTGAAATAAATGTGCACTTTATCACCATCAGGAAAACCAATTTCAACATGAGCATAGAACATCATTAGATCATCCAAAGTTCTCTTGAAAAATTGTACTTCATTTTTTGTAATGACATTTTGTTATTTAAAATGTGACTGATTTACGGAAGATTTAAATTACTTACATCATGTGTTACTACTCACTTAGGCAAAATTATTTTGCTACTCATAATTTTTTTAATTTAAAATTGTAATTTAATTCAACACAGACTTAAAAGAACATAGTTTTAAAATTCAGTTTCATCAAAATTATATATTTATAGAGATAATTAATTTATTAAAATTGTATAATTTTGTTATTTAAACATTTTCTATAATTTGAAATATATAAAAATTCAAAAAATATATAAAATTTATTTTAAAAAATTACATACAATTGTCAAAAGGGTAAGTTGTCATTTAAATATGATTAATACTATCCCTATCCTTTTTCATCTGGTTTTCTTTTCCAGTGCATGTCAAAAATAAGATAATAGCTACCAAGTTCATATCCTATCCTGCTCCTATCAAGCTCCCTTATCCTATTTCTATCTTTTTTCATCCCAACATGTCCACCAAATGGACCATGTTAAAAGGCTTCTTCAAGGAATTTGAGCAATACAAGGGTTACAAATTCTAAAAAGACATTTTGTAGTTGCTTCTTAAAAAGTAGAAAGTAAATATTAAAGTTCGTATTGTTTCAGCATATAACATGCATGGTCTACTGATCATTTACTTATTCATTATAAAATTGCTCAAACATTATTAAGATTCTTCTGTTTATTTTTTTTTTCGTAATTTGGTCTGGCCATTTATTTGATGGAGCTTGCTATGGGGCAAAGGTGGGAGATACAGTTCTTGCAAGAAGATGATTGGACTTAACACACAAGTATACAATTGAACTAAATAAAAGGAATATATAAACCAATGGCTGTATCAGTAGACCATGCATGTTATATAACCAAGCAATAAATATTTCCCTTTGGTTTTTTAATTCATTTTTTTCTTTTCTTTCAGATACCAAGTTCTGTAATTTGTTGTACATCATGTATTTATGGATATTAGCCTTTCCAAGTTATTTGGAGTGTTATACAAGCCATGATGACAAGAGCTTTGCTTACCAAAAATTCATCAACAGAATGGGCTAATAGTCTTATACTTGACATACCTCTCTTAAAATTAAAATAAAATCCAAGGCACTAAGAACTCCAACAAACTGCCCCTTGCAGATGTCCCAAAGAGGAGCCATGGGAATTCCCTGTAAAATTACTCGAATCATAAAGTTGTATGCAAGCTACAAATCAGCAACAGAAAAAGCATACAGTAACACTACAGATGAATATGCTAGAGCATAAAATGCAAGAAGCAAAAGACTCAAACATCATCAAAGCAAGAGAGGTTTCAAAACAACTACTTAATTTCCACAAAAGCACAGATGTTATTTATTGCCTATTTATCAGGCAAAAAGAAAGGAAGTTACATGCAGTATCCCGTATTCAAACACATTTTTAGCAGAATCACTCCACGTATTTAAAAATTCAATATAAGAATTTTGGTCCAAGTAAAGCAATTATACCTGCTCATGCAGTATGTGAAATGCCTGTTTCACAGGCAGATCAACATCCAAGGTAACAACCTGCGGCCAGATGTCACTAAATTAGTAAAATTATTGCAATTTGAGATAGTAAGTCATAAAGATAATGGGTTGATGGTAAAAGTTCCAAACCTTGCCTGACTCAGGAAGTAATTCATATGCTGTGCACGTAGATAGGAATGAAGAAATACGCTGAAGAGAGGTCTGTACATCAACATCTGATATTCTTGGCAACAACACATTACTTAAAGAACCATCTGTCAATCGGACCTGAACAATGAACTTTCGTAAGCAAGAAAACGACAACCTTAATCTATATAATCTATAACAATTATGAAGGCGATATGAAGTTTTGGTAAAGACACTTTCTTAGATTAAATTACTCTTCAACTGTTGTCTCCGTAAACCACTACTTCTCTCCCACTTCCACATTTTCTATTCAGTCTCTTTCCTCTCTCTCTTTCCATTCATCCCACTCCCCAAAGCACTTGACTATCCCAAACCTTCCTTAAGATGTGGACAAACATTTACAAAGAAAAAAGAATATCAATTTATCGCAGACCTACATAAATGAGTTATTGAAAGACATTAAAATAACACGGATCTAGAGAGTTCTAAAATGAGTTACAACACAATCTTCAGATAGATCTTAGTATGAAAACTATTCTTCGAAATTTCAGTCTAAAGTACAAATCCACCCGCCAGTATGCTAAGAAAAGTTATGCTCATAACAACAATCACAACGGTAGTATGACTGACGCTTACCATGCGTCGAAAAGCCTCATTATCCACATCCATGTTAGATCCAGAAACTATGTCTGGAGTTAAAACAGGTACAAAATTAGGATCAGTAGCCAATAAAACGGTGTTAACTATCCCATATTCTCCAGATAAACAAGGTTGATGCTCATCATGCTGCCATTCTCCATCAACATAAAACTTGTACTGCATTCAAATAACTATGTATTAAGTATCTAACCACCAAGAATAAAGGTCAAACATTTTTCTCAAATTGCACTGAAAAGTTTCATAAACAAACTTTAATCTGAAACACAGGCAGTATACTATTTCTCAAAAAACATTCATTGAGAAAATGAAATATCCCAAAACAAAATCTCAAAAAAAGCTAAGTTTGCGAATAGATCTTGCATTCAAAAACTCTGGAAGTAGCCTTCACCAAATAACATTTATGTTATGCTGTCTACACTTTATTGTCATTAATACAGAGCTCAGTTCCAAAAAAACATTTTGGCACCAAAACATATTTATAAACAATAGACTAAAAAAATTATGAAGTTCACAAAACTTGTTAATTGAACACACAAACAAATAATTTAGAAAGAACAAGAAACTTGTACTCAATCAACACCTAGTACCAGCAAAGCACTATAAACTGACCTGATGATAACCAGGGGCCAAGCTATGAATAACTTGAAACACAGTTGGGCAGCCTTCCACTGGCGACATTTGTAGAAGTTCAGACCACCTGGAAAGTGACATGAATCCCACAAAAGCCAACACAATAAAATCAGAAGAAAGTGGAGCCTTTTTCACCCAAAGGGTGATAATTGCTGAAGGATTAAGGCGTAGTAATTTACGAAAGTCTCACCGTGTGAAAGAACCACTTAGATACACACTTCTTCCCCCATATGGCCACACAAACCGCATGGGAATAAGCACAGTCCCTGCCACACCACCAGCTTCTCTCGCAGAATCCACGCTTGGACTGAACATTTTACCTCCAAATTCAGAGTGCTACACTGAGAATACCCTCCAAGAACAACACTTCATTGCATCATGCCACCTTGTTCAATTCGTAGAGAGAATGCAGCACCAATTCAATGCACTAAGAAGCCAAAAAGAAAAAAATAGAGAGAGAAAAGGCAGAATTCATCCCAAATCAAAATCCTGTTGGGAAAAAAAAAAGTTAAAATTTTTATGCTTTGTTTCACGAAAAAATGTAAAACAGCCAGTGCCCATAGCTCACTGCAACAGAACCAAATAGAGATTTGAAGCGGGTTCGAAAATCAACACCCCAATTTGCATGCAACAGACCCATTGACTAACAGACACAAAAACCCTAACCCTAAATCGAAAGAAACGTACCAAATCGAGCCTCGAACGTCCACGAATTTAAGAATTTCTGGGGAAAAAAGGCTCGGAGGAAAAAAAAGAAAAAATATAGAAACCCTATTGAAACATAAGAAGAAACAGGTTGAGAAAATCGAAGATGGGTGAGCTAGCAAAGAATCCAACCGTGAAAAAAAAAAAATACCAAAAAAGACGAAACCTTGAAATAGATGCTGAAATTTTATCACTGAAGCCAAAAACAAAAATTGATGTTAATTTAATCCGAAAATAAAGAAACGAATAGGGTCAATGAATTATGAAGCTGCTACTGACTAATCATTGTTAGAGAGGAAAATAGAATTTTTTTTTTTACAGTAATAATAGGAAAATGTCAATATGCATGATTTTAAGCACCTACATAAATCATTTTTAATTAAAAGATGTCATATTTTAATTAATGTTTTAAGAGTTTAATCATCAATCAATAAATCATTTAATTTTTTTAAAATAATTAATGATGTACATTTAAATTAAATTCATGTTTTAATGGTGTTTAATTAAAGAATAAATTTAGAAGGAATATAATAATAATTTAAATTTTCTACTTAACATGATTATCATGTACAATAAATTTATCAATTTTTAATAAAAAAATATTTAAAACCATTTACAATTAGTTGAAGGTATAAAATTATTTACACTAAAAATGTACTAAATGAACTATTAACATATTTTCATCATTGATTTAGAAAAAATATACATACACAACTAATTAAATAACATATGAGTGTAGCTTTTAAAATAGCTATTACTAATCAATAATATTACAGTGATTTGGGAGATAACCATAAATTGGTATAATGGTTCCACTATAATTAGAAAAGAACATCATAAATATTAAATTAATTAATCAAGAATGCAAACGCAAAGAGATTTACATTAATGATTGGGAGAATCGGAAACTTGCGAGAAACAAGTTTACTTTTAAGGACCCATTTTTAAGATAGAGTTCAATTAAATAATAGAAGATATAAAATTATAAAATTTAAAATAGAAAAAAAGTTAATTTTTTTATAACTTTAATTTTATTTTTTTATTATAACAAATCACTAGAAAGTGGTAAGATATAAAAAAAAATGTTTGATGCATATTATTTTTTTAAGACATGTATATATCATATTTAATTTGTTAAATATATTATATTTATATAATATCTTTTAAATATGTATAAAAAAATTATATATTTATGTGAGTATCAAATATTTAACAAATTACATTATCAAGACGAATATAACTTGTAAAAAAAGAAAATTATTTCATTACATTAAAGATTATAATATTATTATTATAAGTTAAATACTATATCTATTTTGTTCAATTATAGTTCTAATCAACTTAAGTGAAATTAAATTTTAAATATTTTATCTAATTTAGAATAAATTTAAAAAATTTTAAAAAATTATCATTTGTATATATTATCCGAAATGTTGATTTGGATGTTTAAGTGATATATAATAAATTTGAGATGATATCTAATATTATATATTTGATAAAATATTATTTTACTTTTTCTAACTTTTCTTTTTTGTGATCGTTGGTTTTTAGAAATTATAATAATTGTATCATAACATTGAAATACATTTTGGATGTAAAATTATCTATTTATTAGCCAGATTTTAACTATATATATTTATAGTGTACTTAGAAATCAAAATTAATAATTTATACATATTTTTTTTACTTCAACTCACAAAAATGTATTTTAAATAAAATTATAACAAAATCAAAATAACTCCAAAAAAAGTAATTCTTTATATACACTTTCTAATAAAAAGTTAACATGAAAATAACTACCATACCTATATCAATCTCAATATTAAAAACTATTATCCATCTCATACCTAATAACATTATAACAAAATCAACAACCTTATCGCTGTTTATTTAAATAATATGAGGGACAAACCTAGGTCAAATATTTTCCTTTCATCCCCATCTTTTTCATTATCTATGTACATATGAGAGAACACTATGTTAATATCATAATAAAATTAAATTACATTTCTTCAAAATTTGACATAATCATTGAATTAATTATTCCACCATTTAAGCCACTTTCTCAACATCACCGTCCAACATCGCCTCGTGTGACCTTGATTTCAGTGCCATATTTTCCAGAATTTGGTATACATATTGATGTTGTAAATTTAACATGCTTTTATATCCCTTCCATCCAAATATACTTGAGAAATGGATTCGAAGAAATAGAAAAGTAACAAAATTAAAGAAAAAGAAAATAAGAAATGAGAAAGTGGAAATAGATTGAAAATTAAATTTGAAAAAAAAAAATTATTAGAATTTGATATTTTAAGAGAAGTCTCGAACGTCTTCTTTTTTTTACTGTTTTTGAAAATCATCGGTCTTTCGTGATGTCTTTGGTTTGGGACCAGTACTTGTGAAGGCATTTCAACATTGGAGTCAGTGATGTATGTGGTAAATGGAGAGAGAATTCCAATATAAAACCTACCTCTTATTTATTATTTTTTATTTATACTATTTTTTATGGGTTTTGTTTGTTTAAAGTTTATCATTCTTTATTTTACATTGATTAATCTTACTTTCATTAATTAATCCTAATTTATGATTTTGAAGTATAATATTTTTTTTTATAACCGTGATGTTCTCAACTATATTACTAAGCTATTTTTTTTTTCGTTATATTATCAATTATCCTTTCTTGATAAAAAAAGTTGTCGATTGTTCTCGATGACTCCTTCACTAATTATCGATAACTTCTCCAATAATTATTAATAAGTCTTACACTAGTTATCATTATATATATAATTTATTATTCATTATCTCTTTATAATATATTTGAAAATAAAAAAAAAAATTGTTCTTGATCTATTTTGGAAACTTGTTTGAATTCCCCACCTTTAGATCAAAATTGCATTTGAGATTTTTCTAGTTTTTTTTCCCTTTAGCATGACTTAAATATAACCTAACTAAAATGAAAAAACAAACAATTAATTAGTATCTTTTATACTAAATTGAATAAACATATAACTTATTATTTTGTCAAGAATGTGAAGTATATATATATATATATATATATATATATATTTTTTTTAAATCAATAATAATAAATATATTAATAAAAATTATATTAAAAATAATTACAAAATATAATTGAATAAAATTAAAAAAAAAATAGTTAATTAAATAATTATTCATTTTTTTACTAAAAATTAAATTAATAAATAATTATCCAGTTAATTATTTAACACATAAGAAATATGATTAGAAATTTTTATACTATTTTTTTAAAAAAATTCTACAATCATTAAAATCCTAAACTTAACCTATAATCAAAAGTTTAATTGAATTAGAAAGAATTATATATATATATATATATATATATATTATATTAATTTTTTTTTACTTAAATGTAAATTCACCTTTTTAAAAAGAAATATTATAAAAGTATATATTTGGGGTTGTTTTTTATTTGTCTGGTTAAACCTTAATTATTTTGTCTAAAGAATATAATGTTGAGATTTTTTTATGGATTGAAAGGGTAGAACTAACAAAAAATTGAGTAACATAATATTAAAAAAAATAATTTAAAATATTTTTTATTTTAATAGTTAGTATTTTTATTTTATAAAAATAACTATAACTAATAATAAATATTAAAAATTTAAAGTTTATAATAGAATTGTTTAAATTAAAATAAAAATATTTTTTTTCCTTACACAAACAAAATTGATCGCATTAAAAAACGCGAAACAGTTAACGACAAACAATGCGTGTTATAGTGATGCAGCAAAATATATAATTTATATATTTGTACGTGTCATCCCTTTTTTTTTTATTTATGAAGATCTAAATGCAATCAAATAATCTATTAAATATAAAAACATAAATTATTAAATACTTTTACATTTAAATATCGAAAACTATACTCAAATTTTTTGGATTTTTTATTAAATTTTTCTTTTAGATTTTAAAAACATTTTTAATAATATTTTTGAAAAATTATGTTTAGAATAATTTGGGGAAAATTTTGTATGATAACCTCTTCATTTAAAAATCATTTTAGAGAAAAATAACAAAATAAAGATAAGTAATGTGGAATTATATATATATATATATTATGTTTTTTATTCTTTAATTTTTAAAGATATTTAAAAAAACTTATCAAATAAGTTTTATAATTTTAAGAAAGAATTAATATTTTAAAAAAATGATATTGTAATATTTTTTTCTTTTATTAGATTATTATTTTCTTATCCTATTCTATTAGTTTTTAAAAACGATCATAAATAAAAATATTCAAAAATTCTATATCTTATTTTTCTATTTATTCTATTTCCAAAATTCATAAAAATAAATTTAGACAGAAAATATTTTTAATAATCTATATTTATTTTAATGAATTATTTATTGATAAAGAGTTATCTTATTTAAATAAAAATTATATTACATGAAATATAACTGATTACAATAATGGTGAAAAATATATATTTAAATTTAATTTAAAAATATTAATTAAGATATTTTTATATAATATTTATTTAATAAAATTAAAATAATAAAATTGGAGATTGAAATTCTTACCTATATTTTTTTTATGATAAGGAACAAAACATAAATCTACACTCTTAATAGTTTTTTTTATCGTGTGATCATTTTTTTACTAAAAAATACTTTCTATATTTATTGGTAAATATTTTGATTTGTACATATATATATATATATATAAGTTAGATTATATTTAATCATAATAAGTTTGAATAAAAAATTATTTTCTTAATTATAATATAAAAAATTAAAAACTGAAAAATATATTTCTGTTTTTTCAAAATTAATTTTATAACATAATATAATATAAAGTACATTACAATCTAAGAGGTGGAACTTTTATAAAAGGAAAACATCCTTCGTTTGACCACAAATGTTATTCATAATTTAATTATATATTTTTAAAATAATTATAAGTCATTTCAATTATTCTTGTTGTATATGAAAATTTGTAGAATTGATGGTAATAGCGATAATACAATACTTAAAAAGATTAGTTTGTAAATCAATAAACTTGTAAGTACACATGATTAAAAAAATGTTATTTAAGAAAAATCAAATACAATATAAAACCATTCTTGTTCTTTACTTTAATCATACAATATTTTATTAAAAAATTATAAAATATTAAAAAAATATATTACATTTTATAATAAAAATTATTAAATATATAAATTCATATTTAAATATAATAATTAATTTAATTTAGTTGTTTTCATTTTCATTTTCATTTGATTTCGTATATAAAATTTGAATTAAATTATGAATTTTATCATAAAATAAATTTAAATTTTTTTAATAAAATTTAGTTTTCATCAATTTTAATTTATAAATTAATATATACTTTTTTAAATTAATTTAATTTTAAACACTTTTTATATAATATACTTTTTATTAGTATAAATTTTTAATATCATCATATATAAGTAGATTTTGAATCTATCCCAGTTTCATAAAATCAAGTTACCTTCGTTTATAACACTAATGTGACCATATTGTTACAAATTTTAATATTAAAAAAAAAAAATACATAATAACAACGCATCATACTATATATATATATATTCAATAGATTTCATTAAATATATAATCAAATATAATTTATCATTTTCAAATTATTTAATCATAGCTGTTCAAGCTTTCTGTGAATTATTTTTCTTTTTTTACATTTTATATTTATATACAGTTAGGGATAATTCAGAGGAAATTCACTCTCTAATTAGTTTTTTTTTTTCTCAAATCTCACATTTCTTTAGTTGAAAATTCAAGAAAGGAATTCACTTTTTTGTTGCATAATTTTTTTACAATCAACTAAAACAAATGTCCCACCTTCACACCAAAATTTTTGTTTATATCTTTAATTACAATATATTAATTGAAACAAACAAGAACTTAAAAACGTAATTTATATATATATATATATAATTTTATTTATTTATTTATAAGAATTATGATCAAATTTATCATTATTTAAAGCATCAAATTGATTATTTGGACTATATAATCTATTTTTTAAACAAGTAAAAATAATATTTTTTTAATATAATAATAATAATAATAATATATTCTATAAATAAATTAAGAATAATATATATAACATCTGTATTAACTGAGTATATATATAAAAAAGTTGTATTATATTTATGTAAATACTTTTATTAGAATTATAAAGTATTTTGTATTTTTATATAACTTTTTAAATTGAAAAATACTTATTAAAATCATAAAGTAAATATAAAATAATTTTAATAAAATAATATGTGAATCTAAAAATAAAAAAGATGGTGTTGTTTCCAAATAAACAACCCCTTTATGCGAAAAGTTTCCCAAATCATGACCCAAACAAATTAATAGGATAAAATTATACATGTGTATATGTATACTCTATTAAATTGCAAAATTTAAGAGACCAAACAAAAAAATCAGGTCTTTCATTCTTTCTTTCATTCTGTGCTGGGCACATCAAACAATTCAAGAGCGAGAAAGATTTGGATTCCGTTTGAAGTCTGCGTCAATACTCAATTTATTCATTCAACTCGTTACTGATCGTTTATCCCATCTCCACCGTCTGATCAATTCTTCCCTGTTTCTTGGGTCAAACCCAAGATTAATTTTTAATTCAAGTAATAATTCACTTCAACGATTGTTGTCCCATCGCATGATCACACTTCCCTTCACCTGGTTCCGCTTCAGGGTTATCTTCTCCCTTTCCTGGGTCGGTGTTTTTTGAAAAAAAAAAAAAAATCGATTTTTTTTATCGCCATTTTTTTGTGTGGTTGGGTTGAAGTGATGCTGGACTTCAGGGAAGGTTCCAGTGTAAGGAGGTTGCTATTCGGGTTTTGGGGTTAATTTTGTGGTGGTCGAGATGCAACGGAATAATACTGAATTGGAGGAAGGAGAGGCTTTCTATTGTTATAAAGATGATGATGACAACATTGACCTTGATTCTCTCTCTTACATTGTAAGGGTTTACTTGAAATCTTAACCGAGTTCAATGTTTCTGGTTTGGTTTCTCTTCTACTTTGTTTCTGCTCGCAAGTAGGACAAACAAGTGAAATCATTTAGTACCATGATGATGCTATCATATCATTGAGCATGAATTTTTAATTTGTCAATGTGTTTCGTTACTTGTGATATACAGGGAATCGAACAGTTATTGACTTTTTAATTTTATGATTAAACAATGTTTTGTTATTATAAAAAAATTTCAGCACTATTATCGAAGAGATATTGAAACATAATAATAGAATGTACCCAAAACTGATAAGCACAATCCTTGAGAACTGCTAGTACATTCTATGGATCACTTATGCTTGTCTACGGCTGCTGTAGATGCTTTTCAGTGTGTTTGTTTCTTCATTTTAAAACCGAAGTGATTGCCAATCCACGTTGAAGTACATTGGAAAGCGGGGTAATGAGAAAACAAACACACTTTCTTGCAGCTCTGCCACACACAATACCATCAATAACTCCATGCTGCATCAGTTGTACTTCTGCATATTAGTAGTGATGCTAGTTTATTTTTTTGTTCTTTCTCAGATTGTTGATGGTATGCTAACGTGCATTTATATTTTGTCCGTGGGAAATGATTATTACCTACCAATTAAATAATTAAATCATGATAATAGTTGAACTTTTTGCTGTGCTTCATGCTGTCTTTCATTGATGTTGCTTCATTCCTCGTGATACTTTTTAGCCAATGCAATTTTTGCTTTAATCAATGTCCTCTTGATTAAATTTCATCTTTAAAATAATAGGACTAATTACTTGCTTCATATTCCTGTTTTTTTCTAGGATGAGAGGATTCAGCGTGTTCTGGGTCATTTTAGAAAGGAATTTGAAGGAACTATTTTTCCTGATCGTTTGGGTAAGTGACACAATAGAAACCATATCGCGTAACCAGAAGTAAAATATCAGTCTATGCACTCGCATAAGTAACATTATCGGATCATATGAACAATTTTTTTCAGGTGCAAAATTTGGTGACTATGGCTCCTTTTTACCCACCTATGAACGCTCCCCTCGTTTGCAATCTTGTCCAAAGGCTCCAGAAAAACACCGTAGTTCACAAAAAATTCCCAGCAATATCCATGTGGCGGTATACAAATATTTGTTACTTTTTTTCCCTTTTTTGACCATTGGATACGAAAATAATGTGTTAGCTTGGAAGAAAATACGGTTTAGTTGAGGATTGTTGGTTGTTTTTATACAGGCTGCATTTTATAACTCAAAAACACCTTCAAATATGCCTCCTTACATGAGGCTTGGAAGTGCTTCCCATAAAGTTCTTCCATCTCAAGATACAAGAGTACCTTCAGAGAAGAACACAGGCACTTCCTTGAATAAAGTAACAGAGAAGTGCAGTTTGAAAGATGACTGCACAAATACGTCAAAGAAGTTGACTGACCAAAGAACACTGATATTGCAAATCAAAGCGAAATCAGATAGCTTAGCAAAAAAGAACGCAGCAATTTACAGTGGACTTGGACTTGATGACTCTCCATCTTCCTCAACGGAAAACAGCCATAAGGAAAGTGAAGATATGCCACATGTATCTCAAGAGACGCCTGAAGAATCTCCCACTAGCATGGTTCAGGTAGATGACACGTTCTATTTCTATGAAACAATTATTTTGATAGCTTAAGCTGTCAAGTGATAATTGATTATCGTATAAACACTTAAGTATAAGTTGTTTCTGTAATCAGAGAGCAAACGGTGTTAAATTATTTCATACAAGTTGTAAGCTTTTTCTTAGTTAGATAGGAGAGCTTATTGAGATAAGTTGAAAACAACTATAGACATATCATAACTATTTTGAAATTTTTTTCCAAACACTAAGTGCTTATGGCATAAGACAAGTTCAAATGAACTTGAATAAAAGTCTTCCAAATTAACCCTTTATATCTAACATAACTACTCATGCAAGCATTTTGGGCTTGAAGCATGGATAAATGCATTGGCCTACTTTATCTTGTGTGCTGAAACTTAACCTTTATTAAAAGAGAATCAAGGCAACAAGGATTGAACTCTAGACTACATGGTCAAGAAGCTCTGATATCATGTCATAAATCAACTACCCTAAAAACTTAAACTGTTCGGTGAAAGTAATGAATTGTTTAATATATAACAATTTTTTTTTTTTTTAATTTTGTATGTTTGATGTTGCAGGCCATGACTTCTTTCACTATCCCTGGAGGTGTACTAATATCACCTCTACATGACAGTCTATTCTACTTGATTAGAAAGGAAAAAACCCTTGGAGACCGAAGACCCATGTCTTCTCTTAATGGTCATCAGGAGCATTATTCCATGTCAACTGATGAGTCAGATTCTGTTGTGGGAGATTCACATTTGTTGAAGAAAAGGAAAGTGACAGTGATAGACCAAAGTGAGAAGCGACATATGAATGCTAACTGTTCTGAGAATGACATGACATTGCATATGAAGAAAAGATTAGGAAATAGAACTCCAGATGGTAAGGACTTTCTGTCTAACGATCTGAGATGCACACCACTGTCAAGTTCAATTTGTGATGGTGAAATGCCTGAAGTCACTGGTAAGGCTATTGAAGTATCCAAGGAGGACAATAAAAATGGTGTGAAATGTAGAATGGTTTCCACTGAAGCAGTGAAGGAGGTTTCACTGGAGTCAATATCTGATCAGGATTTTGACAAGATTGAAAAGCAAAATACAGGAAGTAGCTTTATGACAAAAGTATCTGCTGATCCTAAGAATAGTAGCAATTGTAAAACTTTTGCAATTTCGAAAAGGATTAAGTCTGATGAAATGAAATATAAGGGGGATCAAGATACTCAAAAGTGTGAGACTAATCAGACGAAAGTAAAATCTGAAAGCAAGAACAAGTCAAAAGGTGAACAGGGGCCTGGAAAAGTTGTCACTGATGCTGAAAAAGATATCTATGGTACTAGTAATAATGCAATGGTAAATGATAGAAAGTGTACTAACATTGGTGTTACTTCTTCTAAAAGTAAAATGCATAAAATGAAGTCACTGAAGGATAGTAAGGTCAGAGATTGTGACAGAGGTTCACTGAAAAGGAAACCACAACGTAAGGTTGATAGAATAGATTCAACTGATGGACCTCCCCTTAATAAGGCTACAGTAAATGCTAACCTTGAACATGTTGAAAAGAGTGCAAATAGGGTTAAAGTAAAGGAAAGATCAAGTGGCAATAAAGTGGTTAATCAGTTTTCAGCTGCGCCATGCATAAAAGATGCTCCAGGCACATTTCCTGTAGCTGCAAATAAACCAACTTGTGAGATGGTTCTGTCATCATCAGCAGCAGCACCTCAACTTATTGAAGAAGATTGGGTATGCTGTGATAGTTGCCAGAAATGGCGGCTTCTACCTATGGGTTTAAAGCCAGAGAAACTTCCAGAGAAATGGTTGTGTAGCATGCTATATTGGCTGTAAGTTCATTACTCTCATCTTGGGTTCATTTATGAGCATATTTTGTTAGTTTAAAACTTAGTTTATGTGTATTATAACCAAAATTGTGCAGTATCTAGAAAGATTTACAAATTATGATTTATTTCCTCCTTTCTCCAACTGTGCACACATTTGATCTTTGCTGTATGTATTATTAGATTCTCATTGTTCTTCTGAAATTACTGTTAGGCCTGGAATGAACCGGTGTAACATCAGTGAGGAGGAGACAACAAAAGCACTTTATGCTTTATATCAAATGCCAATTTCTGAGGGTCAAAATAACATGCAAAGCCATGCCACTGGACCTGAAATTGGAGTTAAATCTGTTAATACTCTACAACTTTGCCCTAATCGCGAAAAGTCCAGTTCTGATGCAATGCTTGATCGAGGGAGGAAGAAAAAGAGTATTAATGAAAAGGCGAAGTCAGGAATCAATAGTGACCGGCAACAGTTATCAAATGCAGAAAAGAACAATGCTCAAGAGTCTGTTAAAAATAGAAGCTTGAATGACATGAATCAGTGGCCTGCAGATTCAAACCGTATGAAGAAATCTAATTCTCAAAATTTGAGCAGGTTGAACAATTTGATAGAAGACAAAAACACACGGAAGGCAAAAGAATATCAAATGAATGGAGGTATCTCATTCACTATAGGGTTGATATATTTTGTTCCTGCTTCATATTTGTTTTATGGTAAGAATAAATATATAAAATGTTTTCTAACAGAATATGTCAATATGGTTGTCAAATGTGTGCAGGTGACAGAAATCAGGTTAGATTGAAACGTAAGATGGAGGATAATCAACATGGATCTGGAACTCCTAAGAAATCTAAGATTGAAGCTGTTTGCTATGGTGATAAACAATTGAAACAGGACATGGAATTTAAAAAGGTGGGTCTAAACTCAAGAAATGACTTACCAACAAAGGCTAGTGGGGAAAATACGATGAAATATGATGATTGTTGTTGGTCTGACGATAACAAGTTTGTAGTTCGGGTTAAAAAAGGAGACTGGGAACAGTTTTCATCAGATGGTTCGTTGGATGCTACAAACAGCAAGCACAGTGGTTCAATTAAGAAAAGGAAAATGAGTGATTGGCTGGATAATGAGAAACGTAACAAAACATTGTACGTGGAAGGTGGCATGCAACGTGTAAAGGAGGGCAATGCAAATAGGAAAGAGAAAGAGTATACAGTTTTGAATACAGAGGTAAAACCAGTAACTGAAAGTGATGATAAATTTATTAAAGAAAGTGGGATGATGCGAGTTTTCTTGTCAGGCAGCAGGGACAAAATGGCTATTGGGACAGAGGTGAAAAGTAATATTAATAAGGCCCACCAGCCTAGAAAGCACAAAAAAAATGTTGCTTCTTACCAAGCTTTGGATTGTTTTGATCCATTGAGTAAGAATTTAGGCTCTGGAAAATTTTCATCGGCAGCAACTTCAAGTTCTTCTAAGGTTTCAGGGTCTCATAAAGCTAGAACTAACCTTGAAAATGTCATAGGCTCTCCAGTAGAATCTGTTACCTCATCACCTTTGAGGACCTCCAACATGGACAAACGTATTTTGGAAGCAGGGGGGGTCACATCAGAAAAAGATGGAGCTAGAAAAAGTGGTTTATCAATTAAAAATTTAGATAGTAGGGAGAAGTTATCAGTAAAAATGAAGGAGAGAATTTCACATGACATACATCTTGCACATGGTAATTGTAGCAGTGGTTCACATCATGAGGAGAAAATGAACAAGAGTAATCAGGAAAGTGCACTTTCATGGCAGAAATCTGGTAGGCTTACATCATTACGGGTTAAGGAAAAGGTCAGAATTTCTGGTTCTGAGGTTAGTGGGGCTGGTTATGAGTCAGCAGTTGATCCTAATGATCACACTTCTGGAACTGAGACGATAAGTGATGTTAAGAACAGTTTTCTGAAGTCCAAACACAAGATTGACAACCTTAGCAAGCAAAATTCTTCGAGGCATTCGTCAGATGAAACTGGAAAACAAACTGAGCTAAAGCAAAAAGATTTTGGGAATCCAATTCTGAAAAGGGAAACGTTATATATGGGTTCTAGAACTGCATCCAAGTCGCAAAAGGGAGATATGTCAAATGGACATCCAGTCCATGCATCTGTCAATGGTGATGTTCCTAGGTTTGTGAGAAATGCAGTTGATGTTAGTTACAAGGCTGGAGTTAATATCAGTTCAGGAAGTTTAGTGCCTGAAAGACAGCTCAGTGGGTCAAGTCCTGTGACAACATATTCTAGCCAAACTGCCTCCATCATTCTGGAAGAAGCCACAAAGCTAAAAGATTCTGCAGATCATTATAAGGTTATTTCATCATTCAAAGATTTTACTTTCACAACTGTTAGATGTAGCATCTTTCTTTTTCTAACCAATTGTTTTATTCTGACTGTAGAACTCTGGTTTTGAGTTTGAAAGTAACGAGACTTATTTTAAAGCTGCCTTGAAGTTTCTGCACGGAGCATCACTTATAGAAAAATCCCACAGTGAAAGTAGCAAGCATGGAGAGCCGAGTCAAATGCAAATATATGCTACTACAGCTAAACTTTTTGAGTAAGGAAAATTTGGAATCAGTGTAAATTTGTTACTTCTGCGATCTCTGATTTATTATGTTTTTGGTCAAAATTACATTTTGAGGGGAAAAATGGGTTTGAGAGTGTTCTATAAATTGGAAATTTAAAACTTCCCTTTGGAGACTTCAATTATGTATACTAGCAACTAAATATAATAAGAAGAATATAAGTTTTTTTGAAAGTTCTCCTTGTCCTTAATTTTGTAATGAATATCTCTCCTTTTCCTTTTGAGGGTTCCCACTTTTATTTTTGGGGATGGGGGTGATTGTGCTATGAGGTTTATCTTCAATTACAATCCTTCAAAACCCCTCAACTTTGTCATCAATGCTTTCCTACTTCCTGGCTTAATTAACTTTCTGTGTTTCAGTGCTGCTTTGTGCTGTTAAAAAAAATACTTTTCGTATGTAAAAGTCTAGGTATAAAATATTGCTATCATATTACCCAATAATTTTTATGTCTTTCATTTTTCTGGAAATATTTGTCGTCTTAGTTTCCCTTTCATAATAAAATACCATAAAATGTATTCCAGATCCAGTGCCCATAAATATGAAAGATGCCAAGAAATGGCTGCTGCTGCTTTGGCATATAAATGCTTGGAGGTGGTATACATGAGATTGGTTTACAATAAACATTCTAGCATAAACAGGGATCGTGATGAGTTAAAATCAATTCTACAAATGGTTTCTCAAGGTAATTTGAATGCAGTTTTGACTTTAGATATAAGTATGTATGCCTTCAGGCTCGTTGAATATTTCTGTATGTTGGTGATGTTTGACTGCTTTTTTACTCCATTCTTTAGGTGAATCTCCTTCGTCTTCTGCATCTGATATTGATAATTTAAATAACCTGGCGGCAGTGGATAAGGCCACTTTGACAAGGGGTTCTAATACTCATGTTGCTAACAATCAAGTCATATCAGCTCGGAATCGCCCAAATATTGTCAGACTTCTTGATTTTGTAAGTTTTCCATTCTTGATATACCTTATGCTTCATTTGGAAAATCTATATGGGTGATTTGATCCTGAATTATCATGGAACTATTTTTGGGGATTAGTGGTTTAATGATTTAAGGTAATAGTAGGAAATTTGTTCGGTATTAGATTAGCAAATAGGAAAGTCTATATGGATGGAAGTTGATCTTTCTATGCTAAATAGGAAGATCGGATTTTTTTTTTCTCCTTAAAACCATTTTGTTGCATTCAAGATCTTGGCTCGCACCTTTAATTCTTGAAAACACAAGTAGTGGTGATTGTTGTATAACAATCATATATAATAACTCAACTGTGAAATTGGCTATTGCCACAGTGCACATTTTAATGCAACACATCATAGTTTTTGTTGGAGGTATAGTGTTTAACTTGTTTAGTTATTAAATTTCATTCAATACCGTAATAATTTATTTAATGAAAAGTCATGGGTATTTTGCAGACTCAAGACATAAGTTTCGCAATGGAGGCTTCCAGAAAATGCAAGAGCACTTTCATGGCCGCTAAGTTGGACATGGAAGAAGCACGGAATAGGGATTGCATAACTTCGATTAGGAAGGTTCTTGATTTCAGCTTCCAAGATGTAGATGAGCTTGTACATCTGGTTTCGACTGCAACAAAAGCAATAAGTCGTGCTGGTCTTGGTAGTGTTAGAGATTAACTTGATACTGTATATAATATTTTTTTTTCGGTTTCTCTTCTCTACTGCTGAGAGAAGATATCCTGAAAGGCAGTGGCTTAAGGATATCTACCAGTGCTGGCACCTGGAAACCTGCAAAGAGGGCAGGTCACCCACAATATGTTACTCTTATGTACATGTGTACAAATGAGATTATAAGCAAATTTTGGAATCTATTTTTAATTGCTCAGGTTCTTCTTATTTGTGAATAGGATCAGAGTTCTCTCACCTAAATTTTATGCGTTAGATAGAGCAAAGTGATTCCTTGTTAAGTGACTGAGGATGGATATCATGTAATTGTTCAGTGCTAAATTCTTTGCTCCACTGATTTGGGGCCACAAAAAAAAAAATAATAAAATCTTGAAATGATAGGTTACCAGTTTTGAGGGCTTTTGATACTTGTATAGTCATAGCATGTATTAAAAAATTCATTTTTGGTTATCATATTATTGTAGTTTGAATGGTTAGAAATCCTTGCAGAAAGGTTTCTATTGTGTGTCTCATTGGTACAAATCCATATATTTGGTCCTACCAGCTTTTGGGATTAAAGTATTCAGCTATAAAGGTACAATGTCATCATTGTTAAACCTGTTCTTTGCTTTACGTTTGTCATCTGCTTCCTACATCGGTTTAAGTGATAATCATCAACAGTTATTTGGCTCTAGCAAACTTTACAATATGGGATATAATCATCAACAGTTTGAATTGACTTTTATATTCTGTCCAGGCCCATGGCAAGTTCAACTACATTGCAAGATTTTTATTTTTGTTTTTTACGGGAATTTATTTTGTCACTTTCCTTTTCTATTGGACATGGAAAGAATTATCTCATCTGAAATTAGTTAATATTTGTGATTATCCTGGATGGCAGTGAAAATCCTATATCATCTCTCTGGCACAAACTGCGATGAATCCTTAAGGAGACATTGAGATGGTGATTCAATGGGTGAAACAATAATTAATTTACTTTTTCTTGTATTACCTGTTAAAATTAGTTTTAAGGTTCTTCGGTCTATCTGAGTATATCATATCTCAATTAAGCTTCTTTACAGATACATACACATACTGAATTAGTGAGATTCAATAAATTAACACATGTTTCATTCAGGGTTTGGTACGCGCTTTTCATGTTTTCAGATATTGGTTCAGCATGTTACATTTTCCTATGTTTCAATACTATGTTACTGGGGGACTATTGTTGTTGGAATTTACATTTTAGTGTAAATAACAGCATGATACATAAAAAGTTGCTTTTGACGAGTCATGTTCTGTGATTATAGCACACAAAGTTTGTAAGCAATACCCATAGAAGTTGGGTAAAGGTTTAACAGGGCATATACAAAGTAATTTGCGTTTGTACACACTTAAAAGTATGTTTTCAGTTCCATATAACTATACCAAATTTGGGTTTCAGTCTCTAAATTTTGTGTTTTAATTTGTTTTCCATATTTATTTATTTGTAAAAGTGAGCATTTTCTCTCCTTCCTGTTGTAATTGAACCATTAAATGCTCACTTTCTCACTTGATGAACGAGAACTGGGAATTCATTTGACAAAATAGTTAGATCTTTTAATAGTGTTTATCAATAGGAGTTGTTTAAAAATTTATTTGATAAAATAACTTTTAATATTTTTCAAATAATTTATTACATTAATTAGAATTATTTTAAATAATTTATAATTTATTCATTTTAATAAGTATCTTCTATTCTATTGATATATTGTCTATATTTTAATTAGCTTAATGCTATGAAGTATCATGATTATCATGAATATCTCAACATTATTATGATAAATTTTATTTATATTTTTATATTTATTATACATGTTAAGACTCATATACAATAGTATTTGTACTTTTAGTATTATAAAACTATGATATTACATCTATATAATAATATGTATTATTCAATTATTATTTATTAAAATCGGTTTAATTTCGATTTAGTAATAGTTGAACCAGATTTTAAAAATAATTGGAATACAATGATGGTCGGATGGTGGATTCTGTTAGTGATGAATAATAAGGATTTTTTTTTTAAATTCTCAATATTAAATTTAAAGATTATTCCCTAAATTACTAAATTTATTATATTTCCCTTAAATGATCATATTTCAATGTTTTATGATGTATCCTACTGGACATTGTTCTTCTGAGAAATACTAAAACGATGAGACAAATCATTACCAAAAATCTCGACAAGTGCATAATCCATTTTTGAAGTGATGAAATCTGTTCACATCTCTCACTATCAATTCTCTCTCTACTATATCACTAATCAGCTTGAATGCCTCATGACAGTCCCTGCACATTCTTAAGTTCTTCATTATTCTGATTGTGACACCTTTAGGTGAGTTTATTAGTCCAAACGCCAAGGCAAGTTTCTCACTATGCAAGCTCACAATTTCCTCTTTGGCCTCCTCTTCCACATCAACAAACACCAACCCTTTAGTTCCTCCTCCTACATATCCCCTTTCCTTCATTCTCTCTTCCAATTCCCTTAGCAAACTCAGCATCTCTCTCCCTTCGGTACATTTAGACATGTCTCCAGCATGGAACAAATAAGTTGATTCTTTTATCTCAATCCAACTGCTGCCAGGTTCCTTGTAGACTCCAGTATGCTTCATTTCAGATCGTAGATTAAGAGCATTCTCCCAATCCCCTGCCAATGCATATGCGTTGGACAATGTAACATATGCACCTGCTACTTGTTGGTTGGACTCTATTAGCCTATTGCTGGCTTCAAGGGCAATGTCTACCCTACCATAGAGCCTACTAGATGAAAGAAGGGTCCCCCACAACATGCCATATCCATCACCTTCAACATGAACTGATTTGGCTAACTGGTATGCTTCTTCAATTCGCCCCACTCGGCCTAGCATATCTGCAACGCACGTGTAATGCTTTGCATCAGGAGTCACCCCATATTTCCAATTCATGGAGTTAAGCAGCTCAAGTCCATTATCTACAAGCCCTGAATGACTGCAAGCGTGCAAGACCCCAATAAAGGTGACATCGTTAGGTTTTATTCTTCTAACAACCATTTCTTGGAACAGTTGAAGAGACAATGTACCAAGTCCATACTTAGCAGCACCCACAATCATTGAAGTATAGGGGATCACAGATGGAAATGCGATTCTCCTAAAGACTTTGGCAGAATAATTAACACAACCACATTTGGCATACATGTCCACAAGTGCACTAGCAATCACATCACTTGCATCATGTCCAAGACGGATAACCGCACCATGAGTGATTTTCCCAGCACCTAGGCGTCCCAGACTCGCACAAGTGCTGATTGCACTGCACAGCATGAAATGATTCGGTCTGTCCAGTCTAGAATGATTGAATTCCTTAAACAGTTGCAGAGCACAGTGCCCTTGTGCGTTCTGAGAATATGTCGTGATCATGGAAGTCCAGGAAACCACATTTCTTGTACACATGGAGTCAAAAATCAGGCGAGCCTCGCCAACATGGTTGCACTTGCCATACATATCAATGAGGGAAGAACATGCAACAAGGTTGGACCGAAGACCAGAAACCTCAACAAGAGCATGAATTCTTCTACCAATCTCAAGATTGGCGAGGATAGAACATGCGTTGATGAGAGTGGCAAATGTGAATTCATTGGGCAGGACGAAGGTTCCTTGCATTTGACGGAAGAGACAAAGTGCTAAGTTGGGTTGACCCTGGCTGACATAACCAGCCATAAGCGAAGTCCAGGACACGACATTGGGATGCAGCATTTCGTCGAACAGTTTTTGTGCGTAGTCGATTCTAAAGAGCCTAAGGTAACAGTTAAGGAGATGATTGGTGGCAACAGCGTCATTTGAGTAACCGGATTTGACAACGTTGGAGTGGGTCGATGTTGCGGAGGCTAAATCCTTGCAAGTCTGGAGCTTTGCAAAGAAGTGAGTTTTGGTATTGGTATGGAAATAGAACAATGGTAGTTTGTGTTGGCGGAGAAGAGAGGAAGAAGAAGAGGAAATGAGGGATTTTACCAAATTGGGGTTCAATGCCTGTTTCATGTTCCCTGAATTCAGTGGTTTGAGTGGAACATCTGATGAATGGCTTCGGAGTCATTTCACTAAAGTGCAGATTCGAAGGCATTAATTATCTTAGCACGTTCTTTACTCCAGTTCCAAATGGACTAGTCATAAACATCGGTGACAAAATGGAAGTAAGACCTTAATTTGGTTAATTTTTCTTTTCTTTTTTCTATTTTGTTTGGTCCATAGCATAGGAATTAATTTGAGTTTTTAAACATAGATAAAGAGGTAGCATATCCTCTCACATCTAACATCAACCTACCAATCAATCACCAAAGAATCCAACATATACAATCTTTATTTCTCCTCTCTCTCATCTTTAATACGATATTATTAGTAGGAATGATGATATATAAAACTCCATGAATCATGTAAAAGATCTAATAGATCTGTTTTTGGAACAAAAATAAATAGTGTGGGTGGATAAGTAAAGTATTAAATACATTGAGTTCATCTCGTAAATCTCTTTTTGGTTTGTTTAAAAAAAGTGTACCGGTAATTTCATAAATGGAGTAATCAAATAAGTATTGCATCAATTGATGCTATCATGTAATTGAACACATGTTAGTTATTAAAGTCTATTAATTATTTTTTGTTTAGTATTAAAATAACATAGATACATTTGTTAAAAATAAAATAAAATTTATACGATAAATATTTATTTATATATACTATTATTATTATTATAAATCATTATTTTATATTTATCAATAATAATTTAAACATACTAAATAAATTTATTTAAATAATATCATTTATATTTTATAATAAATAATTTAATTATGATAACAAATTATTTATAATTTTTAAAAGTATCAAAATTAATTTTAAGGATAAAAATAAAAAATAATAGCTTAATACCTAACTATGAATTTTATCATTTAAATTATTTTGTGTATTTTATTATTAAAGTTTTAAATTTTATATAACTTACTCATTCATTAAATTTCCTACAAAATAATGTTAAGAAAAACTTAATTTAAAACAAAATAAAAACAATGTCATTTATCGGAAATTAGTTGCAAAAATAATATTGTTTGATTTTATTTCCTTAATTTTTATGGTACATGATTATTTTATTAAAAATTTAATAAATTGATAAAATATGTTAAAATTAAAAATTTTGATGATAAAATTCTTAAAGAATTTAAACAGTAGAAAATAATAATAATCAAATATAAAATATGTACTTAAATTAAGATAAAAATAAAAATATATTCATAAAAATAAATTAATAAAATACTAGTTATCATCTAAAAAAATATCTCCAATATACATTATGATTTAAATGTAGATAAAAGTTACAGAAGATGTCAATAAAATAAAATGTAGCTAGATTTTTGTTTCTCAATAATATACTTTATTATTTTAATATTAAATCAGAAAGAATTAATACCATAATTTTAGATGTAAGTGGAAAAAAAAAAGATAAACTAATGTTAATTAACCACTACCCTTCAGGGTACAAGTTATATTTCCCTTTCATTTAATAGAAATAGATAGCATTTAATAGAAATAGATACAGATACAAGATTGTGATGTTTTGGAATGCCAAGATTCATAATTGCATTTGGACGAATGATGAACAACAATGACATGAGATAGTAAAGATCCATACCCATACATTCATACCCTCAATTGTATCATATACACAGCATAAATGATGTTTAGAATAGTTGGGATAATTCGATCTTCAAACAGTTATAAAATATCATAGACACTACAAAATGTAGTAGATGTCACTGAAATATTATCATAGGCAAATAATGTCAAGAACCATAGCTATTGGGTTTAGATTTAAAAGGCATACCCATTTACCTGCTGATTTCTAAGCTGATAAACAAAATATAATTTCCCTGGAGCGGTTACACAATTTTTTGGGAGCAAATAACAGACGGGGGACATCAAATATGTTGAGAAGGAATTGCACCAATCGGAAGCCAAAAAGATGGTGAAAGTAAGCTGGATTATGTAATTGATTACAATTTCCCAACATGATCACACAACTACAGTATAGTCCAAACCTGGACATGGAGGCAAAATATACAAGCACGCAGCTCCTTCTTCAAGGAAGTTTTTAGGAAAAACTCATTTCTTTTGCAGAGAAGTTCAACCATGATCTTTTTGTTTTTCATTTTGCAGTAACCACTTCATTTAAGCAATCGTTTAGACCACGTCAAGCCAAGTACTTGAACATGTTAGCATTATCTTTGTCTCTTTCCAAGTAGTCTCGAGAAATCAAATCTTCAATCCGCTTTTTAATAGCCTTGACGTCAGGCTGCACAATTACATTCCACATGAAAAAAATCAAGATTTGTGCGAGAAAAATACATCATATTATCTTAGGAGATTGGTTAAGTATGTACCTTAAACATGCGACCCAACTGTTCAACACACTCCACGACTAATTGTTGGTAGCCCAAAACTTTCCGACTCTTCATAATACGCACAATTGAGGCATCGATAGCATATCTTCTGTCCTTATCAACATCCTCGATTACTTTCTTCTTCTCATCCACGGGAGGAAGAGGAATCTGCATAAAACATGTGTCAATTCAACTCAAAAGTTGCTAAATAGAAAAGGTTTAAGATTAAAACACATTTTAAATAAAATTATACCTTGATTCTCCTCATTTTGTCAGTAAATTTAGAATTAAATTCAAAAGTATCAGTGGATGATATTGTTTTTGTATTTGGCTCCTTGATGAGAATCTTGTACTTGGCACATGACAAGGAATGCAGCAGTCTAATAACATCATCGTCTGATAAATTTAATTGAGTCATAATCTCTGAGTAACTCAGTCTATCTGACAAATTAAAAAGCAGCAATGCTGAAGCCTGTTAAAAAAGCGACAAAGAGAAATTAGGTCATCAGAAATATATACAAGATTCCATGGATATCATAGATATTTCCATAATTGCAGGAAAGTAATATTACCTGGTAGGTCGTAACAATCAGCTCCACGGTTTTGAGATCAAATTTCCCACTTATATTACAGGTACCCAAGGAATATATCCATGTAAGTTTTCTGTGCTTTGTTTTAGTTTGATAAAATTCTTTGAAAACTTCAACACACCTAATCTAAAAAGAAGGAAAAAAGAGATAGGTATTAGTTATGACCAATGTCTATAATCAAACACTGAGCACCAAATGCTTTATATCAACAAGATCCAGATTACCATTTCTGCAGGAAGATTGAGATCAAAAGATTTGTAACTAGGCCAGAAGCCAGTAGTCAGAACTGTAACCGTCAAGTCTATACCAGGGTCTGCATTGGGATTACTGCTTAAATACTCCTCAAAACTAGTTTGATTCTCCTTCGCCAATGTCAAATCCGTGACCTGGTGGGAGAGCAAAAGCATTTAAATTTTCTTGTCAACTATCAAAAAATGTTCATTATAGTATATCAGCTTATGTTTACAAAGACTAGAAAAAGGCTGACCATTCCTTCCATCTTTGAGGTAAACTGTCCACCACATTGTTGCTTCAATTTTGTCAAAATACTTCTCTCATGATCATCATTGGCACTCTTATCAAAGAGAAGCCTTCGGGCAAGCTTCTTCCTGAAAGCAACCAAGAAAAAACCCTGTATTAATATTATTTTTCAAAGCATCTAACATAAACAAAAGGGTAATTCCGACAATCAGATATATCCACAGAAAAGTGCTTTAAATTACCCCTGAAAATTGCAGAAAAATAGCTTTCAGGTAAATATGTCAAACAATATTTGGAAGCAATTATATGTAAGTAAAAAGTTTAACAAAAACACCATAAATCTTGGTAGATCACTAGACACTCCAATGGGGCACTGTTCTTTCCTAAATCATGATAAAATATTATTATACATTACTAAACAATATAGGATATGTTTAGTAACTCTGAAGTTAATTTTAGGGAAAAGGTCAGACATGTTCTATAATCTTTTTGTCCAGAAAATTCCAAAATTCTCATCATGTTATAATGTGTTTAGATAAATTGATAAAAAGTCTAGAGACATATGAGTAAATATATAACTAAGCAATATTATTTTTACATCTCTTAACATGTCACAGAATAAGCAAGGGCATTTTGGGCCTGAAAGGTGGACAGTGCCAAGATTCAACTAGTGCGATAGGACGGCAGATATTTGAGTCCTAACCACTTGAGGGCTCCAGAATTATGTCAAGGACTAACTCCCAAATAATGAAGACCAAATATTGGTGGTATTGTATCTCTACAAGTAAGGAAAACAAAATTTTACATACAACAGGGCACATTTAATTGTCAGACAACCAAGAAACAGTGGAAGCAAGTTTTATGATGCAGTTATGAAATGAATATATAAAACACTGGAGATAACCGCTAGAAGGTAAAAATTGAAGCACTAGCCAAGCAAATTATAAAATCCTTTTTTGACAAACATATAACCTAACAATTATCATAAAAAAAATTCTTCTTCTCTTTGATATATTACCTATAGAATTCAGCAAACAAATCTTTGTCACTGATATAGGCAAGCAGCTTGACCACCTGCAGATAGCCCAAAACAAATCCCAAATTTGAAAGTCAAAACTATAGGCATCATGGTTATTTATAGAAGTAAAAGTGGAACACCAATAATGACACTGACCTTTTCTAGAGTTTCTTCGATTGCTTCATCACTTAATTTTTCACTTCCTCCTTTCTTAAGAATGTTATCACAGAAGGAGGCAAGCAGTTCTGCACTTGAACTTCCAGCAACACCTTTGTTGCAAAAGACCTCAAAAGCCTCTTTAAGAGCCTAAATGATCAAAACATTCAGATTGCAAGTACACATATCAATCCAACATAATTGTAAAGGCGCTTTCTATTCAAAACCTTGTGAAAAAGAGTATGATTCTGGAAACAATCATTCACATATGCCAGGTACTTGTCATGCAGTTCAATCACTTTCCGAACAAAAACCTGAAGCAAGAAACCAATTTCAATTTCCACAAATTGAAAAAAAAATGTAGTAAAATTAATAAAAGTATTTTTTATCACCTGCTCCTGCAGCCCAACAATATCCTTTTTCTCTGCCTGTAGGTATTTTCATTTTAAAAAAAGGAGAACATAACAAGGTCAGTAACAAAACAAATTGCCCCAAAAAGTATGACATCGGTCTCAACTTGAGCAGTAAGAACATACAAGTAAATGAGGCAATTAATGAATCATTTTGTTGAAAAGAAACTTCAGAATCATGTTAAAAGCCCACCATTAACAATTTTGAACAGACATTTCAATGGATCAATATAGAGATTATATATTGAAAGCTCAGGATGCTAGTGCATACTAATCTTTCCTCAATAACTGCAATTAAGAAATTAAACCTCTCAACCAGGAATAAGCAAAATTGCAGAATAGACCTTTTTGTTGCTAGCTGCATCTTCAGCCTGCTTCACCAATGCCATACCTTCAGTGGTAACATGCTGGGAAAAGGGAAAGAGAAAAATAAGCAAGTGAGCAAGAAAGAAAGAAGATCAGAAGAGCCCAAAATTGACATTGACATATATAAAAGAGAGGAAAAGCACAAAGATAGGTTAAACATGACCAACCTGCTTAAATATACTGGAAACAGGATCTAAGCCTCGAGGTATTTTAGAGAATAGCCTGAACATTCTTGACAAGTCTTCAACCTAAGCATTTAAAGGAAACATGAGAACACTATATACTCTTGGTTAAAAAAAATGTACACAACAAGAAAATAAAGTTTCATGAGTACCTTGTCATCTCTAAGTAAAGCATGACATCCAGAGTGCTCTTTCTCAAGGAGTTGGTTTGCATATACAGATAACAACTCATGTTGAACTTTCTAAACAAGAAATTTCCAAAAGAACAAAAGAAAACACGAGAAAACTTCAGAAAGTATAAAATGAGACAAAAGAAAATATTATAATCATTAAAAAAAAGATCCTTAAGTTGCCTAGCAATACTCCACTGAGCATGCAGAAGACCAAAATAGCTGAAACAGTATCATAAAGTAAAGAACAGACCTCTAATAACTTTGGCTCACTACTAGAGTGCAAGTAATGTGCAACCCTATCTTTCTCCCGTTTTAAGCACTCCTCAGCCTGTAATAAAAGGCATAACATCAAACGATCAAATAGAGGCAAGAAAGTAATGTAAATGAATAAACCATGTTATAGTAAGCATAAATGAGAAACCACACCTTCAGCATATAATCAGGACAAGAATCTTCTAGGATCCAGTTTGAAGCCTTTCGAGAATAATAAGCAGAAGTGTCTTTGAGCATGGCAGCTTCAAAATCATTCTCATAGTGATCCATTTGCCCCATTCCAATTTCCACAAATATGTCTAATACATTCTTTAATAGAGCTCTATCAATCTGCTCTCCCTCACGTTCTTGATCAATCTTAATAAGCAAAATAGATTCATTAATTGATCTAAAATTTATAATCATAGAAAAACTAGCATAATATGGAAGAAAAACATACAAGTGAAATAACTGCATCTCTAACTTTCCCATTTAGTTCCTTGTAAACCTGCAAGTGATAAAACCCATCAATTTATTTTCTGATAATGTTGCATTAAATGAAATGTCAGTAATAGGAAAACCATCCAATTTGCACTGCGTGTCTTTTTAATAACATGTACAATACTAGTTAATTGAACGAACTAGTGCAGTAGAAATGTTTATTATAATACCAAATCACGGAAGCAAGTCAATCCAACTTCATTAAGGGCTGGAAGTGATCTCCGAGCAATAAAGTAACGATCCAAATAGTGAAAGAACCGAGAAAGCCACCGAACCATAATTTTATGGTTTGCCCATCTCTTTACAAGTTCTCTCAACATAAATTCATCATGCTTCTCTCTCAAAGAAGGCAATACCTGGACCCAAAAGTAAAACAAGACAGCATTTTATTAGAAGAAAATTTGACAAAATTAATAACTGGTACATCCATCTTGAAAACAAACAGAAAATTTAAATATTTTAAAATTAACATGTAGATAGTAGCCTGGTTGGATAGCCAAGAAATCCCATTTGCTGGAACAAAAACGAGGTTGCACAGCCACTTGTTTGGGTAACATTTTGGATTCTCAATCAACTTTACAGTGACTAGACTTGATCTTGAGAGAAGTGAATAATTTAACAGGGTAATGCCTTTGCTTTTATTTTATAAATAAATACAGTAAACTGGGGATGATAGCTTCGCTTTTATTTTTAAAGGGAAGGAATAGTTTTCCTTTCACTTTTTATTCCCCTTCAAAGGTTGGCCGGAAATGCAGTAACAGCTCCCAGTCAAGGATGGTTTGCATTAAAGAGAAAAGAAACACACGCAAGTAGAGCATTATTTAGCCTTCAAACTCCCAAAGGGGAAAATAGGGTTTGTGTTTTGATGAAATAAAAGGGCGACAAAATCCTGAGATCCCCACCCCCCTCTCCCCTCCCCAAACAGCATCCTTCAAGGGGCCAAAAGAGAGGTTTTAGTCTCTGAGGCAACAGCAGCCATGATTTGTGCTGCTCTAGGTGCAACAGCAAGCTGCGACACAACAGGATTCCACAAAGCAGCTCACCACCGTAACACTGCTATGCGGCACAATAACAAACTGGCTACTATGGTGTAAGGTGGTTAAAATTTTTAAATTACAGCCTCTTACCTTCAACTTTCTTCCCATATTAATCAAATAAACATGAGAAAGGCAACTCTTTTTTTTCATTCCATCCCTTTCAACTTTATTCCCTATCCATTCAATCCCATATCTCTAAAACATCCTAACGAAGCTTGACCATACAAGGAGTCTTTTTTGAGCAGGATACCTCAGCAAATGCTGCTTCATCGGCAGCCTCTCACTCTCAGTTCATTCCTTCTTTGTCTGACTGTGATAACCGATCTGTGTTTTGACTGCCTGAGTGGCACATCCTTTACCACCAAAAACTAGATGCATGGTCGGTGGAATTGCAATAATAAGTATTTATCACCCAGGAATGCTTCAGCCATTATGCATCTTATATTTACTCATTTCTACAATTTTCTGGTTGCATTTGGGATAAAATGTTCCAAAATGATTCAATGGGTGATCAAACCACAATTCATACTAAGTTCAAAACTTTTAGAATTACTCACAACTTCTATAAGAACTAGACAATAAATTTCCCAAAAAGAGAGAAAAAAATGTGTCGAAATCATAGAAATGTACTGAAACAATTAAATGCAACCTATGTCAATATCACTAGCAAAGACTCACGATTAGATATGATAGTTCTAATGGTATTAAACTTGTAAGCAAGTAAGGATAATAACCAAATAATACACCACAGTCTTATTATGTACCCAAAATCAAATGAGAGGGTCACTGACCGTTGATACAATGTACTCTTCAAAGGACTCTCTATACTTGTCATAAAGTTGTTGGGAATAGTCATGAGGAGGCTTCTGAGTACACATATTGTAGATGGTCCTGCAATACGAATCAAGATCGAACAGTGTTCAGATAAAAAAATACAGACAAAAAAAAAAAGATCTCAAACAACTGAAAACAAACAAACAGTTCGAAGACGAATACGTATAAAGCATCATGTAGTCCTCAGAGCTGAATTGAGGCTCGGGCAGGCCTTCCAGAATATTCTTGAGCTTGGTGATGCCCTTCTGCATGAAATCCCATCCCTGTTCGAGGTCGATAGTCTTCCGCTCACTCATCGACATGATGCCAAATCAAACCACCGGAATCTGCACTCGAACGTCGAATATTCTCACACGGTAATCGGAATTGATAGGTATGGAGGAGAAAGAGCGAAATCAATCGCAGGGAAGGGAGGAATTATTTTCGGAAACGTAACGGATTGGAAATGTGGAGAAGGAAAGCGGTGGCGATCGGGGTCGGAGATTGAGAGAGAGAGCGGGTTGATTAAATAGGGAGAGGGAAATCGGAGAGAGAACCCTAAAAAGGTTGTTGGTGAGGGAGAAAGAGGAAAAGAGAAGGGTCCAAACGAAGGAGGAGGAAGAAGAGGAAGGAGGCAGAAGCATTGATGGAAAAGGAAAGGGAACACACGACCCCTCTCCCTCTTAAAAAAAAAAAAATCGTTCTGGACCAAAAATTGCTCTTTCGGTGTCGGGTCTATTATTTAAATCAAATCCATCTTCTTCTCTCTTGTAATGATTTATTATATATAATTTATTCAACACCTTTATTTATTCTACTCTATTCTCATTTATTATATTTACCAAGTTACAATATCATTACATCTATTCATAACTTCAAAACATGTTTTTTGAGAAGATGTTGGCTAATAAAAGGTAAGATACTAGAATTTTCTTTTTATTACCATAATTATTTTCATCACAATCTTGTCGGTGAATGGGTTATGATTTTATTGAATTTTTAAGATCAATTCTTCTAGATTTTTTCTATAAAAAAAATGTAATTATAATTTTTATTATTACTTGTCATTATTGTCTATATTTTTATTTTAAGACTAAAAAAATTAATAAAGATGTAATGATATTTTTAAAAAATTATAAAAAAATATTAATTGATTATTTGAAAAGAGATGGGATAAATGTAATATATCAAAATTGAATTTAAAGTAATATATATATATATATATATATATATTAGTTTATGTATAAATTAATTTATAAAATTTATTTGGTATAGTTTTTCTATATTCTTAAAATAATTTTAGTTTATAAAAAAATCGTTTCATTTTATGTTCATTTTTTATTTTTATCTTCTAAAATACATTTTAAAAATTTATTACAACAAAACTTAAATACTTTGAGTTTTAACATCAGATTCAATTCTAACAAGTTTCAATATCTAATAAATTTAATTTTTTTAATAACAAATTATTATTATATTTATCTTAGTTATTTTCACTCCAATAATTATAATTATTAGCGTTGATATTTACTTTTGTATTACAGTTGTTAATTATTACAGTTGTTATTTAATTTGTTGTGTTTCATTTCGTTTTTTACAAAGAACACAACATTAACTTTTTTTTTACTTAAATAACCAAAACAAAAAACTATGTAAGGCACCTTTTTTTTTTTCAACTTTTTGTTTTGAATTTATTTTTTTTAAAATTAACTTATATTATTTGGTAATTACTTAAATTATAATTAATAAATACATAATTTAATATATTTATTACATTAAAAGAATTTAATACTAAATAAATAAATATTAATCAATAAATAATAATAAATTTACTAAGTATTTAATTATTAAATATATTAATAATTAATAAATATTAATAATTAATGTATAATCATTTAATCAGTAAATGTAAGAAAAATATTAATTTCATTAATTATTTAATTAATAAATTCATTGTAATTAAATTTAAATATTTAAAATTAAATTATGATATAATAAATAATATTTTTTAAATATTTAATAAATACCTATTTAATAAAATATGAATTACTAAGTACTAATTTATTATTTTATAGTTTATTTCATTTGTTATCCTTATAATTTTATATATATATATATATATATATATATATATATTGGAGTTTTGATAATTGTTATTTGAATAATCTTACGGTTATCTTTGAATATGAAATAATCTTTTAAATAACTGTTATTTAATAAATTAATTTTTTAAATAACTTTTAATTAATAAATTAATTTATTAAATAACTGTTAATTAATAAATTAATTTATTAAGTAACTATTATTTAAAAAAATAATTTATTAACTAAAAATATTTTTATTCACTAATATTTTAATAATTTTTTATTACTTCTAAAACAAGTGTTTGATAATATCAAGTTTTTCAGTTACTTTTTAAAGCCTGCTAAATTAAATATACAAATTTTATATATTCTATAATTTATAATAGTTTCAATATATTTTTATTATTAAAATCAATTATTTTATTTGAATTTATAATATATTTAATATTTATATTATTTATTAAATAATGAGACAAAAGACTTGTAGTTTCATAATGAGACTTATTTGGAAATCAAATAACAGGTAGATAAATTCATCATAGAATCATTCATATTATTTGTCCTAATAAAAATGTTCATAAAAAAAATACAATATTAATTTCAAGAATCAATATTAGTTAATAATCCAATAATTAAATAATCTTAATAAAAAAAATCCATCCAGACCAAAATAAATTTATTCCATGAGCTTTTTGAAAAAATATGAATAATGTGACATATTTTAAACATTACTTATATGATAAGAGGAGAAAAGAAAATATTTAATATGTGTTTATTAAAATAAGGAAATTAAAGCTATATTTTCTAAAATTTTATTTATGACATTCATATATTTTCTAACTTTAAAATAAATATTAATTTTTTTATGAATTTTAATAAAATGATATTCATTTTTATTTTATTTCAAAACAAGCATATATCTCTATTACGTTTTTGAGAAATAATTTTTTATATAATTTAAATAAAGTAACACTTAATTATATTATTTTTTAAAGAATTATTATATTAATTAAAAGTTAAATAAAAGTTTATAAAAAATTAAAATCATTAATTACTGAAAAAATATTTGGCAAAAGTGAGACACGACACCCTACCAAAAACGTGACTGGAAGTCTAATCTAATCCAACTACAAGAAACATGGGTCGTAGAAAATTTATGTGGCCCATTTTTTGGGCCAACTCTAAATTGTTTTAGCCTAATTGCTTATTTCAAGAAAGCCCAAGAAGCCCATTCTAATAAAACTTGTTTAATTTTAATATCTTGACTTACAAGATCATAATTTTAACTTTTTAATTACTTTGCATAAATTTTTAATTTAAGTGTTTGTCCTTAAAATTAATAATATATATAGGGATATAGTCGAAAAATTATCATTAAAAATCCTATTGTTTTAGAAAAAAAAAAAATAAAAAAAGTTAAAAGGCCATCTCAGAACATACTAACTAGGTATTGTATGTTAGAAATTAAATTATTAATATGATAATTTTAAACTAATATTAATATTAATGTGCCATATTTAGAAAAAATCTTATCATAATAAATAAAAAATATATATAATGAATATAAATCATATTATTGATGCATTGAGCCATTATTATTAGATCCAAAATTATAAATGTGTCATATTTGTAATATAGCTCAAAATACTATGAGAATTTATTTATTTTTATCTTAAAATAGCTTGATGATAAAGAAATGTATATGTATGTGAAGAACCATTGTCTTTTTAAACAACCCATTTGTGTTTAAAAATATGACCTTGTACGATGAATCGATCTAAACAGCTTGTAAACTCTATTGTTTTTTTGGCTTCACTGTTTTGGGGTTTTGTGTTGACATCTCATGAATATAGTACTTAATTTGTTTAAGAATGTGGTCCCATGCCCTAAAAATTACGACTTTAATTATGAAACTGTTATCATATGATGAGATTTAAGATACATTAATCTATATTAACATAACATTTACTGACGTACTATTTTGTAGATTCAGATTAACAATTCTCCATTTAAAGAGACCCTAGAAAGTTACTTTATGCAAGACTTTCAGATAAGGTTAGAACAAAACTAGGATAATGAAACTCGAATCTAATTAAACATGGAAACATAGTTAATTTTAGGTTAAATTACTCCATGGGAATCTATTTTAAGTATGTTTCTAAATTAAAAATAATAATTTTTTCAACATTTCTTTAATTGGGTCCTAGGATTTTTAAAACTGTCATAAATTATTATTTTGCATGATCTCAAGCAGTACATAAAATCATTTAAAAAATTACCTTTTTTTTTTTCATTTAAAAGAACTACTTAATTTTCTTATAGTGTAGATACTTGAAAAATTCTAAATATTGTATGACCAACTAAGAAATTTAACCTTAATTTCACGAGGGTGACCAACACATATGAAAAGACTCAAACATCGATCTTGCAGGTTCTAAATGATGGGTGAATTCATGGAAACCGTTCTGCGAATATATCTATTGGAAGTGGTAGCAGATTCCCAGATTCTCCTCTATGAAACATCAGATCAATAAACACATACATGCATGAAGACAGTGATTTACTAACCTCGAGCTTCTGTCTTGTCGTGAACTTTGCTTGAAGAGGGTAATAATTATCCTTTCATATCAATCTTGAACATAAGGATAACCCTTATCTGATTAAGAGATGCTATGCTAGAATTTGTGGTCAACACAATGAAGAAGGAGAAGCAAGCTTGGGACTGTACGGAATGTTTTGTCCTTCGATTAGATATAGTTTATATCATCATGTGTGTCCAAGCAAAGAATATGGTATTGCGAAAAGTCAACTTGGTTCAATCACTGTTTATTTAGCACCAACTGAGACCATGATTCACATTGATATTATACAGCAAATCAATCAATAAAAAGATGCTGATACATACCAGCAGTGCATGCATATAGATATACGTAACAACAGACAAAACAAGATTAATTTAGCTAGCCAGTTCTTGAATCTTGACACAAATAATAATTCTGGTTAAGAACAGAAAATTATTACATGGATATCTCAAAGTCCTCAAAACCTTAAACTAGCCTTGTCTCAGACACAATATTCTGCTAATTAACTGTACTGAGGTTTTGGTTAGTTTAATTAATTCCTTCATAGTTGCTCTAGCTAGGGGGAAATTACTTGATCACAATTCACTATCCTTCTCTTCTAGGGGGGCTATTTCCTCTCTCTTGGTTAGCTGATCTATCTACTTCTAGTTCTCTATATCTGTGCAAATACCTTCTCAATGGCTCTGCATAGTCATCAAAACCAAGCGACCCTAAGGCCCAGCATATATCATCTCCGTTCACAGTCTTCCTCCTCTCCTTCCTGCATTTCTCTGATGCCTCGCTCGTCACAAAGCTTATGAACTCTGACACACACTCTTGCATTGTTTCCTTCGATTCCTTTGAGATTTTCGCATTAGGAGGCAGAATCTGCTTCATGATCCTCCCAACATTGGCTATTGGCAACAAACGGTCTTGTTCCCTGATGCCACTGTTTTCAGCATTGGAGGAACTGCCTCCAACGTTATCCACCATCTTTGGAAAGAATGAATTCAACTCCAACAGTTCAACTTCTCTATATATATTGACTAAGAGAACATGTCAAGGTTATATATATATATATATATATATATATATATAAAATATTTTGATTAGTCTTTGATCCATTAGACTAGAAGAAACTGTGACTAGAAAAAAAAATAGTTAAGTGCACATGCAAGGGAGCCTAGTCACACTCACACATGAACATTAATGTTGTGACTTAGTTAATTCAATGTGACATGCGAATGATGCCAAGGGGTCGGCTACGATTGTGGGGTCTGATGCCACAACTGATTAATGAATTGGAGTTCAGAGTCATTTTTAGTTGCAAAGTTTAGACAAAGTCCACCCAAGGGATCCATGAATTTCATTGGCTTCATCAGTGCTAAGGGATGCTGAAGAGGCTTTTGAGTCAGTTGAAAAGAGGGAAGATCAATCACAATATCCGTTGGAAAGCTCTAAGGTACAACTAATTTATTGATGTATATGGTTGAACTAAAGATAATGAATCATGATTCACCAAAGATGTTATTTATAATATAATTTTTTCCTTCATGTTCTTCACCATATCAGTTATAGTATTACTCACTTTTTCTTTTTTATGGTAAAAAAGAGTTAATTATTTGATTCCTGTAGTTACGTTTTATTTTCCTTTAGTCTCTTTATGTTTAAAAGTATTCCATTCTTTTTTATATATGAAAGATTAAACTGTTTTTTTAAGTATTTCTGAGATAAAATGAAAAGATTTTGTCTGTCAAAATTAAGCCATTAAATTAACTAACGTTTATTGACTCAAATCTCTCCAGAAGAGTTGAGGGACCTTTTTCATCGTGACGTTATCTCTGAAATGCATTATATATTTGTTTGACAGTACTGATATTATTATCTTCATGTTGATTCTTGAGTGTAAGTAAAATGCTACTCAACTTTACTATTTTTTGTCATATGATCTAGTAAAGACTACAGTAAACTCACACTGTTCATTAAGTTTCAATTAAAAATGAAAAGAAATTTAGAGTATTTTAATGTCCATAAACCTAGAATAAAAAGGAGAGAGGTTGTAAATAGCAAACCTCTTATATGAATGAGATCCATTGTTCACTTTTATGACCAACTAACTGTATATCAAATCACAGCAATGGCTGAAACCATTGCACACATAACTCTGGAAGACAAAAAATGGAATAATGTTAACTGTTGAGAGCAAAATAAACACTATTTATTAGCCAATTCCTAAAGTCCTAGGTGACGAACATTCACTTACAAATGAGGTTTGTCTGTTATGTTGATTTAATTATGCATATAATAATGTTTTTTTGCCTACCTCCACTACAATGCTTAAGACAAAGGGAACATTATGATGAGTCAACTAATTAAAATTAATCTCATTTTAAAATGGTACCCCAATAGAAAGTAAAACAAGAAATTTGTCAAGTTTGAATTTATTCAACAAGAAGATACAAAAGAAGATGGTTTATTCATATGGATTCACTCTTAACAATTATGCTCTATCTACTTTCATTTTAAACTTTTCTTCATGTATTTTAAACTATCAATTTTATGAATTTTGGAAATGTTTGAATATTTTTTTTAGTACTTATAAGATAAAGAAATAAGAAGAGAAAAATGAAATGAATTTTTTTATGATAAAATTCATTTATGTATAGGTTAATATTATATGTAGAAACTCTCTCATAACTTTTTTAAAATTTTAATTTTTATGTAAATTAATTTTAGTTTAAGTCCATTTAATTTTTACTTTTGTCTTTCTCTCTTTGATGTGTTTATAGAGTTTTTTTTTTTTTTAAATATACCCTTAATTTATTTATTTTGTTGAGATGAGTATTATGGACAAAATTTTTGAGGATTAGGAAAGATTGAGATCAAACTTCTAAATTTTTACATATTTTATTTTAAAAATTAAAAATTAATTAATCAAAATTTAAAATATAAGATTAAAATAAAATAATTTTAATTGGAGATAATAAAATAACCTAAGAGAACTAAGTTTTGCCTTTGTAGAAAACAAGAAGAGATAGGAGAATATGGAAGAGGTTCTCACCCCCATGGAAGTTGTGGTAGGTAGCATATACTATGCGTGGCATTTAGTTTAATTATTATTGGTTTTAACGATGGAAAGTGATGTAGCATCAATTTGTGATGATTTTGTAAATATTAAAAAAATAAAATAAAATATAATTTTTGAGAAATTATGAAGTTTTTTTACTAATAAAAGATGATTTGCACAGAAATTTATTATGTTGTTTTTATAAGACAGATGTTAGAATTTGAGTTATTATTAACATGTTTTTTTAATATTTATTTCATGCACATTCTACATTTATTTAGACAATTTTTTTTACAATATTATTACTTTTAAAAAATTTCTTCTTATAATAATAATAAATAATACAAAAATGAATGAAAACATGAGCATGCAATTTTTTACTATTAACTAGTTACATCAATGCACAGATTCTTTCTTCAGTTAAAACCTGCATTCTTACTTCATTGGCTCTAACATTGGTCCTTCTTGTTCACAAAAAAACAATGGTAATGGTAATGGAGCATTCCCCAAAGGCAAAAGCCATTCCTTTACTTGGAACCCGTAAGTGCCTGCAAACATTCCTTTGATCCACTAAACAGGCACATATACAGTAAAACTTCAAATTTATGTTTTCCCTTTTGTTTTCTATAATCATGAGACAACCCCAAGTCCCTGTTTGTTTCATAAAAGAAAGATATATGATAAAAATATTAAATTTCCACCGTTCGACCTTCTACATCATTCTGATACTGTACAAATATGGTAAATTTATAGATTAGGATATTTATTTTGTATGCATTTTTTGACTGATTTATGGGACATTCTTACTTTTGGATATAACTATTGTAAACTTTGTTTATTCATTAGATTTGTTATTATGAATCAGTGTTGTGTTGTTGGACTTTTGTATTTATGTTTTTATTCAGATGAGTTAACATACGGTCAAACTTTCTTAACTCGGTATGTTGATTTCTGTTGCATATTTTCTGATACATGAAAAGTTATTCGAATTGAGTTTATTTACTTTTTAAACAATCTGTGGTGAACTAAGATGAAATGTGTTTTGACACTTCTAAACTTAAGCTTAATATAATTTTATTTGAGTTTGAAACATCCACAATCTGAGGAACTAGTTCTTTTAACGTATATGAGACTCATTCAAAAAAACTTATTTAAAGAGAAATAGAAAATCATCCACTCACAAGAAACTACGCAAAACACTAGGGTTGAAAAATTTAAGCATATGTTTCAAACTATCAAGTTATAAACTATTATATAAATTTGGTGAGAGACAAAATGAATAAATTGATAATGGTGAACCGTACCTTATGTAACAGGGTTGAATATTCTGGAAATATAAAACAATGTTGATGATATTTTCATTTTAACTCATCGGGACAGATTTTGTAGTTAGTTTTGTCTGTTGGAATCTTGTTAGGGGCAACTTCGTTTTATGCACGGCAAGATTCTGTGACTGTTTGTAACCTTAAAATTATTCTCTGTTTACTGATGCAGTAACAGTGAAGTACTGATATGCATCTCAAAATCTGATGTGCTGTTACCAGTTTTACTTTCTGCTTAGCGAGAATCGTGTAAAGATGTTACTGATTTTCATTTTTCTATCGAAACTTGATTTTCTTTTCCTGAATAAAAATTTAGATGAGATCGGTCATGGAATCTCAAGACTCAAGAACACTTATATATTATCTACCAACAAGATTTCCATATAGATGAACATATATGTTCTTATGGAATATAAACATTTTCCTTACGAATCAACAGAGCAAACTTTTGTTGGTCATACCAGATTTTGTTTATCCCTGCCTATGATTTCTACAATAAATTTTCGTCTAGAGTGCTCTTTATTCTATTACAAGGGTTTTGGTCAATTTAAAAGCATGCTTGAAAGATTTTGTTGGTATTTGGAGGTTACACCAAAACTTATCTATTTGGTTAGAAAAGTGTCTGATAAGTAGTCAGATTCCTCTACTAGAATAAAATCAGATCCTAAGTTTGAATGAATGTAATTCTAGGTGCCAGTTAATTTTCTTTTTGGCATTACTTAGTATAAAAAGATGGACCATATATATCATGTTTTATCACACTTCAAGGAAGAGTGTGAGGGAGCATCGGTTGCCGAACAAAGAATTGTACTGGCACCAAGAAATTTCCTAGTAGAAAGGCATAGTGTCAATCTTAGCTATAAACTGCACAGAAAGTATTGTTTAGGTTGCAACAATCATAAATTTCCATAGAAGTTAGTTAAAGTTAAACATATTCAGATGTTGCTGGTAGGAACAAATGTATGTCTGGAAAAAGTTCCTACACTGAATTTAGTGAATCGAATAAAGATGGTTTGGAAGTTGTAGCAGATCAAAGTGTGTGAAGAGTTCTAAAGTATTTTTAAAGCCTCGAACATCTTGTTCATTTTTTCTCTAGAGGTTTATTTTTAATGAAGTTGGTGTGTTTGTAGGTATGTTTTCTTGAGTAATCCTAGCTAGCTTAATGAAATGTTGATTAAGCTATTCACCAAGGCTCTTCAGTGTGTATCTTTTGACATCAGATATTGTTAATGAAGGCCTTCAGGAGTTGGTGAGAGGTACTTAGTATGTATATTATGACAGAATAACGTTACCATTCACCCTCCAACCAAATATCTAAAAGACTAATTTATCTTATACAAAATTTTATAAATTAATATTTTTTTAATGCACATAAATAATGTAAGAGAGAAAATAAAAAAAATAACATGTTGAAAAACAATATATGACAATAATTTTTTAAAATTATTTTTGTATATAGATACAATAATGTTTTCAAAATACATCAATGTAAATATATTTTTTACTGTATGATTCACTATTATTTTAATTATTGATATTTTTTCTTAATAAAATACTGAAATTTAATTTAAAAATAAAGATGTAAAGAATAAATAGAGACTAAGAAAATTTACTATATTGAAAAAAATTCCTAAAGACTCTTATTGAACATTCATTATTAAAAACATATTCCACTACCAATTTTAATTTACACAGAGGGATAATTTATATGAAATATTTTTAAAAGACAAATTTAGTAGCTAAAATTTTGCAAAGACTAAATTATACGTGTCATTTGGCACAATCAAATTGAATGTTTTCTTCATAAAGTTAAATATATTTTTAGTAATAGTAAACAGAATATAGTTTTTTCTCTCAAAAATAAATCATTTGTTGGGTCTTTTTAAAAGTGTATCACGTAAACTTTTATGCTTTACAGAAGAACTATCATTATATGTGTATTTTTAGCTTGAAAATTGATCGTCTCAATGATTATTGGATAAAGAAAGAAATGTAAATGAGGTAGAACAATATTTTATAGCAAAATTATTGTTGGAACAGAAAACACAATAAATTTCACAACAGAAACTAAAACAAGTGAGGGCAAACATGCCATTCTCATGATCGTCACTTTGAAGAAAATGTAAGAAAATGTGTGGAATTTCTCATGTCATTCTCTTTTCCGTATCTATTGATGTTTAAGGTTAACACGCAAATGAAAAAATTAATTAATTGAAAAAGATATTCAGATTAAACAATTCCTATTTAATTGCCTCCTTCAACTAAAAATCATAGATTGCATTACAGATTTCCATGCCTTACTCCCCAACTATCAATTTCCAAATAATAATATAAATTGCAATACAACATCAATTCTCTTCAATTTAAACAAGTGTATAGAAGGAATGCAATATTAATTACATCTTAGATTTCTAAAAATCAATACTTTCAAAACAAAAGTTAAAAGTTAAAACATCAGTAGATATGAAATGGAAGGACTGTTCTTCATAGTAAACCATTTGTTCTGTAGGATAAATAAGTTAAAAAAATATCAAATTACTAACACCGACCAGAACTGTGACTGTAAAAAAAAAAGTGTTCCAGTCAAGCAAATGAAACAAGACAATAAGAGTGGTAGAAATCCAGATTTAGCCAGAGTATAACAGAATCTAGAATGAGATGAAGAAATACAATAGCTAACAAAATCTATATTCAAAAAGTTAACCAATGGCTAGATGCTAGCATCCTCTCAGTCCCAGATATAGCCACAAACTTTTGCTAAAATAACTAATCATACAAACTAAAAGCTAGCTAAGCTGGCATCCGTCTTGATCAAACTTATTGATCTAAGAAACCGGATAACTGAAGCCCTTGCAATAATAAGCCTAAGATGAGAAGTGTCTTTCTTTAGACAAATTTTACTCCACAGATGAGAAGAATGTTCATAAAACAATTCACAAATTTCTAGCTGAGGCTAAACTAGTAATCTGGCCAAAATCATCTGCATAGAAGCATTTTGTTCGTGAAAAACATAAATTTCTGCAGGGAAGACCTCCAAGAAATAACAAACCTGAAGACAGGTTCACATGCAAGTATCGTCCCTATCATTTCCAAGATTCATCTTTTCTGTGTACAGCTTTAACAGATGAGAAGAATCCTCCTTAAAACGTTTCACATAATTTTCCAGGAACAACTTCTCAGTCAGAAGAAATGGCATGTTTAAGCTTGCATCCTTTTGTAGCAGATCTTTTGAGATAAGAAACTGCACAACAGAAGCCCGCGGAGCAATCCTCTTCTCGAGACTCAGTAGAAAAATTCCAGGAGCTTTGACAAGGTCCACAGAATTGAAACCTACCTGCTCGACCCAATAACTCATCACTGCATTAATTTTATCAGCGGATGACAACATACAATAGGGTTGCTTCCTAAATGCTAGAAGAACTTGTTCTTCGGACCACCCCCACCTCTTATAAGTGTCAATCTTCTCGGCCCACCTGCTTTTGCTTACGGTCTTTTTGGCAAGCAATGCTACGCAGAAAGTTGAAGTTGAAGCATCGAAGCCCATTTGCTTCAATTCCTGAACTACCTCTAACACATTTCCACAGCAGACTAACAAAGGCCATTTCTGGAACAATTTAACAATGTTTGAGTGGGTAACTCCATTATCAAGCAAAATTTTGACGTTAGGTGCCACACGTTCGTCACAAACTAAATAAGGTTTTTTAATCAGTAAATCAATTATTTGCTTGTCTGTAAGAAAGGATTGGAGTAACCCTCTTACAAATTCATATGCTGGGATTATATGATTCTCCAAGCTTCGTACAAGGAAACGAGGGCCTGTGGTCACGAAGTGAACAATGTCAAGGGATGAAAAACCTTTTGAACGCAAAAATTCAAACTTTGGTAGCAGCACCTTTTGGGTGTTGGATGAAAGTAGCCGGGGCTCTCTTTGGATGATACGATGTATATGAGAATTGGAGAAGGCATGGTTTCGGAAGAAGGAGAGAACTGAATCAGGCTTTCGGGGGTCATGGAACTGAAGCTTGCGGGAAGTTTTGAGAGCAGTTTCTTGGGAGAAGCCACAGTTGTTGATGAGGTATGAGACCACAAAAGAGTGTCCGTTGGAGGTGGTAGTGGAGAAGTGGAATTTGGGAAATTGGAGTTGGAGAATAGGGTTCCATTTTAGGGTTGTGAATGCGAAACCTTTGGCACAACCAAGAGTTATGCGGGTGTACATTTTGAAAATAAGATTCCAATTAATTGAAGCACAAGAACAGTGAGAAGGTAGTGAGTGTAGATTGGAATTATAACAACTGCATTGGTTTAAATGAAATCCTATATTCGAATATGTGACATGGTTGTGTTAGCAGAATCACTTAAACAGTAATAAATTCATGTGCAGGGAGGGATTGTACAATGGTGGGCTCACCAGGTATGAAGTAGAAGCACGTTCAGTGAAGAAATTCAATCTTGCGAAGACGGCGTGTATTTTAGAAGAAGGAGAGAACTGAATATGGGGTTTTGATTTGAGAGCGCAGAAGACTCAGTTGTACCAAATTGTTTGAAACAAAATAATTTTATACTTATGGCTATTTATAGGTATTGTGAATATTTTTTATTTTACTTTTCTAAAAAAATTAAATAAAATTAAATCATAAAATATTAATACAAATAAAATTTATTTTTATACGATATAAATTCAAATAAAATATAAAGTATAATTTTAAATTAAATTAATCTCTTCGAAAATACTAATTTTATAAATTTAAATAAATAAATAAATTTTTAAATAATTCTTAAATTGTTAATATATTTTTCATTAATATTTTTTTAAAAATAAAATAAAATTTATTAACAAATCATAAATATTCAAATCTATTTCCTTACATAGATAATTAAAATATCTATATTTATTATTCATAAATATTCATTAAAAATATTTATTTAATATTTAGATAAATTTTATTTATGGGTACAGAAATGCGGTAATTAAAATACACATATTCATTATCCATAAATATTTATTAAAATATTCATTTAATATTCAGATGAATTTTATTCATGGGGACAGATTTTTTTACCTTTCCTATTCAAACTACAAAACCGTGTTGAGTACATTTTTAAAAGAAAGAAAATTTGTATAAATCAATTTGCAGTATCCAGAAATCAAAATAATAATGATAAAAAAAATAAAACGTTCAAGAAAAATTCTTCCATCCAAATCAAGAAGGATCAAAAAGATTTTTATAAAAGTTCTCTAAATTTTTGTAACACCTTGCTTTCCATCAATTTTTATTTCTAAATTATCCAAAAAAAAATAGAAGTATAGAAAAAAAAAAAAAAACTCGTAGCATCACTAAATTAACTAGAATCCCTATTTTTAAGCTGAAAGATAATTTTAAAAATTAACTAGATTTCTGAGTGAAACAAAAAAATACCACTGGCCATTTTGATATGTCTGAGTTTGGTTTTCATTGAGAAATTTTTAATTATTAAGGACATTATTTTGATGTTTAAATGTGAAATATATTCCACAAACAATATTTTTACAAAATTATCTTAAGTATTAATTATCTTGAAGTTAAAAATATTTGTAATCTGATATTATAAATTGAACCAATACCAAAATGATCTAATTCTTTTTATATTTTTAAATATATATTCTCCACAAAGATTCCAATAATAAAATAAGTTTCAAACTTAAAACTGTAACATCAGTTAAACTACTAGAAATCCAGAGTTAACCAGGAGTAGATGAGATACTAGCTAGAGGTGAATAAATATCATAATATGGCTGGGATACACCAAAATCTGTTTCCATAAGATAAACCAGATGCTTGCAAGTTGCCTCTCCCTGGTTTAGCTCTAGTCTAAATAAATGAAAATCTCCAAGTGATAGATCCATTTGCTTAACTAACACTGGTCTAAGGGTGAATTTTGTAATTCAATCAAACAACATGATTCACATTATCCTCTTGTTCCATACAAAATCAAACAAACGCTGCCCTGGAAGAAGAATAACCTTTCTTCAAATTCATGACAAAATCTAGAAGGAATACTGCACAGAATATTCAAAAAGCATTTTACCACAAATTTGCATAAAAATTCTCAGACAAACCATTCAATCACCCAGATGTAGGCCAGACAAGAAATTGAATTGCCACGTAGTGGGAAAGAAATTTGATATGTATAACCTCTTGCTCTCATGTTCAACAGGTTAGGAAATGCTACAAATTCAAGCATCATTCCAATCCCAGCCACAATTCATGAGGATTCGCATCATTGAAACAGAATACATATAGAATGGAACAAACTAACAAGAAGCTTTAATGAGAATCAATATCAATGATACTTGCATCATTCTACAGCGTGAAAACGTTTTGCTCTCCTGGATCAATCACCATATAAAATATCAAACTGCTGCTAAAAATCAAAATTGTGACTTAATATGAAAATGTCATACTAAAAAAACAAAACATTCCAATGGTCGAAGAAGAGATACTGGTTAGAGATGAATTATACCACAAAATCTGTATGTATCCATGAGTTAAATATCTACAACCAGATGTTAGCATGTTCTTTGTGCCTCCTGATATAGCTCTAGTAACCTGGGCGTTTCCTCCTTGAAACGTCTCACATACTTTTTCAGAAACACCTCATTAGATATAGCAAAAGGTGAGGCCAAGCTAGCACCCTTCTTCACCAACCCTTTGGAGAGAAGATACTGCACAACCAAAGCCCTCGGAACAACCCTTCTCTCCAAATTGTACGAAAACAACGTTGGGTACATAATAAGAACGGAATGATCCCAACCAAGCCGACCCACCCAAAACCCCATCACTGCATTAAGTTTCTCCGTGGAGCGCAACATCAAGTTAGGCTGGTTCCTGAACGCAACCAAAATCTCATCGTCAGACCAACCCCATTTCTTCAAGGCCTCGACTTTGGCATCCCAAAGGGTTTTCGAAACAGCCCTTTTGGCCAGAAGCGCCACAGCGAAGGTCACCTTCAAAGGGTCAAACCCCAACAGCTTCACTTCCTCCACGACGGTTCTCAGGTCGGAGCAGAGAACCGAGGGCCGAGAGCGGAGCAAGCAGCGAATGCCGGAGTCCTTGACTCCGGCGTCCAGCAACAAGTCAATGTTGGAGGCGACGCGAGAATCGCCGAAGAAATTGGGACAGGCGATTAGAACAGCGAGAGCTTTGAAGTCAGAGGGAAGGAACTTCCGGAGCATTTGGAAAATGGGAACGATGTGGTTGTTGAGGCTGTAACGGAGGAAACGGGGGCTCTTGTCGACGATCAAAACGAGGTCGGAGGGAGAAGCGCCTTTGGAGGCTAAGAAGTGGAATTTAGGGAGAAGCCTTTGGGTGGGGTTGCATAGCATGAGATCAGGGGCTCTGCTGAAGATGCGTTGGATCTGGGAGGCGGAGAAACCGCGGGTTCGGAAGAAGGTGATGACGGAATCCGGTTTGTCGGCGGTGTCGAAATGAAGTCTTTTGGATAGTCTGAATGCGGCCTCGCGCGAGAAGCCGCAGGTGTTGGTGAGGTAAGATATGGTAAAGGAGTGGGGATCAGAAGTGTTTGTTGAGAAAAAGAGAGAGGGTTGCTGAGAAGGGAATTTGGGGAAAGAATAGAGAAAAGGTGTTGGCCCTAGCCTTAGGCAGTGGCGGAGAGTGTTCATCGGAAGAGAATGGAGGCAGTGCCACCGCTTCCGCCGCACGAGTTTGGGCTTGGAGTCCTTCACCGCCCACAGCCCTCCGAACCGGGCCAACACCAGAAAAATAAAAACCCTTTAAGCTTCGGAATTCACTGGTAAAATCTCTCAAAATAAGTATTTTTTCTTCTGCATTTTTTTTAGCTGCGTCCTTAGTCTTTTAAAACACACGTCGCAGTGTGAATTTGGTCATTTGCACAAGGTTGTAAAAATCATATATTGAAAATTGCAGAGAGTTGTCCCAACCTAGAAATATTAGCATTATTTTTTTATTTTTTTTACTGATTAAAAATATGGTTTTTGAGACCAATTGGATTGAAAGGTTTCAAATTTTTCATCTATTTTAACTTTACCTTATCATAAATTTAAATGTGGCTACTTGCAGGTATAGGATAAATGGTTTGAAAACCGCAAATTGTAAAAGTTCTATTATAAGTAAAGCAAGTAATTGCGTACCTTTGTGTTATTTTTAGGACAGATTAGTATTATGAACTAATGGAACAAGTAACAACCTTCTAAGAAAGTTCTGGTGTGGCAAATACTTCATGAAAGGTACACCATGGTGGAAAATTTTGGAATAAAGGGGTGCAAGACAAATGTTCATATTTTGAGGTTTAGGGTACCTCAAAGAGAATGATCATTTCTTAGCTATCTATTTTTTGCAGTAAAAAGTTTAATTTGTGATGTGGTTTGTTGACACTTATTAGCTTGAACTTGATTTACCTAGTATGATAATGCAATTACTTTCACTAGTCATTCTTGTTCCAAATTTTGGGTGGATATTTGCTATGGTTGTTATATGGCTTTTAATTTGGTCTACAAATGTCCACAATCACAAAATATCCTTCCAAAGTTGTTTGTTGGCAAGAATGTGTTGTATCCGCAAACACAAGAGCACAAAGACAACCAATTGCTTGCATTGGTCATTGAAGAACCTTCATAATTTGTGACTCAAACAATTTGTCCTACACCTACAAGCACACATACCTGAATCCATGTCAGCTAAAGTTTAAATATGTGAGGAATTTACTCTTCTTTTTAACACATTTTATTTTTATTCATATAAAAATATTATATTATAAATAATAATATAATTGAAGCTCATCTAACATAGAACAATCACATTATTTTTTTATTTTTGTGCTTATATATATATTTTTTTATATCTTAATCTGCTGTAAGAAAAAATATTTTATCTGTTAACTACTTGAAAATTCAAAAACTAACAAGTTTGATTTCAACTTAAAAAAAAAAAAAAAACTATCAAATTTTAATTGTTATTATGATTTTTTTTTTTCATTGTTCTTTTCCTATTTAATTTTTTTTCCTTTTTTTCCGTATATTTTCTTGGCTTGGGTGTATATAAATATTTTTCTTAATATAGAAACAATTGTTTTAAACTTAAATATTTTTGTTATATAAATATATTTTTTAAATTACTTATTTAAGAAACAGATAAAATTTACTTATTAAAATAAGGTGAAAACTGCTTATTTCAAGTTTAAACAAATTGTTCTCTATTTTGTGTAAGAAAAAAAAAACAGTTTTTAAATTAAATAAACAAAAACAAAATGGTACGTATTTTGGTTCCAAATTTTTTCATTTCATTTTCGTAATTAGATTGTTTAATTTGTTTTCATAAAAATAATTGCTTGCTTTTCTTAAGTTTGAAATGGTTGTGGAACTCTTTTAGATATCACATTTCCTCTGAGATTAAAAATAAAATGGAAAACATTGCATAATAAGCATAGCTCACTTAGTATAAAAAGCATTATATATAAAGTTTAGATATTAAATAAGAAAAAAAATGTACACCATTGTTACAAATAATATACCACAAAAGAAAAAAAAAATAATGATTTGGGTATTTTTTATATTTATATTTTATAAGAATTCACCAGATTATTTTAATATATTATTTGTTCTATAATAGTTAAAATTAAAAATATAATATTTATATATTATTTAAAATATTAAAATAATATAATGAGAAAACCTTTTTTCTTGAAAAAATCTAATATATTTCTTGAAAAAAATTGTTATCATTAATCACTAACTCAATGATTGAATAAAAAAAATAAAAATTAGAATCCTTTTCAATTTTCTGAACAAAGATGAAATCTGTATTAAGATGACAGAGTGAGAAGAAGAAAGGGATTGGGAAATTGAAAAGTTGAAGTGAAGCGCGATAGAAGAGAAATGTCAATGGAAGCAAAAGCATCGTCGGATTCAGATTCCTTCAAACCCTATACCCTTTCCCAAACCCTAACCGGCCACAAGCGCGCCATCTCAGCCGTTAAATTCTCCTCTAATGGCCGTCTCCTGGCCTCCTCCTCAGCAGACAAGACTCTCCGGACCTATGGCTTCACCAACTCCGACTCTGATTCCAACAGCCTCTCTCTCTCTCCGATGCAGGAGTACTCGGGGCACGAGCAGGGCGTGTCGGATCTCGCCTTCTCCTCCGACTCCCGCTACCTGGTCTCCGCCTCCGACGACAAGACCCTCCGCCTCTGGGACGTGCCGACGGGGTCCCTCGTAAAGACGCTGCAGGGCCACACCAACTACGTCTTCTGCGTCAACTTCAACCCTCAGTCCAACGTCGTCGTCTCCGGCTCCTTCGACGAGACCGTTAGGGTTTGGGACGTCAAGTCCGGCAAGTGCCTCAAGATCCTCCCCGCCCACTCCGACCCCGTCACCGCCGTCGACTTCAACCGCGACGGCACCCTCATCGTCTCCAGCAGCTACGACGGCCTCTGCCGAATCTGGGACGCCTCCACCGGCCACTGCGTCAAGACCCTCATCGACGACGAGAATCCTCCCGTCTCCTTTGTCAAGTTTTCCCCCAATGCCAAGTTCATCCTCGTTGGCACCCTGGACAACAATCTCGTAATTCCTTATTACCCTCTCTCTTCTTAATTCATTTCAACATACCCTGTTTGTATAAATTTAGGGTACATTTTCCCACAAGCATTTTAGGAGGTGGAGCTTGTAAGGGGAAACAAATTAAGTTGCGATAAATTGGTTTCTTTTCAAACTAATTTATAAAATTTTCCTTTCTAGTTCTTTAGAATCTTAGTTTTATCTTATCTTATGCTAGCATCTCTGATAGCAAGATATTCGTCCGTCATAAAGTTGAAGAAATCTTTAATTTGAGACATTAGGTTCAAGAAACCACAATAAATAAAATATCAAGCACTATAAGTTGTCTAATTTAACAATACAATAAGAACTACAAATTACAAATATACGAAAAAATAAGATTGATCTTTGATTTTCTTTACTGAAATTTCAAGTTCTGAATAGATTTCTATATGCTTTGGGCTTTGACTCGAGTTTAAATCTTAGATACACTTTCATCTTCTTAGTAAAGAATTTTGATCTTATTATTATTCACTGGTAGTTGATTTGGTAGTGGTAGTTGATTTGGTAGCTTAATGTGTTACTTGGTCTTTCTTACATTGATTTTCTTTTTTTTGTTCTGCAGAGGCTATGGAACTATTCAACTGGAAAATTTCTGAAGACTTACACGGGTCACGTTAATTCAAAATACTGCATTTCATCCACTTTCTCTATAACAAATGGAAAGTATATTGTTGGAGGTTCTGAAGATAACTGTATATACTTGTGGGAATTGCAATCAAGGAAAATAGTACAGAAATTAGAAGGTCATTCTGATACTGTTGTTTCTGTGTCCTCTCACCCTACAGAAAACATGATTGCTTCTGGTGCACTTGGTAATGACAAAACTGTTAAGATCTGGACTCAGCAGAAGGACTAATTCAATTTGGAACAAATTGAATATTGATCTGTGATGAAATCTTTTGATGAAAACTTTATTGAGAAACTCTGTATCTTTTCTCATTGACAACAATAGTCTCTGCCTAGCGGTATCACAATTTAACTATTACTTTTCAGTTACTTTCATTAGTTATTAGTCATTTTTTTTGCTTTCATTAGTCATTAGTAGTAGCATTTCATTAGTAACATTAGTACAAGTTTCAGTATTCCAACAATCACGGTAAATATGTCAAAAGATCAAAATGATGAAGTAGATTATGATAAATGGATTAATATCATGTTATTAATTATTACTGATGTTTACATGTCTTCAACTTGAATACTCATGTTGCAATTATGAATTCCAATTCACTTGTCATGTTACAAAAGATAGTTTAAACATACATATAAATAAGTTAATTGGTTAATGTAAATTGACTGGTATAATGTAAAAAAATTACCTTATATTATGATATTTGGTATTATTAATGTTGTTTTTGAATGACATTTAAAAAGTTAAGAAGGAACGAAATAAAAGTATATATGGATGAGAAAAAATTGAATTTAAAAATCTGTCAATTGAATATGTAAAAAGAAGAATGAAATAAATGAAAAATATGTTTTTCTCTTATTTAAAATAAATAATAAAAAAATAAAATATTTTATTAATTAAAAATGGGTTCTTATTTTTAACATGATTATTTATTATTTTGTTTTTTATCTTATAAAAATAATTTCAAAGAAAGATAATTTTTTTCTATTTTTTTCATTTCATACTTATTTTGAAAGAAATTTTAACTTTAACACATAATTTCTTTAAATTTCTTTGTCGTATGAAAGAAACAAATTTATGCTAATTCATTAATAATAAAGATTGAATATGTGAAAAATTCATTAATTCAAATTAAAAACATTAAGATATATAGTAAAGAAAGAGTGAAAGTATTAATTTATTTTTTTAATTCCATTATGATATAAACAAAAGAAACATAACTAAAGGGTTGACATGCTCTTATGTGAAGGAAATAGGTGCCCAGAAGTGTGATATAAATAAAACTCTTGAAAGCTCTTACACCTACCAATCAATACACTGGGCCTCCCCCTCTCTTAATCCTATTCTTCAAAGCTTTCGATATTCATTCAAAAAATTAATCACCATATCATTTATATTTTATTTTTCAGGTCATAACCATTCTCAGTTAAAAATAAGTATGCAGGTAAAAAATATTATACAAAGTAAAAAAAAAAAAAAAACTATTTTGAAAATTTAAAACAAATAGTATATTATAATCATATGATGAATAGGAAAAATTCATCTATCTTCAATGTAGTCTTTTCTTTCAATTATAGCTTTTCTATTTATAATAATTTGAAAAAAAAATTGGAACTTAGTATCATGAATGACTCAGTAAAATATCTTTAATTGGTATAAATAAAATATATTCAATCTTTGATTATCGGCAAAAAAATGTCCTTAATTGATATTAAAAAAAAAATCTAATTTTTAACTACCCACTGACTATGTCTTTAATTGCATTAAAAAAAATCACAACTTTTATTATTTCTTATCAATATTCAACATTAAGCATTTTATTGATTTCCATTGTAAATTTTTTACCCGATTAATTAGATGTATCTAGGTATAGGTGCTGTTTAAAAAATAACAAACATATAAACCAAAGTGAGTATATGAAAATATAAAAAAAAACAAAACGTGTTAAGTTGTCCATAAGAATAGTATTTGAGTCCTAATGAGTAATTAATAATATCTTAAATTGGATTACGATAATAAAAAATTTCACATGCCTTCTGTTTGTTGGATATAAAACATAAGTAGGCCCCTCTATCATAGAAACCTCAAAATACTATTACACACACAAATTAAGATAAAATATACAAAATCTTTTGTATTATTATAGCCAAATAATTACTCTAAAGTTTTTATGTCAAAACATGAATTTGATAGAAATTATTTAATACTACATAAAATATTTAATCAATAATGTCAAATATATTAAAAACTATTTAATAAATAAGTATAAAAGACACATGTAATTCTTTTAAGTTATCATGTTATTTTAAACCTTAACTGTTTATATAAGATTATTGATCCAAATTTACCTTACAAAATATGCACTATATATAGAGTGTAAATTAAAATTTTGCAGTATCAAGTATGGAAAACTTTAATTTTTAAAAATCTAAAATATATTATATTTATATTTTAATTTAATGAAGATTCACAAAGATCTTTATCTATTTAACTTTTTCAGGTATCGTCATATTTGATGGTGATTGAAGAAATCTGAGTATTATATATCATCTTTATGTTTTAATACTGAATGACTTAATAGTAACCTAGAAAATTGTGAAATCTTTTATTAATATTTCCCACTTATATATATAATCCAAAATAAATATTATAAATTTATTTTAGTTTAATGATTAAAATAAATTAATATTATAATTTATTGAATTAATCATTTTTACTTTAAAATAAATAGGACTGAAGATGAAGATAAAATAAAAGATGAGAATATATATATAATAGTGACACGTGAAGATCGAATTTATGAATTTTTTAATAAAGAGTGAGTGATTTCAACAGCTCCAGATAATAACGGTCTCTTACTGTACACTTTCAAATCAAATAATTGACTTTTTTTTTTTTTTTCTGGTTAATAAGAACTTTTTAAGAACCTCACATGCACATCACACTTAACAATTTTTAAGTATAGATTTGATAATGTTTAAGTATATTTATTGTTAAGTAAAGGTTAAGTTCTGAAACATTTTCTTTTATCTCTTATTTTAAGAACTACTTGCTATTTTAAATCTATCAGAGTGTTAGGGATAAGTGCACCCTCAACCCATAAAGAATTTATTTACTGTAAAAAAATGTAACCTGCAATTTATACAAACAATTTTAATATTTCATTATTAGACTGATCCTAGTAAGTTAATTATTATAATGTATGATTAATATAAACAAAAAATTAGCATATCAATGGATATATATAGGATTAATTTTTATTTTTATTTTAATTTCCACACTTGTTATCAGTTCAGCAGGTAGCTGATGATGATTCAGCTATGTTCTTCAAACTTGTCAGTAGAGTTTGTGTTGCTTTGTCATTTCAGCTTCTTAACTTGATAAAAAATAATAATTAATATAAAAAATTACATTATTATTTATAAAATATCATCATATTATTATTCTTATTGTATAAACATAAACAGTGGATAAATTTATGGAGAGTTTTTATTAAAAGAGAAGATTCGAATTGTAAAATATTACAGTTTATTTATTTATTTATGTATTTATTTGATGAGTTTGGTTTAGAGAGAAGGGGTAGTTTGGTAAATTGGATAGAGGTTATGAATTGAAATAAGAATGAAATGGCAGCGGTGTATATCAGTAGTATGGCAGTGTAGTGGTCCCAATCCAAGACACATTCTACCACAACAACCTCAACAACACTCTTCATAATTTTTCATTTTTTTTTTAATTTTTCTACCATGGATTTGATCTAAGATTGAGATTAATGACACTAATTATGTATCCTGATTGTGATTAATTGGACTAATTTTTGTATATTGTGAAAATCTAAATACAGAAATTTATGAAATTTGATAATTTGAAGGGAATAATAAAGTTTAAGATGGTATTGGTAGCATTTAGTATAAACATGAGTGACGTATAATAGTGAAAGACATTTAAGATGAATGAAAAGAAATATTAGATTGAAGGTGACCTAAGTGAGCATAAAATTTAAAGTGATTGTTAATTACTTAAAAGAAATAGTAATTTATATAGTAAGTGTTTAAAAAATGATACATAGAATAATGCAGAAATATTGAAGATGAAAAATGTATAATAGAAAAGAAGAAAAGAAAAAGACAAGAGAAAGAGAATAAGAAAGATTGAAAGAAGGGTTGGTGATGATATATGTGAATGTGAATGTGAATGTGAATGTGAGTGAGTGCTAGAAATGGCAACGGCCATGGAAGGCAAAGCTAAAAACCATGTCGTAGCTGAAAAAACATGAAAATTTTTCTCACACAACAGAGAGAGAGAGACCTAAACCTTAACCTAAACCTAACGTAGTCCACACAACATAAGAACAACCGATTCACGCAGGAGGATCTCCTCGTCTGCGACCCCTCTATTCACTACCATATATATGCATCTATGATTGGAATCTTCAATGCCACGTGTCACTATATCTTCACACGCGCTTCATGCGCGTGAGGATACTCTTCCTTCCATCCCACTCTGCCCTTGGACGGACCAGAACACAACCTCACTTTCTCTCTCCTAAACCCGAAAACTCTAATTTTTAATATTAATAATAATGATAATAATAATAATTATTATTATTAATATAATATTTATTTCTGATATATCTTTTTCCCTATATATCAGCAAGAGCCAAAGGAGCGAAGCAGAGAACGACTTGGGTTTAGTTTTTAGCTTATTTTTTTCGCTTTTGTTTTTCTCGTGCAATTTTTCTTCTTCTCTTCTCTTCTCTCTCTTTCTCCAATTTAACCTTCGTAGTGGCCATGAAAGCTCTTCCTCCTTAACGCAGGTACCGCTCTTTCTTTCTCTCTTCATAGGCACATCTTTGTATGTAATATATATATGTACGGAGAGAGAGAAAGAGAGAGAAAATAGTTATGCTGTTATTATTATTTTCTTCATCAACAACTGTGTCTTGTTCACGTTTTCTTTATTTCCAATCTGCTACTTCGCCAATCGCTGTGTAACCATCACGACCCATTTTCGCAGCTTCGCTTCTTCATGTGGGTCTCCCTCGCTTCTTCTTCTTCTTCTTCTCCTTCCATGGAGGTAATAACACTGCGAATCTTCTCTTTTTTTCTCTTTTTCTCTTATTTTCTCTCTCTCTTTCTCTCGTGCTGTGCTGCTCGTACGATTTTAATGTACTTGCAGGTGTGTTCTCGTGTTAAATAACTGATTTTCTTGGATCATATTGGAATTCTCACTGGGTAACTTCTGTGTTTGTGTGTGTTTGTGTGTGTGTGTCTCTGTGTGCGCGCCTGTCTCTTTCTTTCTGCTTTTTTTTTTCTTCTTTTTGTTTAATGTTGTTACATATTTGTGTCTCTCTGCGTGTGTGTTTCGTCTCGCGTTGGTATTCCTTTTTCTTGTTCGAATGTTGTTGGTTTCGTGGAGATTGTGCTGCTTTTTGCATTCGAGAGTAATGTAGTTAGTGGGGTTTTTCATGCATATCCGTGGAGTCTTCGCTTTCGTTCTCCTTTCGTATATATTGGTTCAGGGAATGGATCTGGTTTGTTGATTTGTTCTCGGTTTCTGTTCGATGCTCCTCTCGCTTTTTTGTTACCTACTTCTTCATATAAACACGTATATCAACTCTTTGTTATGAATTTTTTTTGGATGCCAGAGTTTCTTCTCGGGAGTTGATTTGGTTGGTATAGGAATCTTCTTCAACTTCCATGTTTGCTAAACGTTCCTGTTTAATTTGGGATTCTTGTACCTGCTAGTTTTTTTTTTTTTTTTTTGAGAAATTAAATAATAATTATATTCATCATTATATTATTCTTTTTTTCATTTCTATAAGTTTTTATTATTTTCATATTAATTTAAATTTCTCCTTTTATCTAATCAATTGTAACTTTTGATAATTGGGTGCAGGATTATGACTTCTATATAAATATAAATCGTATCACAATGCTATTATTCTATCGCTTCTGAAACGGTTTGCTTAACTGCACACTAACGTGGCTAGCAAATCTCACTGATGAAATGGTTAACTAGGGAAATGGTTATCTTCTTTGACTCTAGTCCTAGATGAAGGTTAAGTGGAAAATTCTCATTACCATTAAGTCTCGTCAATATTGGTTAGTTCACTAGCATTTTATTTGAAAAGAATCAAATCAAACAATCAATTTTGCACACAGCTGGAGAAATGAAGATACAGACTGTCTAATCTTTGCCACTTTGTTTGTGTTGTCGGTTCATTACAAAAACATTATCGGGTTGACAATATTAAAACTGTGTTTTATAGTGTAAGTGATGTTTATAGAAAGAGAAGGGCAAGCTCAATTAGCCTTAGATTCAACTATTGCTGTACTATCCACTTCCCTAGCAACGAGAAACACTCTAGCTTAGATAAAACTAATCTTGACCATCCATGTAAGATTGAATGCTTAAAATTAGTTCCCTCACCTGATACACTTCCTATGTGTTTTCTTGTTCATTTTTTAACCTTTTAAAATGTTTTAAAATTTATGGACAGGTGGATGCAGTACAAGTTAGTGACATGGATTGTATTGAGGAGCAAGCACATGAACAATCACTTTCTCCAGAATATTCTGGTGTTTATGATGTTTTTGGTGAACCGGAAATATTTCCTCGGGTGGGTGAGCAGTACCAGGTTCAAATTCCCTCTTTAATTTCAAAATCTGAATATTACTGGTTTTTAGGGAATCCATACAAGGCAAATAGCACTGCAAGTACTCTCCATAAGTTTCGAATTGGTTTACCCATCCCAATAATTTGGATTAAGGATGAACTTGAGAACAGTAGGCATAATCGACAGAAAAATGCATCCAAGTTAAATGGAGTTACCAATAAAATCGAATCTTCAAAACTAAATTGTATAAAAGAGACCTCTAATTGTCTGGATGGTGATAAAGTGAAGCCTAAACTTGGGCCAGTTGACACTACATTGGTCAGTGGAATGAAAGTGAGAGAATCGGGAGATTCCAATATGCAGCTAGAAACAGAGATTGAGATGCGCGATAAGCATAGTGATAAAGGTCATTTTTTAGTTCCCGGGTCTGCGAGTGACTTCTGGAATGAAATTGAAGAGTCCAGTTTCATCCTTGGCTTGTATATATTTGGGAAGAACCTTGCTCAGGTGAAAAGATTTATTGGCAATAAGAACATGGGAGATATACTGTCATTCTATTATGGAAAATTTTATAAATCTGATAAATATCAAAGATGGTCCGGATGTAGAAAAATGAGAAGCAGAAAATGCATTTATGGCCCAAAAATTTTCACAGGACCAAGGCAACAAGAGCTTTTGTCTCGATTACTACCTACCGTATCAGAGGAATGCTACAATAAGTTAGTCGAGGTACTGACTTAAATTCTTCAGATTTTATGCTATTATCGTGATTTTCACGGATTGGATCTCTCAATCCTTCATTCACCTTAATTAGGCCATGTCTCTTCTTTCTCAACCATATATAGAACAAAAAAGATACTTTCGAAAATGCCAGAGTTTACAGGTGTCAATTGTTTATTCTCGAACAAACACCACTTCTGAAAGTCATGATGACTTTTGTTGCAGGTGGAAGAATTTCAAAGTCATACTCTCTTGTAATAGAACTCGCAGGGCTTAAATCAAGAGTATTCTTTCTATATACTGTAATAGAAAAGTTCTGTGTAACAATAATTTTGATTCCAATTTGAACATAAGAATGCATTACCTTTTTATCGTAGCTTGAGAAGTCTTTTGCATCAGGAACCTCATTAGTTATGCAGAACAAAACAGTTATCTTAGCATGTCTACTGCCCATTAATTCATCTTTTTTATTTATCTCAAGGAATGTATGGTGACTATATTGAATTCAATTACTTGGTAGGTTTCCAAGGCGTTTGTAGAGGGGAAAATGCTTCTAGAAGACTATGTTTTAACTTTAAAGGCCTCAGTTGGGCTCAAAGCTCTTGTTGAGGGAGTAGGAGTTGGTAAGGGGAAAGAAGATCTTACAGGACTCGCTATAGATTCTATGAAATCTACTCAAGCACTACCTGTTCGCCAAGAAATACCAGTTGGCAAGGCATGTTCAATGCTTACACCTCCGGAAATAATAAGCTTTCTAACAGGTGATTTCAGATTAAGCAAAGCTCGAACAAGTGATCTCTTCTGGGAAGCTGTTTGGCCTCGTTTACTTGCCAGAGGTTGGCACTCTGAGCAGCCAGATAGTCATAACTATGCTGTTGCTTCTAAACATTCTCTGGTCTTCCTTGTCCCCGGAGTTAAAAAGTTTTCGAGGAAACTGGTGAAGGGGAATCATTATTTTGACTCTGTTAGTGATGTCTTGTGTAAAGTTGCTTCTGACCCTGAGCTAATTGAGCTCGGGACAATTACAGATAATGATTGCACTAGCAAAGAGGGAAGTGGTTGGTCAAAAGATACAAAAATGGACCGTGAAAATTCCCCGGATCAACCACGCCACTGCTATCTCAAGGTAAAAACTCCAAACCGCAGTACAGATGTCATGAAATTTACTGTTGTGGACACAAGTCTGGCTAGTGAAAAGATGACGAAGGTGAGAGAACTGAGAAGCTTGCCATTTGAAGTTTTAAGAGCTTGTACTTTTGAAAATGACTCAGATGATGAGAATACTTTGGAGGAGCAAACAAATGAATCCGAGTCTGTCAAGACCGTATGCTTTGATAGGAGGAAGAACGACATTACTAAAGCCTGTAAATCTGATATTGGTAAGTGTGCCTCTTCACTTTTGAATTGTCTAGAAAACAATCTTCATTCTAAAGAGGAGCTGCCAAGGAGCAGCATGGCTTCAAGTAGCCTATCTACTGCCTCCAAGAGCCAGAAGACAGAATTCTTGTGTAACACTCTCAAAAGAGATGCTTTGAATTGCGCATCACTCCAGGGAATGGTATCTGATAACAAAAATGATCTAGTCCCTGTTACGAAAAGACGGAGGCGATTAACTGCATGTAGCCGTGCAAAGAAAAATAGCAACGGTGCCAATTTCTTTGTGGTTCCTAGAGGAAAAAAAGAGGATGCCAGGTTTTGTCCCGATACAGACAATTCAAAATCTAGTCCAAGTGTATCTGCAAACTCCTTTGTGGCTTCCAGAGTAGAACAAGAGGAAGCAAGTCTTCACAAGTCAAAATTTAGTAAGAGTGTTCTTCCATGGGATATCCTACCCCAGGAGAAAAAGTCATCAGCAGGTTTTCCAACCCAGAAAGACAAAACACTAGCGGACTCTCAGTCAAATCCAAGCTCAATCATAAATGGAGAAGCTGTTCCTGACACTGGTTCTTCAGGCGCTAAGGATCAAAATAGTAAATCCCAGCCACGGACTATGATTGACCTTAACTTGCCTGTTTCACCAGAAGTTGAAATTGATGAACCTTGTGTGAATGAAGTAGCCGCTGAGATGCAGGAAAACAACACAGCCAAGAAATCAGATGATCTCAGTGTTGGAACAAACTCCAAACTTGGAGATCATCCTGAACAACAACCTGACATAAACACCCGGAGGCAGAGCACCCGTAACCGGCCACCAACAACAAAAGTGCTTGAAGCTTTTGCCTTTGGATATCTAGACAGAAAGGAGAAGCGCAGAAATAGAGATTATCTTCAGGACAGTTCAATAACAAGACCTTCCGTATCTCGCAAAGTGGGACGCTCCAGTAATGGTGGTACTGGTTTTGAAAAAGAGGAAAAAACAGATGTTGTCTGTAATGGTAATGGTAGCCCTGGCAGTGACTGTAATATACACAAACTCCAAGTGTAATGAAGGATAAATGAAACTGAGTTTTCAAACTCAACTCTAGACTCAGGATGTGAATGACACTTCTTTGAATCCAAGCAGTGGAAGTTTGATTACCTGGTTCCAATATCGTGAGATGGCAACGTATGACATAAACAAGATAGCAGCCTTCTCACTGATTGAAGTGGTTCTGCACATAATGAACGTTAGATATTAAATTCGAAGGAAGGTTTTTCATTGCTTAAAACTTTCAGGTCTTTCCAACAGAATGTACTATAACCTACATAGGGAAATCCCTCTGGTCTTCTCAGCTTTGCAATCAACAGAATCCTAGAGATGTCTAGTCCCTGAAATTGAAGTTTTATGCTTTTCTCGTTTCTTAGTTGCAGTGCCAGTCTTCAATGTCAGACATGGTTTCAGTCAACTCTTGCTGCCCCTGGTTATGAACAGAACACACAGTAAGCCAATGCACATTATGACAATAGTTTTTTTTTTATTTTTATGTTTAACCTGTCAAGTTCTGTCAGATGACAGAATAAAGGTAAACGGAGCAGTTACCCTAGGCTTTTCCCCTGCTGTATGGGGTGTGTCCTCCTAGGTGACGAGTCCAAACATTCGTTATACATGCAGATATGATGTGATTTCATCATTGTTGTTTGGTGGTTGTTTGTAATAATTTACCATTTCGCTTAGACCAAGCGTCGATGGTTATACCATGCTTAACTATTTATATTTGCATGGAGAGGGTACTTTAAGCACATCTTCTACCATTTTACCTCCCAAGTTGTGAAGCAGAAAGTCATTGTCTATATGTAAAGTATAGGTGTTTATGGCTTGATTTTGCTCCTCAACCTAATCTGTGCCCAAGAGTTGGATATGGACTTTGTCTCAGACAAAAAGAGTTTTCACCAAATTTTCAAATCTTGACCTAGTGTTAGATAAGTGTGGGTCTTCAAGTTGACCAGCACATTGTTGTCACTTACTTTGTAGTAATATATTTTTGTGTTCAAATTCACTTAGCCATCTACATTTTTAAATTTAAATAATGATACCGATGTTTGTCATCGTCTTATTTTTTGAACTTTCAATTTAGCTAACCATTCAAGTTTGACCGTTGACCCATAAATCATCGAGTTTAGGTCTAAAAAAGTGATTTTATCAAATTTTAGGGTTGAGGTAAAGTACATATATCTCTTAACTCATCTGAGCATCTTGATGTGAAGTTTCTATTTTTTTTTTCTTTTACTTTATTGTATTATTTGTTCAATTCTCTTTATTCCTAATCATATTTGGAAAATTGTTTTTCCTTACAACTTTTATTTCTGTCAATTCTCTTCTCTGCAATAGACATCTGATAGTGACTTTCTCCATTTTTATTTTACGTTTAGCAACACCTAAACTTCCATTTCCAATAAGTATAGTAGATTAATGATTTGCACCGTATTTTTCTTCTTCGGCTTTGTTTTACTCTACAGAAAGAGGAGAATAGCATTCTGCTACAAGAAAATTTTCTTTTCGAAGTAAAATTTTGAAGCTTTTACCTGCAACTTCATATATCTTTCACAACGTGCCTGCAGAAATCCATGTGACAATAATTTTGAATATAGTTACAAGACCTTCAAAAAAGAAGATTTAATTACATTTTTTAAATAATTAATAAAATTTAATTTTAACTTTTATAATTTTTTATTTGATTAATATTGATTATTGTTGAAATAAAATGTTTTTAATTCCTTTTGTTAATAATATTGCTAATCACGTTGTTTAATTTAGTATTTTCAAAAAATATTATTTATAAGAAAAGAATATTATTAAATACAAAAGTTTGCTTCAAAATATTTGGAACTTTTTAAAGTAGATATGAGTTTCTGATCCAGTGAGCTGGAATGTTGTGACAAGACAAAAATAAATAATTTTCATTTTTACTTTTAATTGAAATAGTACATGTCAAATTATTTCCTTTCTTTTAAATATCAATATTCTGTTCAAAGTTTGGTTTTCTTTTTAACATTTTTCGATTGCAATTTTCAACTAACTATCAATTTCAGACATAAATTACGTCGCAGCCAAATGTTGTCGGTTTCTCTATTAGATTCCATCAAATATTTTTGCACTATTTCAATTCTCTCAAAATAATGCCAAGGTTTCAATAATGAAGTTATACACACGTGCCATCCGTGACACTAACCACGTGGTATCATATTTTTTATTTCTGATATAAATACAATCTATAATTTTATTTTATAATTTCGACAATTAACTATTACCTTACATAATAAAATTAGTAAATTACACAATACAAAGTAAATATTAATAGTTTAATTCATAAAGCAAAAACTTCATTAAAGGCTTTCGTCAATATCATGTAAATTTCACTGACTAAATCCTTTATTTTATTTTGAATTTAAATAATTTCTTTCTAAATTTATGAAAGAAAAATTATTTACTGAACATGTATTTCAGTTCAATCATTTTTGTTTTCACGTTTTATGTACTCAACAAAATTATTATTTGGAATTTTAATGTATAAATATTCTAAAATAAGAATAAATATTTCAAAATGATATATTTTATAATATATACACTAATTTTTTTTAACTCAAAAACATATACAAAACATTATGTGTAAAGATAGATTTAATTATCTTACGAAAATTAAAATTTTGTATTTTATGTTTTGATAAATTAAATTTTAAAATTTTAAAAAGAATTTAGAAAAACTCAAAGAAATTTTAATCAAAATTCTTTCACAAAATAATTCTTGTAAAAAAATAATATTTTTAATTATAAAATATAGAAAACGATCGCTCATTTTCTCTATTACTTTAAGATTGATCATGAATTTTTTTTATTATTATTAAAAATAACATACTTGTATAATAATAACAATAATGAAACTATTCAAGAAGATGAAAAAAAAAGAACAAGTTTTTACAAGAAATAACTAAATAAAAGGAAAAGGGAGAAATAAAGAAAGAAATCATGGCTAAGAATATAAGAAAGTTTATTTTGAATATGTTTGAAAATTCTAAAAGTTTCTAGTACATTCTAAAACAAGGTAGTTAAGTGTCAAAAATCAACTTGACTTTTGAAATAATGATTTTGGTTGAAATTTTTAGTCTATTCTTCAGAGTTAATAAATCCTTTCAATTATGGTGAAAATTATATCACATATATGGTTTAAAAGGTTTAATAATAAAGAAATTATAGTTTTACTTTTTTTAATCCTTAATTTTAAGATTTTTTGTCACATTAATTATTAAATTTGAAAAAATAGAAAAAAATTAATCCTATAATTCATGTTTTATTTATCCCAATAATCTAAATGTTAACTCATATTTGATATCATTAAAGAGAAGTTACTTTATTGATGATATACATGAAGAACTTCTAGCTTTTTATTTTTAGCCTACCCTTCGATCCACCTCCATCTTCGGTCAATTTTGGTGTCCTCTACTCATTTCCTCAAGAGAACTCAATTTTGCTTATTTTTCGATTTCCCTCCTTATAATTCCAAAAAAGGTTTATTGTTTCCTTTAAAAAAAAAAAATCTCATACTCGAAAATTACACACAAGGGAAAAGTTAAACATACACTCCAAAAAATAAACAACACTCAAACAACACTAAAATAAAAAATATATTAAAATATAAAATACAAAAAAAAAAAATCATAATTCAAATTTTGGAATATGTTGGGTGTTTAAGAAAAAGTAGTGTACATTTATTAGAAGAATATGGAAGAATCCTATATCCACCCAACAAGGGACCTACTTTTACTATCTTAATTTGAGTAGTCATTGCAAAATTTATTTGATGGCATTGTTAATTGGGGTCATCACATTTTTAAGTCGGAAGATTGATAAAATTTGAAGCGAGTTAAACTACTTTTAGTATATAATAATAGTATTTAGATAAATTTTAGTTACATGCTTTTAATTGTTCTACCATTCTTACAAAATCAGGCATTCAACACGGAAACTCTTCTGGCTAGTTTGCCTCTTCTGACAACACACCTGAATTTCAAATGCTTTCACATCTTGTTCTTATATAGTAATGTAGGTCAAGATATAATCCCCTCTGTTTGATCACAACCAGTGAAACAAAAAGTCTATCGTTTTTGACAGCCGGAATATGAATCCTGGTGTTTAAATGAATAGAATTTCACTTGAACGTTAATAATTCGAATTTTGAGGCTTGCAAAATGACGAGCTCAGTACAGTATCAGGTTACAAAAAGGACAAATTTGAGGATAGGCAACTTTTGTCCAACAAAAGAGTGCAAAACAATCTGCTGGCATGGTCTATTAAACACCTCAAACACAAAAAGATGCCCATTAACTATGACCGAATTTCACTACAATACAAAAAATAGGTTGAATCCAAACACAATTGGATCTTAGACAGGCCTTGCACCATTCTGGAAATATACATTTGGAATTCGAAATCAGCCGTAGACATCAAGAACAATCTTCCGTCTTAAGGAAGTTTAATCTTATCAACTACAATTATCATTAAAATAAATTAGCATTCCCCTCACTTTCTTCTACACTACGAGGGTCAATTTGTATTTTGAAAAAGAATAAAAAGTGTGGAAAAATCAACTAAAAGTGGACTCTAGCCAATCTGATGTCAATTCATAAGCAACGAATGTAACAGCACCAGCAGGTGCAGCTTTAATAGTTGATGGGATTATCCCCTTGTACAAACCAGACCAACCCTCTAAACGCAATATCCGTTGCATGGCATCAAGCATATTTCTATACGCACGATGCTCAACTCGAGCTCCATATCTTGGATGCCTTTGAAGCCCTTCAATCTGTAGCAAGAATGAAGATCCATGATTACAAATGACAAGGACAGAATAACATAACGTCCAATTTTCTTTAACATCCTCTACTTGTTTTAGATGATGCCAAAAACATCATCTATCAAGGCCCAAAATAATCACATTTATATTTTTTAGGGTTGAAAGGCAAGGGTCTCTGGAACTCAAAAATTTGAAATTGAACTTATAATCCCTGTACTAATATTTAACATGTGCAGAGGTTTACCTGAAATCTTTTCTTGACGACATCAAGTGGATGACAGACAAGTTTGGCACATGTTCCAGCTGCTAACCCACAAAGGAAAAGCTGAAAACTAGAGAGGTTGTCTTCCATTGTGGTGTTGGAATATTTGTGATTCCAAGCCTACAATTTCACACACACAACACATAACACGTTAACAGGACAAAACACCAGTGCCAAGTAAACTAAACTAAACATTCATCAGCTGTGTGAAGGAATCCAACTCCCTCTTTAATGTAAGGTTAAAACTTACAAGTGGAAATAAATCAATAGTGACAGAACTTAAAAAGTTTATTTTCTCTTCTCCTAATAATTCAACAACTTTAATCTACACTATAATCAAAATGCCAACCTAGCAATAGATATGAGGAGTGGACACCACTAATTCATCATATTCAAAATTGAAAACGGATTCTTTTTGGGACTCAATTGAAAACTGTAGCAGCATTGTTAGTGCAAATAATTCATACAAGCATAGTGATTGACATGTAATAGGCATAGCAATTCATATGCAGAGTCCACACTTAACAAACGCAACAGGTAAAATGAGGATATAAAACAAAATGGTTATTAAAAATGAAACGGAAAAAGTGAGGCACATATAGAGCAATCCTCACAACTGAATAAGCATTGCCTTCCACCAAGAAGACTATAAATGAAGGCATAATAATAGAAAGCATAGCAGCAAGCTGATGACGCAGTGTCTGAGGGAATCTACATCTCACAACACTAGAGTTGCAAAATAAACAAAGTACAACATCCAAAGCATGTAAAGCATAATCATGAAAACAAATAAAAAAAATTTAAATAGGAATGAAATTCTACCATGGCCGAGCGCTTAAATGTATCATATGTGCCAAATTGTAGGCCTGCATAAGGTATAATCTCCACTAGAGTAGGGGACAATCCAGAATACAAGCCTTGGAATCCACGAGTACGGACAATATCAATGAATGCTGATCTCATGGTTGGATATACCTATGGCAAGATATTTGCTAAAGACTTGTTACAAAAAAATAGCTTCAAAAAGGACCGAAACAAGATCATTATTTCCACACAATGCAAAACAGAACAGCATAAAAAAGCATAAGCAATGAAATCATTAATGAAGATCTCATATATCTGCCAATATTACTCAAAGGACCACCACATTGTTGATACTCAGCTATAACAATCCTTAAACTGGCAACATGAGGGATAACATGCCACATACAAGCCTAGTATACCATGGATTGATACTTCAGTCCGTTTCCCTACCAAGCTGAAGTCATATTTAATAGTTAAGGTTCAAGGGTATAATAATGCTCTATTATGACTTATAGTCTGCTACTGTCAATGAATCTCTTTAATCAATGGAAGAGGGTATATGTTATAGTTTGTGAGAGCATTCATCTCCAGGATTTTCCTTAAACATATATGAATAGTTAATTATGAGAAGAGATCAAACTATTCCAAAAGTAACTTCAAAAGAATTACTCCTCTTTCTTTTAATTTAATCATCTAAGATTGATTACTCATAACCATCAGATTAAATTTACTCTTGAAGTAAATTGATCCCTTATAAGGTAGGTCACATAATTTATTTTGAGTTCACTTCTTTGTTTCACATTAATTAGCACAAAAAGAAAACTATAAATGGAAATAGCCAGGAGAACAAATAAATAAATACTTCAAAATTTTAAACTCCAATCTTTTGAGGAATATCAGATTTGTTTCTCTCCAACGTGGAGGGCATAAAGGTTGGTATCACCCTAGGCATTTTAACAATAGTGTATTTTAGAAGTATAGTGTACTTTTGAGGTGTAGACACATCTTCATGATAGAGAAGAAAGTTTAACAACTAGAGGAATGAATTTAAAAGCAGACCAGAAATTTGCTTCACTGTACAGAACACTAATAAACATTACATAAATTCACTTTGAAACTGTTTCATAACCTTAAAATTAATAATGCTTATACCTTTGGTTCACCCTGAGAAGCTAATATGGTTCGGAGAAGATCAAAGGGATATGAACCTACTGTAGCTGCACACCCAGCTAATGCTCCACTGACATAGGATAGATAAGGACTCAAATTAGTGTGATTCTCTGCAGAAACAAAAAGAAATCAATAAACAAACAAAAAACTAAAGATAAAGGACATATTTTAGTAAGTAATAATTATATTTTTCTAAACCTGCAGGGTGTATGGCTATAGGTTTTAGCTAGCAGATATAGTGTACACACTACAGACAGCACTCTCCTCCCAAAGAGAGCCTTATGCAAAATAAATTAGTATAATTGAATAAGAGCCTTATGCGAAATAAATTGGCCTAAATGTATTTAGCAAAATACTGCAATGAATTTGAATAGCTTATAGACCTAACTTTTTAAAAGTCATAGCCAGCATCGATGTGATAAAACTCCACTAAGTCTAAAAAATAAAAAGATTAATACATGCATTATAAAACTTTTTTACACTGACATCCAAGCACAAACTATCATGGATGATAAGTTTATTGATTTTTATAACAATTTCCTAAGAAACCGTATCAAGAATGATTTCTCTAGTCGAGAATGTAAACAGTTTAACACTTAACAGTGTAAACTAAAAAAAATAGTGTTAATGAAGGCAACGCATGGAGACCCTGAATAGCAAAATAGAACACCTGTCTTGGAAGAGCCAGAGGCAAAAGTCTTCAACTTGTGTAAAACTGTAAATTGTATAGCTGTATATGGCATAACCATGAGCAATGCCGGGACATTTCCCCGCCAAAATCCCTGAAAAAAAGGATAATAGGAAAGAAAAAAAAGGCAATTAGCTTCGAAAAACAAACACAATGCCAAACTCAAAAGGGTAAAAAAAATCAGGGGTTTATTATTTATTGGTTCCTCTACCTGCACGCCTTCTTCTCTAAGAATATCCTTGGTTGCTTGAAACATGCTAGTATATTTCGATGCTACAGCCAAATCCTTGCGTAGTAAAGCCCATGAAGATGTGGGCTCCAGCTGAACCTGTTATTTTGAATTTGAGCATGAATAACACCATGATTTAAAAAAAAGATTCAAACCAAAAACATGCACAGACACAAACATACCTGGAATCGAATCTTAATAACATCGAGGGGCGAGGTAACGGTCCGTGATATTCCACCGGAAATTGCCCCGGCCGAAGAATCAATCAAGGCGCGCTTCATTTTACTTGGTTCTTCCATTGCCACAAAAAACTCTCCTCCGTCTTGGGGCTATAACCTGCAACGGCGAATGAAATTAGGGTTTCTGAAAATTGGGGAGAAGGCGAAGAGAGAAATTAAGATTTAGGATCTGTATATGCGGAGAGAAAGGGAAAGGGACCTCGGGAAGACAGAGAAGGAGGCAATGGAGAAGAAAGCCCACATTGGAGTCTAGAGAGAGAGAGGGAAACTGGGAACAAAGGAAACAACTTTCCAATTTGATTGAGTCAGATTTTGCGGAGAGACACGCATTTATACAAACAAATGAACAGCATCATGAACCAAAATTTGTTTTTTCAATTCGGAGAGATTGTAGGATATAATAATACAATATTTGCTTTTGTTGCAACTCTCGCGAGAGATTCCCCAATTTCGTTGTGTATTTCGGTTAATCAAGTTATCATTTTTATCTTTATTTCAGTTATTATTATATATTCTTATTATTAGTGAAAACGTATCTATAACTAAATTACTAAATTAATTAATAATATCATTATCTAAAAATGCGCAATGATAAGTATATCATAAAATATCTATTTTCAAAACAGAAATATGATGCAACTTTATATTACGTGTTGTTGTTTTCTTATGATGAAAAAAGAGATTCAACTTTATGATTTCTTTTTATTTTTAATTTTCCTTTTATTGATGAGTTATATTTGGTTGATAACTTTTTTTATGGACAAAAAAAATATTGGTTGATAGCTTCTATTTATATAAATCCAAACAAAATATTTTAAGGCTAATACAACTCACAAAATTTAAAACTTGTTTTATCTGCCATTATTGATGATTTCATGTTAATTTATTAGATTATGAAAAATTAAAAATATACTTCAATAAAAATTATATTTGTTTATTCTTTCATATTGTTTGATGATATTTTTATCAGCAAGATTATAATGATATTTTTATAATTATCTTTTGTTATCACTTATCTCTTTCAACAAATACTCTTTTACCTTTTGAAAACCATATCTTCTTTCATATTTATTTTTCATCATAATTTTAATGATTTATTTTAAATGAAGAATATATACACACTAACAAATAAGATAAAAACATATATTATGAATGCATTAAATAATTTAGTGGGGTTTATGCAGAAACTCATGGATTCCTTTCATGAAAGATTTAGAAAAAATAATGGAATGCTAAAGGAATTATGATCTTTCACCTTTAGTTGGTGCAAAGCAAGTTGTAGATTGAGTAGGTTTCAGACTTTTACATTTTTTGTGTTTCTTGACGTAAGCATGTTTACTTTCTCACTTTCATAGATTTTACATGAAATTTGAAAGGTCCAATATTTCCAACTTAGGGTAATTTACTTTGTAGGCATACTTTAAAAAAAAAAGTATATAGATTGTAAATAAATTATAAAATATGAATTATTTGTATTTTAAAATGAGATTTTATAATAAAATGTGTTTTAAAATATAAATTTTAATAAAAATAATATTTAAAAGAAGAAATATTTTTTAATTTAAAAAAATAATAAAAACTTAGCCTACAAATAAACTTTTAACTTTATAAAAAATATTGTGTTATGATAGAATTGTTGTGTCACTTTGTTTGTTAGTTGAGTATGACTTATAAATAGAACTTTTTTTTTATATAAAGAGTAAGAATTGTGATTGTATTTTTATTTTTTTTTCAAAAAAGTTGAATTAGAAAAAATTAAGATAAGATTTATTTTTTCTTCCTCTTATCACTTCTATGATCTACATTTTCATTACTATCATTTTCATCATTCACCATCATCATATTTGATTTATTATTTTCTTTATTATTGATATCACTTTTATTATAATTATTGTTATCATTAATTATATATATATATATATATATGAACTATATCATTAATATTATATTTATTAAAAAAGTTTAAAATTGAATTTATTAAAAAAAATTAAAAAATAATATAAAAATAAAAATTAATTAAAAAATCATTTATTTTAATTTTTTTGATTATATATATATATTAAATATAATTTGTTTCAAATTTTGAATTTTAAATTTTATATCAACTTGAGCAATTCACTTTCAGTGGACAAAAATTCTTTGTCAAGGATGCAAAACTTTAATAAAAAGTGCAGTTACGAATCTTAAAAGTTATGGCTATCTATATGGTGGATATTTTTATTAAAAGATATCAAATATATTGTTGGATTAAGATTTTATTACTCTAAACTAAATCATATTTTTAATTTTCAAATAAATCATACTTTTATATTTCACTCACATGCGAGTTTAGATTAGGATAGTTATTTGGATTCGATTTGTTATGTAATTTTAAAGTTTGTTAGATAAGTTAGGTAAATTAAATTTTTCGCTTAATTATTTAAATGAGCATGAACCTGAAAATAATTTATTTGGATACAACTTGTTAATTACTTTCAAACTCATCTGTTAAGTTAAATTCACAAACGTAAACTTTCAATTATATAACTAAACATAAACTTTCGATAATTCTTCAATAAAAAAGATTAATCTTTTCATCACCAGAAAATTAAATCTGGAAATTCTACTGTCAAAATTGATCATGAATTTTCTTGAAAGATGTCCCACTTCAGATATAGCTTCCGAACCATTGGAAAACGTCAATTAAACAGATCAGGATTTTAGATGTTCTTTCTTCAAAAGAACATGACAGTGTGATATTCCCAGTGCCTGAGTAAGACAGACATATGCAGCAGCAAAAAAACTTGTGCAAGGGTTCCAAAAAACCTGCATAATTAATCAGCAGAATGTGTATCCCCAGAGAAAACAAAATAGTGATAATCAATTCAGAAAAACAAAAGGACGCAGAGAATTAGGAGAGTCAGGTTAAAGATGTTAAAGAACATAAAAGAGTTATGTTATTTATACAATGTGTCTATCTTCGTATAGTTTATAGTATGAATGGTTGTACCAATACCCTTGGATCAAAACTGCTGCATTGAACCTATAGATTGTACAAACTTTTCATACATTCAGCATTTTCTTCCCCCTTAGAATCCAAAGCAAAAATTGCACATTTTGGGTCTCTTGTCAGCCATCCGGGTAGATTCATATTTTGGATAAGGTAACCAACCATACACAATACTTACCAGTTAAGAAATTTACTTTGGATGCACCATTAGGCAAACCCTGTTTAAGAAATTTATTACTTTTGGATGATGGTGTAACTCACAATTAGTGTGGTCATACTTTAACAAACATTTTGATCTCGAATGACCATTATTGTGGTGATAATAGCTAACGAGTGCATTCTTCATGGTAGAACCTATAAATAGTTGGTGTTGTGTTATTTTTGAATTGAACTAAACATCATTTATAGTGGAAGCATGAGAACTTGAAAGAGTCAATAGGAAAAGACCAGCAGCAACAACTCTTGTTGATAATGGTTGGAAGTATTTTTCTTTCCTGTATTGTTTAATCTGCATTTGGTTGGTATGTGTTTTTGTTTTAGTGTAATTTCTGTTTCCATTGGATGGATGCAGTTGGAAAGACCAGCAACAGCATGAACCAATCAAATTGTAATTATTTAAATTAAGAACTTCACCAAGCACTGTACCTAGACTTTTCCTAGAAAAATATCAAATATGCTTTATTGTCAATGGTTTCATTGACAAAGTTGTTCAGTTTTAATAATAAACGATCTAGTGAAGCAACAGTTTTCAACAACTCATTAAGTTCCATATGGACAGACTAGGCATTTCCTATCAAATGATACGTGTTTCAACAAATTTTCATAACTGTGTTGCAGATATGTTAGCTAAGAGAAGAGTAGAACATGAGGGTGTTGGATGAACATGAATGGCTAGTATCTCAATAATGCGTGATTTGCTGATGCAATAGGCATGGTCTTTGTTCAGCTGTTTATGCATAAAAATAATTCAAAGTGGCGCTTCTAACCTTTAATCCTAGTTCCAAGATAAGGCACATAATTATTTCTATCCTTTTTTAAAAACTATTTTCCATCCTTATATTTTTAGAAAGAATTATTTCAGTCTTTTAATTTTTAAGAATGTATAATTTTCTTATATTAGTATAAAATCGTTTATTTGAATTGTGTTCAGTTAAAAGAAGATACAATTTCACTAAATATATGATTTTATTATTTTTTAACAAAATTAATTCTTAATCTTTTATTATTATATTTTATTTGATTAAAATTATTTTGATGAGATTATTTATGTAAACTGTATTTGATTCAAAAAGAAGATGTAATTTAAGAGGTTTTTTTTACATAAGAGGGTATTTTTTATTCAAAAATTATTTGGAAAGGTTAAATTGACTCCTATTTATTTTGTTGGGTCAAGTCGTGTTTTGAAACACGATTTCATTACGTAAAAGTCGTACTTCATAACAAGATTCTACAGTTTTAATTTTATTTTCTCAAAATACATTGAAGTCATGCTAAATCAAACACAATTTTTTTTTTTAATTAAAGAAATCGTGATGTGAAGAAATAAATTAATGATTAATATGTTTAATTATTATTTGTAAAAATTGTTATGATTATACCATGTATTTTTTTTAATTTATTTTTATTTTAATTTTCTAATTAATTACTTTTCAATTACAATATATATTTTTTGATTGGTTTTATTTTCAATTAGTCTATTTATTTTTAATCTTATTTTTTATTTATTTTTTTTAATAATAAATTAAATAAATTAATCATAACTTAAAATTTTAACTAAATAAATATAAAAATAGAAGATAAATTTTAAAAAAAATTATAAAGGTGAAGGTGTGTCTAATATCACGATTTCTTTATTTAAAAAAAAGATAAAGTCGTATTTAATAGCACAACTTCTTTAATTAAAAAAAAATAAAATCGTGCTAAGCATTTTTAAAAAAAAATTAAAACTACAAAATCGTGTTATAAAATATGATTTCTACTTAATTAAGCCGCTTAATTTAGACAAATAATAATATTTATAATCATAAATATGTAATAATTATAAAATATTTTCTTATGTCGGTTATGCAGAACACTATGGACTATGAGTTTTAGAATCATAGAAAATACAATATATTTTTTTTTCAGAAAGTTGTGTTTTAAATCAAAATTTTTAAATTATAATAATCAAACATATAATTTTATATAAAAATAAAAAGTTTATTTACTATTAATAATATAATTTTATATTTATAATATATTTTTTTTAATAAATATTGTCAATTAAAAAAATTAAAACGTACTTATTAATTTATATACTAAAAAAATTACGAAGTATTATAAATTAAAAAATAAAAAATTTATAAATAAATAAAATATTCATAATATTTTTCTTTTCATAAAAAATAAAATAAAATATATATTTTTTAAAAATATAGATATAATTTTTTTATCTTTAATTTAATATTTTATGATATTTTATCTTAATATTAAAATATTAAAAATAAAATAAATTAAACTTTAAAAAACATTTAAAAAATAAATTATACTATTTTTTTATTAAGAAAAAATTGATAAAACTGTGAAAAAAATTATAAACTTTTCTTTTACTTATTGATTATATAAGATTATTTTTAATTTTTTTTATCAATCGTTTCTAGTGATTCTCTCGATTGAGAGTATATATATATATATTTATACTCCGATACTTAAAATATAATTATTTATAATATAATTTAATAAGAGATTGTTTTTATATATTTTAATTTATAGATAATTTATGTTAATGTATTTTAAGGTAATGGGACAGTGGTTCAATAAGAATCTATTTATATATTTATTTATATTCGGTGAAGCTATTTCATTTAAAATTCTTGAATTATTTTTTTTGAAAACAAAAATATAAATATGAGTCTATCCTTATAAATTATAAACATTTAATGTATACACTTTACCAATTTTTCATTACTCACTTGAGGATAAGAAAATCTTCTACAAGGATAGAGAAGAGCACTTAAGACGACACATACCCCCCACATGCTACCTTCCCATATTCAAAACCAATAACCCATACCATTCCTCCATACTCATTAGGATATATTTCTTTACCATTTCATTATAAAATTTCAACACATTAACTCTTTAGATCCTACTTCATTCATAAATTCATATAAACCCTAAATTCAATAGGTCAAAGGTCAGGTTTATTATATAAGATGAGATTGCACTTAATCAAAGAGTCAAAGGGAAACAAAATCACGAGATGCACAAGGTGTGATAAACAAATTCACTTAGGTTTAAAACTTAAAATTGAATATTTGTTTGTACTATATTTTCCCATACATCCTAACCCAATACAAAATTACTGAAAATAAAGTTTATAGAAAATGAGTCATTAAAATTAATGGTACAGTGACTTAGTAGTAGCATCCGATGATGCCTTGTTGTCTAGTTGCATCCATTTGTGGTCCTTCACTTTAATTCATCTGCCAAAGCAAATTGTGGAAATGTCTATAATTTTCAGCGTGTTTTTTTTTTTTTTTAGATTTTTAATTTTCTCTTATAAGAAATAAAATAAAAAAAAAGGAATATTCTATAATTTAATAATAAATAATTGAAAATATAATAAAAGTCCTTCTTTGTCTCACTCCTTTATTTTGATTTAGTTTGTATGATTACGTGAGTTTCGAACCAAAGAACGTGAATAAATAGATCCTCCAATGTGTTTATTCCATCAGTTCAAACAAAGGAACGAACTACAATTAACTAGAAAAAAAAATCTTCGAAAGAAGAAAAAAGAAGAAGAATCAGAGAAGGGTCCGAACAACTTCTAAGAAAAAGACAATTTTCATATGTGCGATTAAAAACAGAATAAAGAAAAAAGAAAAGTCAATTTTAAATATCATAATCACGAGATAATGACACTGTGACTTATTTACATTCATCTAGTTTTATATTTATTGTATTTTTTTTTAATAAAAATATCACTTTATTATGAAAAGAAAAGTAGAATCTTTTACAAATAATAATATTTTCAATTATAATGGTTTTTTTATTTTTTAATATGACCTTTACTTAATCGTAAATAATAAAATAAAAAGATACTGTATGATAAAAAAAATAAAGTATGCGCAATACGCACTAGTAGTGGAACTGAAAATGAAAGTGGGAAAAAGTCGTGAGGCGCGTGAGTCTGCAGACACATACAACTGATGACTTGGTCAAATACATTACGAGCTATAGAAGTTTCGAATTTCATTTCATTACGCCATTGTTACTTTTTCAATTTATTTTTTTTATTTTCTGTAATTTTGTTTTTTATAAAACAATGTTAACTATAATATTGACATGTTAAAATAATAACTGAAAAAGATAAAAGATATAAAATAATAGAATTATCTTTTCTATAGTTTTTTTTTATTCGGCCAAATATCTGGTTAGAATCTTTTGTGAAATATGAGGATAATTAATTATTTAGCACAAGTATTGAGAAATACTAGAGAGAAAAGAAACAATATTAAAACGCGTGAGGGTGAGGGGAATACGAAAGAGTGAAGATTCCTTATAAGTTCAAGATCGTTGACCTTAATTTGTGATACTTAATTTCTAACGAAGAATATAAAACCTACATAACACAGAACAAGAAACTCATATTTGTCATCAACGAAATTCGCTGAAACCCTCATCACCCTCACCATGGAACACAGAACGCTGGAACTCAACCTCGCATCAGCGAAGGATCTCAAAGACGTCAATCTCTTCTCCAAGATGGACGTGTACGCCGTCGTTTCAATCTCCGGCGATCAAAAGACCAAGACTCCTGTCGACAGAAACGGTGGCACCAACCCCACGTGGAACTTTCCCGTGAAGTTCACTATCGACGAATCGCTAGCGCGCCAGAACCGCTTGACCCTAGAAATCAAGCTCCGCTGCGAGCGCAGCCTCTCCGCCGACAAAGACATCGGCGAGGTTCTCGTTCCCATCAGGGAGCTTCTCAACCAACCCGGTGACGGAAAATCCTTCCAGCATGTCAGTTACCAGGTCAGAAAACCCTCCGGCAAGCCCAAAGGAGCGTTCAGTTTTTCTTACAAATTTGCTGAAAAATTCACACCGCCGCCGAAAGCGTCAGCGCCGGTGGCCTCCGTTGCTCCCAAGGTGGAGCCAGTCACGGCTTATCCTGCTCCTGCAGTGGGGTCCAGTTCCTCGTATCCCGGCATATATCCTCCGCCGCCGCAGCCACAATATGCGGCCGGATATGCGTATCCTCCGCCGCCACAAGCGGGATACGCATACGCGCCACAAGCGGGTTATGGATACGCGCCACAAACGGGTTACGGGTATCCGCCACAAACGGGTTATGGTTATGCGGCACAACCCGGGTACGGTTACCCTTCTGCTCCTGGTCAAAAAGCTAATAAGAACAAATTTGGAATGGGATTGGGAGCGGGTTTGCTCGGAGGAGCATTGGGTGGACTTCTAATCGGAGACATGATATCTGATGCGGGTAGTTATGATGCTGGTTTTGGAGATGGTGGTGGATTTGGTTTCTAAACTTTTTTTTTTTTTTTTTTTTTTGTTTGGAGTAGATCATATTTTTTTAATATGTGAACTTTGAATATGTTTTTGCAAACAGCATACACTGTTCTGTTACTTCTAGTTTGGTGTACAGGTGTGGTGTGGAAGCTACTTCTTTATGTAATTGTTCAAGTTTGGTTAGTTACCTAATCTTATGCTTCACCACGATTCTCTTCTTTATTTATTTTTTTATTACATCATTCAGATTCCGTTGCTAGAGATTGGATAGACATTGTTGTTCTCTGAAACTGCAGTAGATGATTTCTGCAACATATCTTTCACTAAACTAAAAAGAACAAAAACTAAGTTGAAAAAAATAAATAAAAAATAAATAATAAGATGGTAAATTTAGTTCTTAAAAGTATATAATTTTCTTAATCGAGTTTTAGAATTTATATAAATTAAAATATTAAAAAAAATCAATCTCTATATTTTATTATTAAAATATAATTTAACTTATTTATGTTATGACCTAATAATAATATATAAGATCTTATTTAAAACAAAGGATAATTTAATCTTGAATAAATACAAATATATAATTCTTAACCTGATTTAATGGTTGTAGGTCAAGTATATACATCCAGCAGAGGTGGATGTGTCAGGGTTAAACAATCGTTATAAATGAGTATTATAAACAATAATTAGAAGTTTTAATCACTGTTCAATGCACATAAACGAGAAATATAAATAATTATTTAAAAAATTATTAAATAAAAATTATATTTTCCTAAGTAAATCGTTGTTTTATTTTATAATATTACGTTTTAATCTTTAATTTACAAATATAATAAATAATTTTCATTTTATTTTATTTATATATTCACCCTTAATTTTATATAGGACATCTAAGGCAATTGACATGGATGCTCATAGCTATTAGTTTGGTGAGAACAAAACAAATGGGCCAAAGACAGCAGCCCAGACCCAAAGAAATTCGTGTTGTAGTTAGTAGGCCGGCTTCCGTCAGTATTGGGCCTTAGTATGTTTTTTAGGCATTGGTCTTCTAAACTCTTCTGTTGCGAAAACAAAACGAATAAACCCTAATTGCTCTGTAAAACCCTAGAAGCAGGGAGCGAGAGAGAAAGAGGAAGGATGAGACCTTTGGACGAGAAAGAGACGAGCGCAGTGTTCGAGAAGCTCTTTAAATTCGTCGGAAACAACCTCAAGAACATCGTCGAGAATCCATCTCACGAGGGCCCCGACGCCAACCCTGGTCGCTACTGCTTTCGCCTCCACAAGAACAAGATCTTCTATGCCAGCGATTCCCTCGTCAAGCGCGCCACCAACGTCGCGCGTCCCAACCTCGTCTCGCTCGGTACCTGCATCGGCAAGTATACCCACGGCGGTAGCTTCCACCTCACCATCCAGGCCCTCAACTTGCTTGCCGCCAATGCCAAGCACAAGGTATGGCTCAAACCACAGTCTGAGATGTCTTTCTTGTACGGAAACCACGTTTTGAAGGGCGCGTTGGGAAGAATCACCGACAACATGGTCGCCGGCGACGGGGTTGTCGTATTTTCAATGGCGGATGTGCCGTTGGGTTTCGGTATCGCCGCGAAGTCCACGCAGGATTGCAGGAAGTTGGATCCCAATGGCATTGTTGTTCTGCACCAGGCCGATGTGGGAGAGTACTTGAGGATGGAGGATGAACTTTGATGCATTTTCCAAACGGTTTTTTTTTTTTTTTTTGTTGGATTTTGAATTTCATGAAATTATATCATCTTCTATATTACATGTATTTAATCCCTTTGCCTCTGAGGTTGCTTATCAGATTCCTCTGTGGTGCCTGGATGTTATATTGTGATTGAGGATCGGTGTGATTTGCTATTTCGAGGAGTAATTTTAAGGGGAAAGTAATTAGTGGAGGGACTAGTTTCGTGTTTACTTTGTTATTTTGTAGTTTCATTTGAAGAGAAAAATATATGAATTGAATAGTGTTAAGGAAATGAGTCATTTTGTTCACGACAAACAGCTTGTGGAACTTATTTTGTGTTTTTGAAGTTGAGCCATTTCATGCTGGCTATGAAAGCAACTTAATTTCAGATTCACCTGGGTCTCATAAGGTAAAGAAAAAAATTGTATTCATTCTTCAGTTATAGCCCTTCCATTATCACTGTACCCCTTGTAATCACATTTCATGCTATTGTTTACTTTAGTATATAATAATGTAATGACTTGGGGGCTAAGGTTTCGTATGTCATCCTAGTGGCTAGATCCCAATGAACTCGGTTTCACTAATTTGTAACATTTTCTGATGTGTTCTCATTCTCGATAGAGAAGGAAGTCACATTGCGATGATGAATAAGGAGCTTTTCCAAACAAACTATTGTTGGCTTTTGTTACAATTTCTCTAGAAAAGCTCAGTTCTTGAAGGACTTGTTTACAACCAGGTTCTGATTTCGGAACAGCACAGTATCATATGTAAATGCCATTATCCCTTCAGAGCTGGGGATAGGTTGCATTCAAGAAAGGAAATATATGGTGAAATCTTCAGAGCTTGGGATACGTTGCAGTGTGTTAGGCAGGAGCTGTCCGTAGACAACCAGGTGTTTTTAATCTAGAACACGTCATTCTCTATGGAATGATCCACAGACACATATCAATCCTATTCTCACACATATGGTTATCCTTATCATTCCTTTCCTTGATGTGCTATAGCTATGTTAGACCTTGCAATAGTTGATCCAAGTTGCCTACTTATCTTCTGCTCCATTCATCTTGGCATTGCTTACTCTTCATAAATACCTTTGTGATCTAACACCAATCTTTAAAAGATTCTCAGTACTTTTCATGTACACCTTTTGTGATCTAACATCACTTGAAGGTTTGAATATTTAATGCTCTTCATCTATATTCCTCAATTGAGGATTAATTAGGGGTCCTTACATCATGGCAACAATATTTACTTGACAGACCTGATCTGATATTAATTTCCCTTCGCATCCAATGCTGCTTCAATGAAAAACCTCGATGAAAATTTGATTTGCTGTTGTAGGTGAGTGGAGTGTAAGTAAGCAATTTATACATTTTTATTTGTTTTTTTACTAATTGTGTTGTAATTTCGATAAATTTTATTTAAAACCATGAAACATCTTTTGAGCCATTGATGTCATTTTTATAATGATAAGCTTTTTTTAAAAAGTGATATCAGTACCTTCCTAGCACTGTGAAATTGTTTGAACACAAGTTTCCAAAGCGTAAAAGTGTCGAAAACCAATGACTATAATTGAGCTTAGAAAATTATTGTTTTCACTCTTTTGTTCTCATATACACCCTCCTAACAGAACCTTGTAAAAATGAGGTCTTTCATTGCATTTCTTACGTAATCAAACAAATTGATGAGTGTTAATATAAAAAATCGTTTAGTTTAAGTATTTGTCAGTGGAGGAAGTTAAAATCATATGACATTCATTTTCACTGCCGGTTGAAATAAAAATCAATAGAATCAGATTAGCTGAATAAAATTGAAGCTGAGTCAGGAAATCAATGAACAGGCACGACAGTTATAGTCAAAGCGAACAATAAGTTTCAACTGGCCGATGAACATGAAATGCAATAATCGGTAGCCTGAATGATGGTAATTTTTCTTTAGTTGTTTGTGCTGCATTGCTGGAATTATCAGTTCAATCCTAGAGATTTTGAATATAGTTGAAAACTTTTCCTAATGATTTTTAGAGATGTAATTGCTTAATATTTAGTTTTTTTTAATAAAAGAGGTTTTTACAAGTTTTGTAAAGTTTTTTAAGATGAAAATAAGAATATAGAATAGACACTTAATAAAATGTATATTTAGTTTCTTCCTATTGTTTTCTTGTAAATAATTTTTGAAAAGTTTTATTTAATCTTTAAAGATTATAACAAGTTTTTCTTTTTTTACTTTATATATAACGTCACTTTTACCTACAAACAAAATTTATTTAAAATATAGGAATTAATTCTCACAAAAAAAATATACAAGTTCATAATAAATAAGTATTTATTAAATAAAAAATATATAATAAAAGATCTCTCTTTCCCTAAGCATTATATATATAATGTCTACAAAATTTCTTGTATTTATGTATAGATTACGGTTTCATTTGTATATAGTTTTTTTTTAATTTAATTGATGTTTATGCATGCATAGTTTGTACTTTTATAGGTTTGCTTAATAGCTAGACATTGTACGCATAAACTTTTATTACATGTTTTTTTTTTTACTTTATCAATAATTTTTAGTATATCAGTTTAGAAAGTATTGATAAGTTTACATTTATACTTCATCTTGCCTTTTAGGTAGATGATTCTTTTTTTTTTATATGATCAATTCTTAAATCCGTGGTGGTTGTTGAAATTCTTGATATAGAAGTTATTGATTTTTAGATTCTCATAATCATTTTTTAATCTAATCTGGTATATAAAATACATAGTCTGATATATGTTCTCAGCTGATAAACGATTTAATGGGAATTTAGATTTTTTTTATCTAATAGATATTTTAATGAAACTTACAATCATATATTTATCAATTTTTGTACATATCTTCTATCCTAACTGCGTTTTATTATTTAAAATATTAGTTTTCAATATTTAACTTTATTTATTATTAAAATTTAAATATATAACTTGTCTAATTAGTGATAGATTCATTACTTATATCAATATTGAAGATAATTAATATATATATATATATATATATGTATATATATATTAAGCAGTAGTCTTAATGACTTTAAAATATTGAAATTTATATTATAATTTTAATATATATATATATATATAATTTATGTAATTGAATTTATATTATGATGGAATATGACAGTGAATTAATATATAGATTAGTTAAGATATAAATTAATATTAATGAAATAATAATTTCTAATGAGATAATATTATTTTCTAATGATGGTAAATAGTGATTATAAGAAAGATAATTACTTTTGAAATTAAATATAATCGTGAATGTTAAATTATAGAATCTATGGATGAAATATTTAAATTTATAATAATAGCTCAAATTATATAAATAAAAGTATAAAGTGGTTGAAGGAAAAAATGATATAATTTATTTTGAGGTATATAATGATAGGTTTTTAATAATTAAAAGTTACTAATACTAATAAATAATAAATAAAGTCGAAATTAATTTCTATCTTTTACTTTTATTATTCGTTATTATTTGTTTTAAATATTCTTTGTATATTACTATTAAAATATAATTTAATTATTATATATATAAATTAAATTATATTTTAATAATAACATAGTGATCAAATTATATCATATGAAAGTATTTATTTGAAATGAAAGATAAATATAGGAAATGAAAAATACAAACAAAATGTAAAAATTTATTGGAGATTAAACTGAAAATAAAGTGTTAGTTCTATTTAATTGTGTATCATCTCATAGATAGCTTATCACTTCCTGAATATTAATAAATAATAAAGGTAAAAATAAAAATATTTTTTTATCAAAAGTTAAAATAGAAAAAAAAATATTAAGTACCATATATTAAATCTGTAAATTTATGATGGATTAAAGGATTATTTAAGTTTTTAAAAAATAAATAACTTGTATTTATCTAAGAAGTTTTTAGAAATTTTATAGAAGTTTATGAATTCGAAGTTGAAGAGGGTCATGTACCCATGAAGAACAAATATAAATCTAAGAGAGGTAGGTCCAAATATAAACATTTTAGGTTTTAAAAAATTAGTTAGTTAGTGAATAATTTTGGGTTATTAAAAGATAGTAAGATAAAATTTCAATAAAAATATAATTATTTTAATAAAAATATTATTAAATTTAAAAATATCTCATTGTAACATTTGTTTTAGGTAGAAAAATATGTTGAAAAACTTAGAATTTTTTTTCCTTATATTAATTGTTAATATATTAATTTTCATATAGATGTTTTCATGAAGATTAAATTAAAGATCAAATCTTGATCTGTACATTTGCTTTGATTCTTTAATGAGATATTTTTTTGTTCTTATTTATTTATTTTTGGTAATATGGAATATGAGAAGGAAATTCTCTTAAAATGGGGTTGTGGGAGAATTGATCCAACATTCCTTATGTTTAACACTTTATTCTGAAAATCAATGTAAGTTCCCCAATTCCATCATTTATAATCAAAGTTAGGCATAAACCTAACAACTTATAAGCAAACAAATAATTCTCCTTTAGCTTTAATCTTATTCTTTTCTATCACCAAATTCCTCACCCTTCTTTTCTTTTCTCATTCTTCTAAAATTCTCTTTCGTATCTGATTTTATGCATTCTTTCATATTATAACTTCATAAGCCCAATCACCTTTTCTTTGTTTTTTAATCTTGATCCTTCAACAAATGGAGAATAAGTTCATATACCTAGCTGGGACCATCATCCTTTAATATTTAAGATGCTCAAAATTTTATTAGAGTAGAGGATCATTTCAAAAATATAAACATGTTCAGCAAAATTCCCCTTTTTAAGGTTAAGTACAAGACATGATCGAAAGGAAACGGTGTTTACATCTAAACATAATGATGCAACAAAAATTTAGTTTGCAATTTTAGGGCATATGCTATATGAGTTTGAGTTAATAAAATTATTTTAATTAATTTTATTATTAACCATTTATTTTGAGTAATAAAATTAAAATTCACCAATTTTTTCGATCAAAGTTTTAAGATACTATATAAGAAGTAATTACCGGTTTAATTCATTTTAAAACCAGTTTAATAAATAAAGTTTACATCTCACTTATATATTATAATTCAATCTCATTTTTATTTTATATGAAATTTTTTCAACAAACATTCAAATTTGAAACATATATACAATTTTTTATTAGTAACAAATATTATATACATAGAAATCAATATTAATTCTAGAAATCAATATTGATAAATAATAGCATTTTGTGTTTCTTAATCAAAAGTTATATACATAGACATGTTAAGTATTATAGTGTGCATAAATAAATCCATAAAAGAGTGCCTAAAGGAAGAGATAGAGGGTATCACTTCTTTTGGTTCCACCACCAACTCTCACAAATAGTTATTTAGAGTATCAGAAACAGATCATTTTGCAATTCAGTTCTCTCTGTCTTACTTTTTGTTAGACTATATATATACATAAATCCACATCTTTTACTGTAAAAACAAAGATGAGTGTATCTTTGTATATAGAATGTTGGATATGGTGTCTAAAATAGCCATGCAATGCAAGTGTCTATTAGCAGATAGTTAATTGAAGTCTTGTAAAATGGAGAATGAAAATGACTTTTATAGATTGAAAACATGTATAATTATGTTTATATTATTCATTGCAAAATCATTGAACATTAAAACCAGGGTATTGAATGCTTTTATTTTAGATAACAGAACAATGATTGTTATTATAATTTTGCATGTAGATGGTTGCACGGATGCTGCATTACTGATATCAGACATCAAAAGTAATGGTGTTCATTCTTTTTCATTTCTTTGCTGCATTATCTAATTAGTTGGAAACCATTTCTGAATAAGATTGTTTTTTCCTCTGCAATTTTTTATTTTATTTTCTTCTTTATAATGAGAGCATTAAAACTTGACTTATCACCAAATCCAGACCACCATGGTTGGTAGCTGAGTCTCTTAATTCTTTACTGCCTCTTTCTTCTTCTATTCTTTATGTTACAAAATCATTCTTATTTTAACCTTTTTAAAAAATTAAATTGACTAAAATTATTAACTTTCAGTAAATGTTATTTTTTATTCTTAATTTATTCTCAAATTAATTAATTTTCCTCTTATAAAAAAATGTATTTATTGAACGGGTCAAGTTATTTTAACTAAAATTACTTTAAAAGAGGTACATTCATTGTTAATTTAATTTATGTAAAAAAATATTAAATTGCAGTAGTATTTAGGTTTTTGTAATTGATGATCTTTGGCACCGACGAGTGTTGAAAGCAATCTATTAGAAAACAGAAAACCCTAGCCAACAAGTCCTTTTTGGTGACTAGATGGATCATAGTCTGTCTTTTAAAAGAAGAGGTTAATATGGAAAGACATGTACATCTGTGAAGGATGTTGATGATACGAGGAAGGAGTATCTTTGTTCAGATTAGTATTTTGTCTTTGGATTTTCTATTGGGACAATCACAAAGCCTTGTTACAGCTTCATGTATATACACATATCTGTGTTGGAGGAAGCATTCCGTTTATCGTGGAGCCAAACCCTTTATGATTCTTTGTGACATGAGATTAAAGAAGCAATAACATGTTTTATAATTTAGTTGTTTTGTCACTAAGGACATGTTCTCCGAATAACTTTATCTCAAACAAAATAAAAGGGCCAAAATCCAAAAAAGTAATATCGTGAAGCTGACTTATCAAGAAACAACTTGGAAATGTTTTGGATATATATATATATAAACCATATGTATATTGGGAATCAAAATTATATGTGAGGCTGGCACTTGTGGGTAGAAATGGTTCTGATGCATGCCACCTCATCGTTTACATCACTACCCTTGTGAAGTTTCGTTGTTCTTTACGTGAGTATTTGATACAAGTACTTTCGTTGATCACCAACATAAACTTCTAGAGAAGAATCTTATACCAGACAAATTCCAGAATAATTTGAATGAAAAATTGAAGTTACGGAACTCTGAGGGAAGGAACTACTGTCACACCTTAGTTAATTACTATATAGTTTCTGAGTTGTTTGTGATGAAAATTTTATATATAATTGAATCTTTGGAAGAGTGAATAATATAAATTACGAACTGAATGAATTGACAGGAGATATATACCAGCTATAAGTGTGTCAACGGTGGCCCAATGGGATTCAAAAGGAATTCGAGAGAAAATGATAGAGAAAGAAAAACCCTAGCAAACTCTTTGTCATGAGAAAGAAATCTAGAACTTTGGTCTATGTAGAGTGTATGTGTCTGCATCGTAGGACCATGTGGCTCAAGGAAGGGTAGCAAATTGAAGCAAAGTCAAGACCATGGTGTTGGGTTAATGAGCATGTATGCCCTAAAGGACTACAACTTTAATGCCTCAACTTTGATTTTGGTTGGGTCAGATTGGATTCTAGCACTAGCCACTGCTATTGCTCATTATAGTTTGTGTATGTTATCAGTTTCACGATGTGAGTAAACAAAAGCTAGTTAATGTGTTGTAAGTCATTATTTTATTGGATACTTGATCTTAAATCCATGAAGTTTTCTATGATAACAATTTAGCCTCTTGGTTAGGCTTTTCCCTATCAGTTTAAACTACGTTCACGGTTCCCTCTTGTATGACACAAACCTAATAAGAAATCAGTCTAAATTTGCTAGCTAGGAGAAGATCAGAGCTTTAGTTGGCATGGATAGTTATAGATATCCATAATCTCCAAAGTTTTAGTTTTGCCTAAAGATTATGTGAGTGAACGCTGTCAGTTCACTTACACAGACCACAGACCACAGACCTTATAGTCATTTGTAAAATTCAAACATAGGAACTTGGGTTTGAAGGTAAACAAAAATTCATTATTCTTCTTTATCATCGAAAGCTCCCCAACGCAAATTATAGTAATATAAATTGAAGGGTGGCGACGTGCATCGTCAAAACTAGTTAGGCAAGCAAAACTTTTTACCGAAAGTATAAATTAGCATAACATAGTTAGGCAACAAAAACAAAAAAGAAATGCTTGGAAAACCTCCCCCTACACTAGTGTGTCCTAGTGAAATTCAACAATGTTACTTCCACCAACGACCTGAATTAATAGAAATCAATTCCTTTCATATTTTGGTCCCCACACACTACATGCACTTCTTGATCCTTCCTCCACAAACCATATGAACACTTTTGGAAAAAGTCTACACTATTCATTCAAGTCCAAATTATACACTCGTCCCCCCTTCCTCTCATATAGTTTTCTTCACCACTTTATGATACAATTTGATTGAATCAGCCCCACTACTCGTTGACAAATTAAGGAGCTTCATTTGCTATATATATATATATATATATATATATATATATATATATCAGTTTTCCTACAACTGGCTCTTGTACTGTATAGTCTGTATTATTACATGCAGTATGTAGTATTTTTTTTCTCAGTCATGACTTGATATGTTATGTTAGTTTAATTTAGTGTTGATTCTCTGAGCCAAAACCAAACATAGATTCTCTAGGCGTGGGGTTGCAATACTTAGACTACGCAAATGGAAAAGTGAATCAGGATTCCCCCAATCCGATTATGATAATTGATGAAATGAATAACCCAGGCCCCCACCCTTTCCCCAAACACCCTGTCCCCAAAATTCACCTTTAGCTTAGGACTCTTCTTCACTGGGTCCTACCTTAGCTGTATTCACGTCCCAACACCCCCTCTATATATAGTATATCTCTCTATTCCATTCTCTTCCCATATATACGTACCCTTCACATGGTTGGCTGGTCTATATATATATAACAAATAAAATAATTCCATTCTGAAACTTTCTCATCCTCACACCTAAATCATTTCACCTATATATATACACACATTACACACCATATTCTCCCCCAACAAAGCTACAAAGAATAAAACACACACACACTTCAAGATATCAGCATCTTCATCTTTAAGAATGTCTGGGGTTTGGGTTTTCAGGAACGGGGTGGTGAGGCTAGTGGAGAACCCTGGGGGTGAGGCAGCTGAGGGAAGCCGTGGTGGAAGAAGGAAGGTGCTTGTTCATAGAGCAAGCAATGAGGTTATCAACTCCTATGCAATTTTAGAGAGAAAATTGTATTCACTTGGGTGGGAGCGTTACTACGATGACCCTGATCTTCTTCAGTTCCACAAACGCTCCACCGTGCACCTTATTTCCCTCCCTAGAGATTTCAACAAGTTCAAGCCCATGCACATGTATGACATAGTGGTCAAGAACAAGAACGCTTTTGAAGTTAGGGACATGTAGGGTAGGGAGGGACAAGACAACATAACACAGACACACACACACACATATATATATATATATATATATATATATAGTGACCAAACAAATCACAACCCTGCAAGGCCTTCTGGCAGGGTACCCTGCTACTGTTGAAGTGTCAGTGTTTGTGTACTTACTTCTCATTCAACTCTTGCGGGGTAGTTTCTTTTAATTGTCCCTTTTCATTATTAGTTAGGTGTTTGAGTGTTTGATTTTGAACTTGTGGCCATGGAGGGTGGATGTCAATGTCCAATTGATTGTGACATTAAATTTGGTGTTTCGACTGTGTAGGTGAGTTTGTTATATATGTTCTGATAATTAATTGATGTTTATTTATAGGTAGGTAGGGTCTAATTCGTGATTTGTGAGGACTGGGTGCCATTAATTACGTCTGTGTGTTTCTCCTGTAAATTTTTAGTCATTCTGCAATGAAATTTGAGTTTTCTACATTCCACTGCTAAATATTCACATTGCGTGCATTTCAAATTTCCACCATAATTGGATAATATACCGCATATGTTTCCCTTCTAAGAAGTTTATTTTATTCTTTTCGATATCTTATATCATGTTATTTGACAGATACATATACACATATATATATATATATATATATATATATAAAAGAAAACTATGTATATATATAGACACTCTCATGCTAGTACTAAAACTTTTTAGCTGGTAATATGATGACTCTGGTTTTGGCGTGATCTTTTGATTTCCTAGTTCATGCATGATGGATCAGAAACGATGATGAGTAAAATTGATGGATATAGGGGAAAAAATAAAACAGAAAAAGAATAATGTTTTATGGATACTCTGGTTTAAAATATATGATAATAAGTGATATGATATCCATAAAACAATTAAAAGAATGTATATATTGTTGAAGTGTCTGTATATTAAGGCTCAATACTTAACTAATGTGATGCAACACAAAAATAAAATAAAATGGAAAAACAAATGTACAAATATATCTTGAAAAAAATATTTAAATCATGAAATATACTTTTTAAAATAATTTAAAATAAATTTATATTTAAAAAGTTGAGAATGATATATATATATATGCCAAGTGTTCACCGCTTAAAAAATTGTTTTAATTTGACATAAAAGGTGAATCAATTAAGCACGAATGTCCATAGCATATTTTGTAGTCTATTTTTGAGTTATGTGTAATATTTATAGGGAAAATATAAAATAAAATAATAATAATAATAAAAAAAAAAAGAGGATTCAAAATTGTTGGCATGCGATAACTAGGAAGAAGAGGAATTGTGGGTCGTGCATGGACGAGAAGATATAGAGATGGGCGAGAAAATGAGATCACGTGTGTGAATAGATGCCATTCTTCACAATTTCACTCTTCTTTTTTCTTAAAGTGGAAACACCAACTTTTTACTCACAAAATGTTTATTTGCTATTTATTATCAATACTAAAATACTGGAATAAAATTATATAAAAAAAAAATATTAAAGATGTGACATCATTTATGTATATGATTTGAATGAGAAAAATTAATAAAAAAATGCCGTAGGTAGGTAGTCGAATATAAAATTTAGAAAATTAAATTAAACATTTATTTTAGTTACTTAGTATTAAAGTGAGTTTTTATGTAGAATGTTTAAGTGTATGTAACGTAAAAAACTTTACAAAAAAATTACTAGTGTATCATTTTAATGGGTATATCAATATTTTATGTTTGAAAAAGTTTTTCTTTTTCTGATTCTTTCGTTTTTGTTCTTCGTCTTTATAATTGCGGTAAGTGGTGTCCAACCAAACTAGCACGAGACTCTAATACTACCTCAATTTCTTCACTTCTCAATATTTTTATAATTTTTCTTAAAAGAAAATTTATCTTATGAAACTTAACTATTTATATAAATAATAAATAAACCTTAACTTTTTTAATTGATTTTGAGAATAATACCTTCTTTTTTCACATTGTAGACATTGTGGAGATTTTCTCATTTCAAATAAGTTAATTTAAATCCAACAATCTTATTAACAATTAAAATTTTATATAACGATTCATTAATAATTTGGTTAATAATCAAGACTCCTCAAATCATGTAAAAAGTGATTACGGACCTAACTCATCCTAAAATTAATTCAGAAAGTAATATTTATATCTCATTTATATATTATAATACAATCTCATTTTTAGTTAATGTGAGATTTTTCAAACAATTTCGTCGACAGAAAAAATATCTCAATTTCTAAATAAGTTTTAAAGATGAATTAGACACTATAATTACTTTTTATAAAAATAATTAAAAAATTTTAAATTAGTTTTTATTTTTACTATTAACAATGACAGTCTACAATGGATAATCTGAAAGCAGAGTTTAGATGATCTTCATCGGTTTACATCACTCACAAATTGGTGAGGAAAATTTTTGTCGCTAAAAATTTGAAATCTGAAAAAAGAAAAAGAAAATTATCTGAATATGTAGAAATATATTTAAAAAAAGCATAAAATTAATAATATGTTTAAAGTTAATGGAGGTAGATTCGAGAGGTTGGTGTGGGGCAGGGTGGGTTTGGTGTATCAGAAAGTTTTATTTATTGAGACGTCAATTTCATATATATGCATGAAGAAGCTTCATAGGATTGATGATATTATGAATATCTCTACGTGTTTTTTACTTTCACGTATTCGCAGAAAATGGAACACATTTTCTCTTTCTCTTCTCTTCTACACTCTCCATAGATTCACTCCTTTCACTTTTCTCTTATTCTTCCTTTACGTTAATTTTTTTTACACCTCAAATTATCTTTAAATTAAAACTATTTTGGTTCATTTTTATTTTTCTCGTATAAAATATGAATTTTAAATTCCAAACATTAATATTATTATTATTATATAACATGTTTGTCTACCTTAAATCCCATTTTTCCTATCAATGGAATATTTCCATTGAATAAATAATTTGATTAGTTTCCCATTTGAATTACTATACATCAAATTCGTTACTATTTAAATAAGCAAACAAAAATAAAATAAAAATATGAAAATATAAAAGAAAAATGTTAATCTATGAAGTGAAGACACCGCATATGTAATATTATGATTAAAAAAGTTAAGGAGTCAGAGATTTAATTGTTATATATTAAAAAAAAAAATATATATATATATATATATATATATTAAATGTTTTAAATATAATGAGATTTTGTTTGGATTGGAGATTTTGAGGGAGTAAAAGAAAAAAAAAATTGTTTAAATTAAAAAAAAATAAAAAGAAAATAAAATAATTTTATTTATTATTAATAAAAGTATTTATTTTTTTAAATAATTTTATTTATTTTTTAAAGAGAGAGTTGAAAACTCATTGAATAATATAAAATGATGATATTTAGATATGCTTACAATAAGATAAAACGAATGAAGTTGAAAATCTTCACATAATTGAGTACCTTTATTCTCAATTTTTGGATTTAAGATTTTAATATTTAAATCTATATCAAATAATGAAAATCTATCATATTTGTGGAGTTATGATTTTTTTAAGCTAAGATTTAATTAAAATATATAAAGAAAACTAAGCGTGATATTAATTTTTTTTTAGGAAATTAAAATTTTCTAGTAATTTTTCAAATTAATTTTTGTATAGTAAAAATTTTAGGACCAAAAATTATGAAGAAAAAATTATTTCTATTGAATGGAGAAAAAAATACTTTAGATATTTTAAAAACTTCTGTTTAATAGAGAAAGAAGAATCTAAATTTAACAGAAAGATAAGAAATTAATATAATAACTTACTATGAAAAAAATTATTAAAAATTATGAAATTTAATGTTTTTCTTAATTTACGTAATTAAATTATTAAAAAGAAAAGAGGAATAATGTATGCATTGAATATTTAAAATGATTTTAAACAAATTAAAATGTTAAAAACAACATATTCTTTTTAATAGTTAAGTCGCAATTTATACTACTAAAAGCTATGAAAATTAATTTTTATTTCTTTGTGAACAACTATCAAGATTACATAATGTTTCCTAATCCACTTCGTACATGCTTGTAGTCCAATCTTATAAATATATGTGCAGACAATACTAAAGTTTATGGGTTTATGATTTATTTTGACAAACTTCTTTATAATTTTTTTTTAAATATATAAAACTAAAATTTAAATTTTTAAAATTAAATTTATTTATGTATAAACTAATTTATAAAAAATTATAATAATATTTCTAAATTTTTATTTTCAATTTATGTATAAACTAATTTTAACTTATAAAAAAGAACTTACTTTTTTCTTCTTATAAGTTACTATAAAAAAATTGTCTGTATAAACTCTTAATGAACTAAAATCATCATACTTTCGCCATGGTGAATTCATATTAACAACAAATTTGCCAGAATTTCCATACATACATGCTTTAAAGAGACAGAAACATTTTTCTATATTTAAAGTAAAGAAAAGAGATGCAAATTACAAGTATATAGTTTGACAAGACCAAACAGTCCAGCATATGATACATTACAGATACACCCAGTCTCCTCTCCAAGAATATCGTATATCATTATCAACCAACAAAGAAGGTAGAAAACTTCTTTTTCTGCAGTTGCCAAACTCCCCCTTCTAAGCAGATTTTAGCTAAAATTTAAAAGCAATCTCTCTTTGAACATCATTTAAATACCTATCTGTAAACTTCCATTTCTTGCTAATTTCCACAGTGGAATCCATGGCAGATAGAAAGCCAGATAACCAGGACCAAAAGTAACAAAATTGCAAGAACAACCAATTTAACTTTCATGTTCTGATACCACATCTTCCGTCGGACTTTAGTTCCCTGCTTTCTGAATTCCTGGGCCTGAAAATTGGAGACCCTTCAGCCCTAGATAACTTAGGATTATAAATACAAGATACTCCTACTTTGATATTCCCGGTATAAGATAAAAGGACGGTATAAAATGATAAAATATTCAATATATTGATAATCCCAATGTGAGTAATATATATGTACAAGGTGAGGCATCAACAGAAACAAAGCAAATAAAATAAAGAAATATAGTTACAATATCCAGCTAATACCATCTAGAAGCTACTAATATTTCAACATATACTGAGGAATAATCTGTGGACCGAGAAATGGATTGGGCTAAGAAAGCATTGGGCTTTTCTGTTTTACCCCCCCCCAATGCAAAAAAGATTCCCCGAAGCAAACGTCTCTAAAAAATGTAAAATCTCATTAAACTTACTTGTGAGTGCAATGTCTCGGACTTGTCCGCAAGAATAGTTAGATTTTCTCCTCTATCAATGGCCTGAAAGTACGTATACCAAGAGCAAAGTTGGCAATGTATTACACTGTGTTGTTTAACATTTGCAATCAATGCATCCAGAAAAGGCAACTCAGTATAGCGATGTTAATACAAACAGGACAACACATAGGAATATGTCTAACTGATACAGAATTTAACAGATTATGGTTTAGTCACTAAAATCTTGAAGGTAAATGCAAATTTAAGTATTGTCAAACTGTGATAACAAGTTGTCACCAACAATAGTGACAGGGAGGAAAGGGACAAGCATAGAAGCATATTGCTTCTCCAAGTTTTTTATTGTGCTCTAGAATTTCAATTCTAGAAATTTTCCTAAAGAAGTATAAGGAGGTACACAGAACCTTAGGTGATTTCTTCCAAACCGTTCTACAAAAGTTGCAATAAAACAAGCAAATGACTGATATAGCAATCTTCAAAACCATATTTCCCCCTCTTGATCATTTATTTCAATAATGGCAATATACTATTGATTAGAATAAGTAGACCAGGATGCATAAGACGTGCACAGTGAAATGACTAAAAATATCCTTCAAAATCCCATGTCTCAGTCTAAAACTTTAACATACCTTATCAATGTTCTCTAACATGATACTTTTAACTTCTGAAACTTGAGCCTTCACTTTTATTAGCTTTTCGATCTCTTCAGCATGGTCTATGATATACTTCATGTGCTCTTTCATAACTGGTCTGCAAATGTGCATCTATATTATTTACCTTTTTTGTACAAGTTTTTTCTATTCAAGAATTGAATTTTGAGTAAACATCGTTATGAATGCCTTGGAAAGAAATAAGCATACCCAAACTCCTTGTTGAGACTTTTGGCAACAGCTGTGTCTGCCTTTCCACCACCATATCTTTTCCTAAAGTCCGCTTTGACACGTTCTAGGAAAGCAATAGATATTTGTTTGCTAACAGATTCCTTGGCAACAACACAATAAGCTGCAATTTACATTAATCCATAAATTGAAAACATTAATAGTGTGTTCGAATTAGCTTCATGGCGAGAAAAATCAATTAATTTTTCATGGTGAAGGTAAAGCAACAATAATGCTTCTAACTTTTCATGGTATCACCATGATCTTGTGAGAGAGAATTGATTCTTGGGTGTCATCCAAACTAGACCAAACACACTAAAAGAAGATAAAATCCACATGAGCGCAACTCAATGTTTCAGTAACCCTGAGTTACAATAAAGACGAGAATAAACAGAAAACAGCACAAGGCAAAAGAAGAACGCTCACAAATTTATCTAACTCGGCCAATGTGACCTATATTCAAAAGTCAATTGAGAGTTTCTTAATTCTTTCAAAAAAAATATATATAGTCTCACCTTTTAGAATTTGGATTTGGCCTAACTTAACCTCTAAAGCTAACTCGTGAGGTGAGACTTGCCTCTCATGTTCCACTTATATACACTATATTGACTCTATTACTAGTCAACGAGAAATCTCCAACACAATCCAATAAACCATTAAAAGGAAATACACAAAAAAACAGGTCTAGTGGCCTCACTTTTTTTTATTTTCTTCTAAAAATATTGAGCTTCAAAATTACCGGGTAAGGTTACAATTGGAGTCGGCTCATTAGCAAAACGTATGGAAGTAGACAGTTTGATTCAGAATCCAAGAGAAGTGGAACATGTATATCAAGGGGTTGCATGGTTGATTAAACTAACAGGATAGAAAGACACCAACATTTGGAAGTGACAACTGTTCCTTCATCTATCATAGCCTTGTTTCTACGGCAGCCTAAGTCCAACCCAAGAAACATTCATAACTTCACAGCCAAAAGATAAGTCCTTGTCCCAGAATAAAGACTTGTTTCTAATTTTCATCATAAATCACCTTGATTGGACATGGAGAACCCAAAGTCCGTTTTTCACCATTCATTTGTTTGAAATGAAAAAAATAACAAAATTTGGGAAGGAACCCCAAAAAGTAATGAAAAACCCAGCATGGAAAAACCACACACAAAAAAAAAAAATATATGTCAAATTGATGTGACAAAGTAGATCCAGCACTTAAAGTATGAATTAAAGTGGTATAGAGTCCAGGTTGAGGGGAAGATGCAGCAAAGAAAAAAAAAAAAGAAAAAGATCGGAGGAGAGAAGCAATACCGTAACCATCTTCGACTAGAAAATTGAAGGTGTGGTGGTCACAATTGTAGGTGAACTTGTTATTGGAAGAGGGTAGTTTCTGGAGACACTGAGCAGCAATTGCAGGGAAGTTCCCGGTGAACTCGGTGTACTCTGCTAACACCACCGTCCCACGAGCCACGAAGCTGTATATAAACGATTCCTGACTCATTGCTCTCTCTGCAACTCGCAACTCAGAAGCAGAGAGAGGTAAAAAAAAAAAGAAAAAAGAGAAAGAGAACTGAGTCTAGTAAGTTGTTGCTCTTTATTTGGAATTTGAAGACCGCGTTTGGTTTCTTCTTTTTCTTCGTTTGAAAGAAAGAAATAAATTGTGGGAGAATACAACGGCTGGCTGAAAAGCGTTTCTCATCCGAAAATATAATATACTAGTAACTAGCCTCACTGATTATTATTTATTGATTATTATTATTATTAATAATAATAAATTGCGTTACGTTAACCATTTTATCTTGTATTTTTGAGCTGGAATTGTTGACTGGCTTTGACTGCGTTTGAAAAGTGATTAATAAATAATCGATTATTAAAGTGTTTAATGATTAAGTAAAATCAGCAAGGAACTGGGGAGGGTTTTCTGGTTGCTTTATTACTTTCCCCCGGTTTCCTCGATTTGATTGGATTTTGGATCTTCTGTTTAAATATATAAAGAAAAAAAATATGCTTGATGAACTTAAATATAGTTAAATTTTAATTAATTTTATATTATTATTTAAAAAATATTCTTATGTTTAAATCTGATACCCTCTCTAAGAAATATGATTAAAGATAATTTAGAAAATGTTATGTTATGAAATAAAAAGAAAGTAAATAAACTTAAATTGATGTAAGAGAACGAATCGAAAAAATTGGAAAAGTAAAAATGTATATTATTATTTAATAGTATAATTAATGCAATGCTACTTTTTAGGTATGTGTAAGTTTCTTCTCATATCATTTAAAAAATGTGCTTGTATTGTATGTATATTCAATAAATTTGGTACAATAAAATTACACACTGTGCTTTCTAAAGGCTATTTCATTGAAATTGAAAGCCAAAATTCTTTCCAGCTGCAAAAATTGGTTAATCCAATTCGCAGCCAAATGTTTTAATTTTCTGGTGGTTTTATTGATGATCTAAGTATTTCCTGGAGAAGAAGAAAATCGTGTACTTTGAAGTTGGAAATCGTGTTATTTATTTAATATAAGTTTTAATTTACAATATAGTATTTTATGTATTGCGATATTGTGCATTAAACTTCGAAATGGAGGTCATTTTTGTCGGTTATCAACTTGCTTTTCACGTATTAAATCATACTCTTCACAATTACACAGTGTCGGTCATCAATTTCTTCTTCTCTCAACCCATTTGCCCTAATTTTCGTATATTAAATTTAGACTTACTTTATTGTTTCTGTTTTCTATTTTAATTTATTTAATTTTAAATTTTATTATTTTAATTCTTTTAGTTATACCTCTATTGACTTTTCTGATATAACTGATGAAAGATTAAGTTATCCACCACGTGAAGATACGTGATCTCTTCATTATTTCTACATTGTTCCACGTAGCCAATGACATCATTTTTCGTTATTCACGTTAATAAAAATTGATGAAAATCTATTAGAGAAACTAAAATAATAAATTTTGTAAATCAAGATGATAAAAGTAAATTATGAAATAAAATTAAATAAATATATTATAAGGAGTTTCAGGTGATAATAGTAAAGAGAAGAACTGATTGTGAAAAAAGTTATAAACTAAAATAAAAAATATTACTTAACTAATATTTTAAAAATTTTAATTTATTTTTATATTTTTAAATATTTTTATACTTGTCCGAATATTTAGATAAAATATTTTATTATATATTATTTCATATTCTAACTAATCAATTAATAAAATAACAATTCAGATATTATTCTAATAATTTAATTAATATTTTTAAGATATTAAACAAAGTGTTATCGTAACTCGATCTTCCCTTTATTCCGTAGAAAAAACCGGTACTCTATAAAAAGAATTCAGTTCTTTTATTTTAGAGATCTTTCTTCTTTTACTTGAAATTGATTTTATACTCTTGTTTTCTGGCAATAAAAATTTAATTATAAAATAAATACTTTAAATTTATAAAAACATTTTTTTTATTTTGATTGATAATAATTGTTATAAGAAAAGTGACCAAATCGATGGGTTAAAAAAAAACAAATTTATGAATCAATGTTGAGGTATGAGTGGACAGAGGGAACATGGCTCCCCAAGCTCTAGAAATCCATTTTATATACCTATATTTTTTAAATATAAATTAGTTAAAAATGTAATTATTTAATTTCCATTTTTATATGTTTTTTTTTTTCATTTAACATATTTATTATCATCACTAGAAACTAAAATGAGAAAAAACATATTATCTATATTTCCGAGTGATTACACTTATATTATTAAGAAAAGTGTTAATTATTTTCATTAAAGCATTGATCAAGGAATTAAAAATATCAGTAATACATTTTAAGTACAAATTTAATTAAACTTCAGTTATTAAAATCTCTAAGTGGTGTTCTTAATTCTTGTAATTATTCCTGTCATAATTTTCCTTCCATTTAACTTACCCTTTTTGTTATTAAAATCTCTTTTCTTTTTACTGAATGGAATATAGATTGATCATATGATAGAGGTGATAACAGGAATACATGAAACGCGGTCGTATTGGAAGGCGTTTGGAAAGTGGTGGTCAAAGTGAAACAGAACACTCCTCTCTGATCTCATCATGTCTGGTGAAAGAAGATATTTTCCTGAATTACAGTTTGTTTTTGGGTCATAGATTATGAGATGATAGATTAGAATCGATTGGGGTTGCAGTGATTGACGCACTTTCCCGATTGAGATTGAGAGGAGGAAATAAAGAATGAAGATGGTGAAAGGGAGGGGATACACGTTGTTACTTTTGTTGATATTGACGGTGTGGAATTCAAGCGCATCAGAAGAGGAGGAATGCAAGAACCGATGGATCCACATAAGGAAGCTTCCTTCAAGCTTCAACCTGGATCTGCTCGCAAACTGTTCGGAGTATCTGATGTTGGACGACCTATGCCCCTACCTCGGAAACCACGGACTGGGACAAAAAACGCATAACGGCTCGCGCAGTTGGTACAGAACGGACCCTGCCATGCTCGAACTCATCTTCCACCGTCGGATGCTGGAGTACCCATGCCTCACGCAAGATCCATTAATGGCTAACGCAATCTACCTCCCCTACTACGCGGGTCTCGACGCCCTACGCTACCTCTACGGCCCAGAAGCAAATTACAGCGCCCTACACGGCCTCGACCTCTTCCACTTCCTTCAACAAGACAACCCTCAAATCTGGTCCCGCCGCATGGCCCACGACCACTTCCTCGTCATGGCCCGCCCCGCCTGGGACTTTTCCCAACCCCTCACCAACGACCCTCCCATCTGGGGCACCTCCTTTCTCGAGTTGCCCCAGTTTTTTAACCTCACCACTCTCACGCTCGAGTCCCGCGCATGGCCCTGGCAGGAACACGCCGTTCCCTATCCCACCTCCTTCCACCCTCCCACCCTCGGACTCCTCGAATCCTGGCTCACCCGCGTCCGCCGTTCCAAGCGCTCCGTCCTCGCGCTCTTCGCCGGAGGCGGCGGCAGTGGCGGCTCCGCCACGCCCAACATCCGCCGCAGCATACGCAGCGAGTGCGAGAACTCCACCGGGGACTCCCATTACGAGAAGTTGTGCGAGATCGTGGACTGCTCCAACGGGGTTTGCGAGCACGACCCTATTCGCTTCATGCGGCCCATGCTGCAGGCGAGTTTCTGCTTGCAGCCTCCCGGTGACATCCCCACGCGCCGGTCCACGTTCGACGCGATACTCGCGGGGTGCGTACCCGTTTTCTTTGAGGAGCTTTCGGCGAAGACTCAGTATGGGTGGCATTTGCCCGAAAATGAGTTTGAGGAATTCTCTGTTTTTATTCCGAAGGAGGAGGTTGTGTTCGGAGAGTTGAGGATTTTGGATGTGTTGCAACGGATACCTAGGGTTAGGGTTAGGAGCTTGCGGGATAGGGTTATGAAGTTGATACCGAATGTCTTGTACCGGAAGCATAATAGTTCCCCCGGTCTCAAAACTAAGAAGGATGCGTTCGATTTAGCCATTGATGGTACATTGGATAAGATTCGAACCAGGCTTCAGGATCTTAATTTTGTTATGGAAATCTAGTCGTAATTTTCTTTCCTTATAGGCTCATAATAATCACTCATTTAAGGTAGAGCTTTTCTTTTTCGGGCAATAATCAGTAGAACTTCACTCAAAAGATTGGTTGCTGGCACCTATGCACCGAATTGTGACAGCGTGTCTAGAAATTATTTGTGTCACCAGCATTTTGTTCTCTTTGAAATTCTCTGTTTCAAGTTCAGAATATGGAAATGTTAGACTAGTGATAGGGAATAGGTGTTTTTGCAGTCTTGTCGAGTAGGTCATCTGGATCAGCTTGAATTGATGATCCACAAGACTTTTATTTCAGTTCTGTATTTGTACAGTACGTGTTATATTGTATGGTGATTCTCCGGAATTGAGTTGTTAATCCTGTTTATTATGACCATTTAAATTCTGATCAGAAATCTGTCCTATAAGAAAGTTGGAGGCATGCTCTTGGGGTTTCATGTTACCTTCCTCTGTTGTGTTGTGTCTAGAAGAAATTGAAAGCTGACCTTGACAGGAATCAGTGCTAGGACCATACTTTATAAGCCAGTCGCTTGTTTACAAATACATAGTTGTATTATATCTTCCATCCACACAGCTTCTGCAACTGGGGCATCTACTCAGTCTTATAATTTCTATTCTATCGATCTGCTGCATTGCTTCTTTTGCAACGAAATTTACTTTGAAAAAGTCTGAGGAGCTGATTGCTGACATTCAACCCTTTCCTCTATTCCACTTTAAGTTTCTTTAACTACTGCATGTAAAATGGCAAGGATGCGTTACGTGTTCAGGGAACAAGGAAATTACTGAAATTACCTTTTTATCTTATGTCCTTTTCTTTTGGGCTGCAATTCATGAACTCTGTTTAGTGCTTCTGCTCTGAAGCCTTTTCTCTCAACATCAACGCCCTCATTCTATCAGAATGTTTTGGTCCAGAACCAACCCGTCATGATGAGAGCACAATGCATGGAAGGCTACTTTTAAACTGTTGTGATAAAGTATCGGTAAATAAAGAGTTTTTAATTGATTAAACTCGTCTTTTCATGATTTTACCTTCTCATGCGCACCTCCTCGTGCAGTCCTTTTTCCTACTTATAATCTCATGCCAATTTACTGTTGTCAGGGTCTGAACTCGTGAAGGCAATTTGCAGCCTGGCTTAGGGGTGTTAATAATTAACTAGTTTTTAATTTTGAATATTTGGTTATCCTGGAACTATTGTTGTATTAGGGGTGTTAATTTTACAGATTGTGCGTAATTGATAGATCATCACACCGGAATGGTAGAGCAGAAGGAATCACATGGATTTTAGAAGAGGAAAATTTAACAAAACAAATCTGTGTTCTATGCTTTAGGTAAATGCCAACAGCCATCTCAGTATAAGGTGTTGGTATACTGTTGAAACATGATAATTTATTATATTGTCGAGGTCAGGTTCTCCTAAATAGTTCATTGTTCTCTTAACAGGAAGAAATAGTGACATGACATAACATGGCTGCAGTTTAGGAATTCTTAGTTTGCATTGAGACTGAGCTAATAAAGCATTTCATTTCTATATTCCTCATATTTCTGTCGAAGCCTAACGTATAGAATGCTTCGGAAGCCTAATTGTGTTGAATGGATTCTCTGAAGTTTAAAAATAAGCTGCACCCGGTGCAGTTGGATCCAACGATTTCCCCTCTCCATTTTTTATAGCTTTCTATAATATAAATTAAATATTTTAAGGGCCAGGATGCATGCAGTTTAATCTTCTGTGTCTCTTTCTTAATCGTGCTGCAGAAATATTGGCATAACAGTTTAAGACGATCTTTATCTGTGGGTTGGGGGAATCAATTATAGTTGCAGATTTGCAGCATGGATGAAGATCCTCTTCTTTTACTTAAAATGAGTCATGAAAGGAGAAAAACACGACTACAATTATATTATAATTCGTTGTGTATAAATCTTCTTATATAAAAAAATTTAACATATTTTTAATTTCTATAAATATATTTCTTTATTTTTTTACTGAATTCTATGTAATTTTTTTGTTTATCTTGTATGAATATTTGCTTTTGGTATCTGTTATCTAGGATATTTTGGAGACTGATGAAGGGCAAATGAAATGTCATATTATCATTACCACGTGTATTTTCATTGCAAATTTAGTTTAAAGCTTTATTAATTTCATTACTAATAATTTTCTAGTCTAATAATAATAATAATTTTGAATATGATGCTTTAAAAAATGAAAATTAATGCTTGGCGCATTTTTTTTTTTTTATATATGTAGGAATGAACTTCTTTGTCTTTATTTATCAAAAGTCCATTCAATATACCTTAATGAAATATATTCATATTTTGTACGAAAATATTTTAACTAGAACTATTTTTAAATGAAAAATGAAAAAAAAATATATGAGTTGGATTCACAACTTGTCAGATAATTTAGCCATTATCAAATGTAGACGGCAGAACATTGAGAGGACTTTTCCAGACCCCAAATAATGAACTTCTAAAATGTGTAGAACAAAATTACTAATCATACACAAATTTATTTAAATTCTAAATAAAATTCTATACACATTTTTTACTTAAATCTTTTTGAACAAAAAGTGATTGATTTTTGTTTTCGAGTTTTTAATGAGAAAATAATAAGATATGGTTATTTGAGTGTGGTTGTGGATGAGGTTTCCGTAGGGTTTATGTGGTGCAGAGGTCATAAATATGCATTGGTCTTTGGAATTGGGATTGGAATTGAAATTGGAGAAGATAGGATGGATATTTACTGCTTCCTAATAATTGTTTTGAGTACTCCAAATGACGTGTGAAGGACTTCTTCCTCCATTAATGATTTTCATTATCAATTTTGCCATGTCAGTCATTTCTGCATTTTCATCTTCATATTCTCATTCATCTCATATTCATTGTTTCCACTTTTTATTTACTTTTCCTACCAACCACACCACACAATCCTAACGTCTTAAAATCTTCATTCCACCACTCTCACAAACTGCATTTCTACACCTATTTTGTACCAATAACATTCATTTAATCATCAAAATTGGAAAAAGAAAATAGATAATCAATTCCAATTCTCTGTCTCATTATTTATTGTTTTCATTTGTATGTATTATATAATTATCACTCATCTTCTAAGTTTTTTTCTTTTCACTGGGAGTGTGTTTTAGAACCATGGTTGGTGGCTCAATATATTAAGATCCTACAATCATAACATTGCATCTATAAAGTTAAATCTTTCAGTAAAATCTAATTTATCGTTAAACTTTTTACTCAATCAGAAATATAATCACTCTATGGTTTACTGAATTTATAGTTTGGTCAAATTAATTTAAGAATAATATTTTAAAACTTCTCGTATAAATATAGATACATATGTTTTTTCCTTTAACAAAATTCTATAAAGTTTAAAAATTAAATCTACTTAGCACAATTTTTTTTTTGAAAATCCAACAACCAATTAAATGTGACTATTCATTATTCATTTTTTTATAACTAAAACGTAATTGCTAAAACATCAAAGAATAAGTATTTTTCTAATATTTATTGTGAGTTTTGGTATAGTCTTTTTTTTTTCCTTTTATATATATATATATATATATATATAGTTTTTTTAGAATATTTTGGTACTTCGAAAAAAGAGAGAATAAATGTTTAAATTTTAGTAGAATTATTTTTTTAATAGTTAATGCTGAAAAAAAATGTACATCTAAGAATCATGCATTATCTAATAAATTGAACTTTCCATTTTTTTTTTCATTAATATTCTTAGTCTATATTTTTTAAACTTTACTCAAATTAAAAGTACCTGTACAATGTATAAAATGCCCAATAAAAATAGTTTGAATGTGATCTTAAAAATTTATTTTTTATTTGAATGTTGAAATCATTTTAAAGTTTTATGAATTCTAAATCAATAATCAAATTTTTAGGGGAATTTTTAAACTTTTATTTCTTTTAAATTAATTGTATTCATTAAAAATATATATTTTACCAGAAAAATGTAACCGAACAACACAATGACTGCACGACCCCATTTTGTGATTAAAACAAAATTTTGAAAAATATCCAAGCAAGCACCCTATCAATTGTATGCATTTAATTTATAAAAGAAGATCAGAATTGGTAAAAAAAAAGTGTGATTAATAATTAGTACTTGTTTTTATTTTATTTTTTTAGTTTAAAAAAATTATATTCAACACATATATTTTGAAGTTAAATTCACAATAAGAACGGGTAATCTTATTCAAATTTTAATTAATTAATTCCCCAGCATTCAGTTTTTTAATTAAGTTCTTATAGTCATACATTTTTATATTTTAATTCTTAATGGTGACACTAATAATTTTATGTTAAGTATAACATGTATTTTTCAATTTAATATCCTGTCTCTTATTGGTCGAAATAAAAATTCACTTGCGAATCATTTATAAAACTTAATATGTTTTGTAAAATGAAATTTACAAAAAAAAATATTAATATATTTTTTTTACTTATATGAAAAAGGTGAAACAACACATCATGTGTACGGTCACACTTTGTTGCTAAAACAAGCTTTTGAATGATATTGAAACAAGTAGTAACGTGATAAGGAATAAGAAATTTATTAGAAAATTACTTTAATACATATTTATTGTAATTTTTAATTATTTTCAATATGAATTTCAGTAAAAGAAAAGAAAACTATTTTACTCAGTAAAACCCTTAGAAGTACATAACAACAGACATCACTAACATATCATCTCTGATATTAATCAAAGATTATTGTTTTCGAGAAAATTAATTTAAAATTATTATAGATATTATTCATATGTAAAGTTAGGATTATTTTTTTTTTCTTTTAAAATTTGTCATAGATTTTGATGCAATGAGTCACATCTCTTCATAAATAAATGTTGATATGCCATAGCAGAGTGTCTTTATTTGCTGGATACTAAATAGACTGAAGTGGGTAAAATGAAGTGATTTTAGTCCAAACTGGAAATATTTAAGAAACACTTTTTCTTCTGATGGACCGCGATTTAAGTTAGGGCATAAATTCTTCACTTCCTCTTTTTATTTTCTCCTTTGGCGTTTTTATCTTGTCGTATGTTAATTTTTTAGTCTTAAAGTCCATCTCAAGAATCATAACTTCAACTCTGAAGGAGTATTAGCATTAGAACATGTTTGGTCTCACATTGCAAACTTATCTTTGTATGTTCACATTAAGAAATAATAGCTATAAATTTCAGATTTTGTAGCAGAATAGAGGTGATTGATTTCTGGTTTCCAAACAGGAATCTAGTGGTCAAACTCAATCTGTCAAAGCCCAGAAATTTTGTTTCCATGCGTTTGTACATGGTAGGAACTTTTTCGTGCTTCATGAAGGTAATTTGGGAAAAACCTGGTCCTAATGAAACTCACCTCTTTGGCTAAGAGCCTCCACCTATAACACGTACAACAAGACCATAAATTTAAACCTAAGAACCAAAGTTACTATTACCTATGATAAATATGACATGTGTCTCCATGAATTTAGACAAAAGCACATTAAATAATCTTACCAAGAGGAATAATTATTCGCGTCCTAGAAACAAAAGGTTAGTACATCTATAAAGGGACAAAAAATTAGGACAGAAAATGGAGAGAAATACACAATGAAATTATTTTAAGTGGTGAAAAGAAATTAGACATGGCTTGTTAATTTGATTGGTTAGTTGAAAAAAAAGAATAACAATGTGAAAAATAAGAGTGTAGAATAGAATGATGTGAGGGAAAAGAAAAGAAAAGAAAAGAAAGTAGAGAAGGAGGAAGTGTGTTCATCTTGTGTCACTGTCACATTATACTGTGGTAGCCATTCTGGCCTGCTTCCTTTGCTCCCCAACGGAGAGTACACAACTCTGGTACCCTCTTGGCATTTACCTTTCCCTTTTTCATTTCATTTCATTTTCTTTTTTAACTTCCCATCTTTTCCTATTCCTTCACTTCACCACATTCTCTCACACTCACACACACAGTTTTTCTAATGGCTGCAAACTCTCCTCAACCTGTTGTTCTCTCAGAACCATTGAAGTATCAGGTTACTCTCTCAATAAAAAATAAAAAAACATTTTTTTGCTTCTCCCTTGGAAATCTTCTACTAATGTTGGTTTCTTCCCTGTTTCTCAGACATGGTTCTTGAAAGTTTCCATCCACTGTGAAGGTTGCAGGAGGAAAGTCAAGAAGGTTTTACAGAACATTGATGGTAACACAAAGATTTCTCACTCTGCATATTCTACACCAAGCAAACTATTTCTACGTACTCTGTTTATCTACAGGCTTTCCTTTTTTTCTTTTTTTTTTTTTAATAAATTTTCCTCTTGCATGGATAGATTCCAAATCTCAAATTTTACTGTGCTAACCAAAAATGTCATTTTCCCCTGGGTTGGACTGAACCTTTTATTAATAACGTATTTTCACTGTGCACTATTTTTGGGTGGTTATGGTGACAGAATTTTCATTTACGTGTTATTTTGCAGGTGTTTTCACAACAACGGTTGACCCGCAGCAGCAGAAAGTAACGGTCACCGGAAGTGTCGGCGTTGAGACGCTGATAAGGAAACTGGTGAAAGCCGGAAAACACGCCGAGATTTGGCCGGAGAATCTCGCCGCAGGGAAGGAAAAGAATTCCGGCAAAGACAAGCAGCAGCAGCAGCAGCAGAAGAAGAAGAAGAAGAAAAACGAACAAGGAGAAGAATCAGAAAGCAAGAAAAACCACCCCACTACAACAAATGCAGAACCTAACAGTACCACGACCAACTCTAGCAAGAAAAAGGTAAACGAAAAAAGTGCTGAAAAACGCAATGGAGAAAGCAAGAACAGCGGCGGCGGAGAAAATCAGTCAGCGGAAGCTGAGAACAAGGGTGGTCAAAGTGAAGGAGGAGGAGGTGGGAAGAAAAAGAAAAAGAAAGAGAAGGAGAAAGAGAAAGGTGAGAGTGATGGAAGTAACGGTGGTGTTGGGAGTTCAGCATGTATCGGTGGAGGTGGGCACAGTGGATCCTCTGGACAGGTGAATCTGAGCCCTACACGTCAGCAATCATACCTGTATCCAGAAACTTACTGTTATCCACCACTTGTGTATCTGGCAACTCACAACAGGTTCTGTCCCATGGGAACAATGGGTGGTCCTTCTTACTATGTTTCACCACTGCCTTTCCCTTACATGTCTGCAGGCATCGACCACGACCCCTATCGCCTTCAATCTACGCCCTTCGTTCCCTTCGAGATCTTCAGCGATGAGAATGCCAATGGGTGTTCTATCATGTGAGAACCAAGATTCTACCTTTTTGTTTCTTTCATGGTCTGGTCCCATCCCAGGTAGTTGTTTTGGTATGCTATGTGTATGGTATGCTAGTTTTGTATTTTTTGAGGGAAAATCGATCGAATACTTACTACCTTCTGCTGTCCTTGGATTTTTGCATTCCCTTTGGATATATACCTTGTTCCCAACTTTAGCTTATTTTCATTTTGTTGGACCAAACTGTAAATAATGTTCTGATATGGACCCTTTTGATATTCCTGTGTTACTGTTATGCAATTTGCGAAGAGAGGGGTGATAGGATTAGATGGCAAGCATGTCAATGTCACGTCCAAAGGGCATTTCATGAAAGTCTTGTGGACAGTGGCTATTCAGGCTAAGTAAAGGCAAGGCAATGGAATGAAGCAACATATAAATAAATTATAATAATTGACATTCGATTATCCTCTATGATTTTAGTATATTTTGCATCTAGAATCGCTGATAAGTTGAGTTTGAAAATGATTTGCAACTGGTATAACTTACACTACCTGATACAGTAGTTGTTAATCTTCTTTTGAAGTTAAGGGCTTCATCATAATTTTCAACAAATTCAGGGAACTCACTGCATTTGTTCCAACAAAGAGGACACTTGGAAAGTCCATTGACTGAGCCGTGGTTAGTGCCGCGTTTGATTGCAGTTTTCTGGAACATGGCAAAAATAAAATAATAACACTATTAACATAATAACATATAAATTATCTCTTTTTCTGTATGAAATTTTCTCTTTTTCTGGTTAATCTTGGGCACAACAGAGTGTATAAATTATGAATTGTTATAACTTCGAAGTTGTGTGGAAAAATAGTATTCATTCATTGTTGAACTGCATAACCTGACACCACGGGTTAGTATGACTTACCAAAAGGACTTGCCCTTTCTTGAAATTCCACCATTGGGTCAAAACTACATCATCTCAAAGTCAATTTATTTTGTTTGAGTAGTGCTTATATCGCGAGGGTGTGTATCAATTTATTTTTTTGGCTCAACTGATCCAGATTCCTGAAATAAACTTGCCTGCATGAATAAAGCAGGTAGACATTGAATTGAATCAATGGTTCAATTTGCAACTTAAGAGTATGAAAGTAATGATTATAATCTTGGTAGTATGAAGATAATTTTTGTTAGCCAAATCTCATTTTACCCATTTTGGCAAAGCATATAAGAAAGGCAACAGTGTGTTGCTGATGCGAGAAGAGAAAAGTGTGTGCAAGTGCTTAGGATATAAACTGTACAGAAAAGGTAATCAGATAAATTGATAATTTCCAATAGTATTAAATAAGAACTTTTGTGTAAATAAAGATACTAGAAATTGATGGTTCCGTGATGAGATGAGATACGTATGAGGGAACAATTAATGTTGTCTGCATTTTGCATGTTAAGATGTTAAGCGAGGCCATGTGGGGGAATCAGGTTGTGGACCTAAAGCATTGTGAAGATGAATGAAAAAAAGTGAAGAAAAAGTATTAAAGGAAGAAACATGGGTGAAGAGTAGTTAAAAAAAGCAGTCGTGCATTGAAGTGAAATAAAATACACTGCGCGATAGGACAGAGCCCTTCAACTGATAAGGAACAATTTTTTCAGGAGAGAGGAAAAACTGTTCAAAATTATTAATCTTTTCAACTCTAAATTTATTTCAATATCATTTTTCTACGAGACAATGTGAATTTACTGCAATGGGCTATTCATTTTGATTCAATAAGATACAATTAGTATGAACAATTAAGATTATATTTCACAAACACTTTTTAGTTCGTTTTTTTTTACATTACTTCCCAAAACTCACAATTACATCCGTCGTAAAATAAGATTAAAATCATAAAGCTTAACTATAAGTGTAATATCTGAATGACTAGCACTTTCTTAAATCATAAGAAATGACTAAAAATTATAATTGATTAAAATCAATTTTATTGTTAGCGACAAGTAACTTCTTGTTATCCATATAGTTAGAGTATTATCACTTGTTTGTTTTTAAATGGCTAAAATATTATGTATAAAAGTTTCACATGTAAGTATATATAACATTCCTTTGATTTTATAAATTTCATTGGAAATATCTTCTACTCTTAAATATTTCTTTTATTGTTAGTAAGCTACAACTAATTATTTAAGGAAATCAATGGATTAGCCGTCTAGCTACTAGTTAACTCACGTGAATCAATTCATTTTCAAGTCGAACAAAGTTGGATTAAAATGAGATTGAGTTTGAAAACCTGACTCGATATATGTTAGTTTGCTTATGTAGATCCATCAAATTTTATTCATAGCTATTATTCCTTTCATGTTAAATTGAATCAAACACATTATTAATCTATTTTGATACTAATTAGAATAGCAACTCGATCACAACAAATGATAGGACCTGAGCATAAGAAACGTTCATACTGTTAACAATCTTTACAAATGATAGGACCTAATGCCCTAGTGGTTCTTGTTAAATGCCATATATACACTTTAAATACCACAACTTATACCTAGGAAATACTACTTAAACTAGAACATCCTGTGAAAAGCAACATACGTACAAATTTTTTGTAGTTTTTTTTTTCATGGTAAGTCTCAAATGCAAGTAGATGCCTTTGATGTCCGTTGATTCATCCCAAGCATGATCACAATTACGGTCACATCGTCATGATACTTCCTTCTCCTCCCAGCAGGAATATTCATCAATTCTTCCATGCTTAAACCTGCATGAGCTTTACTTAGTTATCCAACAATCATATAGTAAAACAAGCAACATCTATATTGATGAAAATAAAATTCAATTTAGCACAAGATATGGAAAAATGACCGGCAGAAACAGCTGCTCTAACCACAAGTTGTTCTATAAGAAACTTTGCCGGATCCCCAAAAGGGGTGCTCAAGATATAGGACTCTACAAGCTTTACTGCCTCATCATTGCTGAAGAAGTCAAATAAACCATCACTCCCTACTATAACAAATTGATCGGAATTTGAGATTCTATGGACATTCAGTGATGGTTGAGTGGATATGTATGGTGGGCTTTTAAGATCACGGACTCGAAGGATTCCCATCAAAGCATCGTTCAGATTTTTCTGCACCAGAATAAAAAAATAAATAAAATGTGTTTGGTACTTGGTAGGACAAAGATATATATTCTTTGCTACCATCCACTCACAATCACAGTATGTAGCTTGAATTTAAAGGTTTATAACTATCACCTTTATTTGCTAAAACATTAGTACCAAAATCTTTTGGTGATAAGAGAGAATACCAACCTTTTTCAAATAGCCAACTCCAAAAGCACGGGTAACCTTCAGTTTCCCTTTCACTTTTCCAGCTATAACGATCCTGGGATCATCAGGATGATCGGCCAGAAGTCTAGCTCTTTCAATTTCATTATCAACTGTATGATTATCTGTAAGCTGGATAGCCTTGAGTCTCTCACTCTTATCCATTCGGTAACCTGTACTGCAAGTTGCCAACACTGCTCTGCTGTCACCTAGATTAAGTGTATACAAATCATTACCATGAAGAAGCACTATTAAAACACAAGATCCAATAGAAACTAAATCAGGACGTTCCTCCATTTCCTGCTCAACCATGTAAAGGAAATCATTCTCAGCCTGACTAATAGCAAGTTCAAGGATATCAAGTACCCCTTGTGAAAATGGATCACATGATACTTCTGACTTAGTAGATATACTATTCTTTGCATAACATCCATGATTAGAATCATTTATTCCTTTAAATCTTGCCATAGATTGATCCCCGTGATAAATAAGACTGTCATTCAACTTATATTGCAGGGATTCACCCAACCCCCCCTTATTATAAGCTTCGATGGAACCTGGCTCCAATTCCTCAATTAACTTATTAAAGTACGATATGATGGTGTCATACAGGGTACCAGCCAGAAAGTCAGCTGCGTCTCTTCCATTAAAGCCATCATAAATTGCACAGAAGAGCCATCCATTTTCTTCAGAACAAACTGCTTGAACTCTATCTTCACCAGCAGCTCCTCCTGCTACTTGAACTTCCTTAACATTAAGAAAACCTTCACTTCTGGAAGGATCGCTCATGGATTTTAGTGTGCAAGAGTCATATTCAAGGATATCACTTGTAGTAGAAGGACTGCAACTAAGGTAAGACAAACTACTTGGGAGGGAAGATGATAGTATTTCCAACTTTGAAAGACTTGGCGAAGAGGTTACCTTACGAAATGAATTAGGAGAGTCCCAACTTGGAAGGATTTCTTCACCTATTTTACCATTGCAGATGTTTGTATTGGCTAATGTAGCATTCGCACTTAAGGCTGCACCCGACAAACAAGAGAAACTACTTGTTCTACGTACTCCAGGAAGGATTTTGCAGCCACTGGCAACCTCACAAGGAATACCTCTATCACTGTTGCATTTATAGCCAAAACTTATTTTAAGTTCTCCTTCAGGACTAAGCATTTTATCCTGCACTAAGAAATCCATTCTCAATAGTATAAGAATCACAGGTATACATATACTAAGCGGCATACATATATATAGACCTATATAATATAAGATGTAGGAAAACTGATTTTAATTAATTGATAATCAGATACAATAGATGTATATATAACCAAGGTGGCTATAATGCACGAGCAATATAAGGAAAAGATAAATTGCATTTTGAATACATTTGAATTTTCAAAATATAAAACCAAGAGAAGCTGAATCTAAGATTATGGTGTATCAGATAATTTTTTATCTGATTTATAACTAACAATGCCATCTTATAAAGTAATTGGACCATATAACAATAATTTACACACAGAGAATACAACATTCGCAAACAGGAGAGTGTCATTCAAAGAAAAAAGAAGTTTAAGCCAACAACTATCAGCTCAACAAATAAAAAGAAAGAAATTATTATAAAAAGATAGAAATTATTATAAAAAAAATAGATAACCAACATCATGTTGGACCAATTTTGCCAATTAACGAATATGATAATATATAATCAAGTATGCACATCCAAAGGTTCGTATGTATTTGTGAGACAGTAAGACAACTGAAAGACATAAACAAAGAATGGGAGGAAAAAGGTTTGCGTGTCGGGGAAAGGTATCTAACAACTTGAGCAAGCAATTCCCTCCCTTGCTCACTCACTCAACTCTTCAAAGAAACAAAATAACAAACAAATTTGACATGAGATCACCAAGCACTATCATATATGGCTGGAATTAAACATGAGGCTTAAAATTTGTAGGTTTTTCACTTAAAACCTTTCAGGACCAGCATTGGGTTCCAGATGTATGGCCAGTTTATTTATTTTAGGATTTTGATGAATGTCATGGAGTCTTTGGGGAATTGTGGATATTGCAGAGATGATTACATAACATCCAATTCAGAGATTTTGATAAAAAGATTTGATTTTATTCTTTATCCTGGGTCTGTTTAGAATGTTAGATCTTCTATCACGGTGCCCGTTATTCATACAGAAAGGTCCATAGCAAGACAACGAAAACAATGAAAGTACAAACCATAGTGAGTACCCAAATGATTCATAATACAGCATAGTTGAAACTGAATCTGCATAGTAAAATACCCCAAAATTGCAGGAAAGCTAGCTTTTATCTACGTGTGTATAACGTTATTATATAATTCTTTTGTTAGAAAACCTAGATTAGTTCAACCAATCTACACAACAAAGACCCTCCAACACGACCACTCCCTTGAAAAAAACGGGGGGTGTTAAATATAAACATTAATTCATTCAGCGAGGGTGTCCAATGCCCCAACGAACAGCAAAGGATGGGAAGCAGATTTTGCTTGATACCAATCTCTCTCATCAGAGAGAAGCTGCACTGAAAGCAGCCAACTCTCAGCTTATTACTATCAGCACCCAATGCAAGTAAAAGTCCAAAAACGAAAAGTTGAGATGAAATGAAATGAAACCATAGCAAATGCTAATAATCACACACAACCCTACTAAGAACAAACAATCCAAATCGATTCTGAGCAGGCAAGGGAAGGCAATCCAATCCAAAAGGCATGGCAGAGAAAGAGAAACGGCAGATATAAAATATATAACAAAAGGAACTGACCAGCGTGCAAGCCAGGAGAGGGATGATGGGGTAGTGAAGAGTGAGGGGAAAGAGAGAGGGGAAATTCTGAGAATGCGGGTATGAAAGAAATTAGAAAAGAGGTAGAGAGAAAGGAGTGAGTGAGGGTGTGAGTATATATATACAAGAGAGTGTGTGACTTAGCAAATCCCGAAAGGGCAGAGAAAGAAAATATATTGGTTGCGTTTTGCGTCGTGTGTGTGTGTGTGTGTGCGGCAACAAGTGGAGAATCCGTATCACAATGAAATTGCATTTGGAATTGGATGGTAAATATTAACCGTTGCCAACCCAAAACTCACTACAACACAATACAATGTCCGACCAAAATCAACTCTCTTTCACTCTTCTTTGTCGTCTTCGCTCTTTCGGATTTACCGCTATTCATTCCTCACCAACCCTTCATTTTTTTTTTTCTCACTCTTTTCCCGGGCGCCTCCATTGTCAACCTTACTATTCTCCTCACCCCGTTGACTTTTTCTTTACATTCTTTTACTCTTTCTATTTCTCTTCCTTCCATCTTGTTTCTTCAATAGTTCAGAGTTTTACAGGAATTTTAAATAAGATCTAATTTGAAGGTTTAAAGCAAAAAAAATATATTCTTTATAATATAAAAAGTAGAAGTAAAATTACATCTTTATTTTAAAGTGTGTAGTATGTTTTTTAGTCAGATCATGACACATAGTTACAAATAAAAATATATCAACTAATAAACTATGAATAAAAAATAATGGAAAAAGAAAATACCACTCCATGTTGATTAGACAACTCTTGTTCAAGGCAAGTGGCAAATTGGGTTTTAGAAATAGCGTAATGATGTTGATTTAATCCTTTAAATAACGAAATTTTAATTTAATATTTAAATATGTAAAAAGTATAGATTAATGATTGAACATTACAGTTCAATAATAAAATAGTGTTTGATTTAGTATGAATATTGATGTTAAAATTACATTTTAATAATAAAGTGATCTGAATAACAGAACTTAATTGTGAGACATTTTAAGAGACTAAATTTAAGTTACCGTTCTTTTAAATCCTAAATTGAAAACAGAGGATTTACTGTGTTCTAACAAAGATTTGGATGAGTAGTGAAGTTACTTTATGGTATGGAATAGGATTCTCATTAAGATGTATTATTGCCAAAGAAATGCAAAGATGCTGTCAGTGAACTGAATGGCTGAACGTTGGGTTCCCGTTGTGTTGTTGCTCTTACTTTTGTACTCACTTGTCTCCATACAGAGTATTTTTTTCCCAAAATAAAATTCACCAGCCAAATAGGAAATTCAAGTAATAATAATAGTCTTAGCAGTGCATTTCAAGATTGGTTCCTTCCTATCACACTTTTGACCGAGTAATGCTGGTTATAATGTTACGGCTTATTTATGGACCATACGATATACACGAAGGATGCTGCCACTTTGAACAAAAGGGTGTGGCGGCTGATAGCAAAAGAAAGTAGCTTCGCATTATACCCTTCCATGCAGATTTACATGGACCATGTTCTTGCACCCGTATTTTTGGTAGGAGAAATAAAGAAAAGTGTTTGGACTTTTGACAAGGTGCCAAACTTATCAGTACCACCCATTTATTTTGTAATTTTAGACAATTCAACTTTCTCATTAGCATGAGAACAGCTGGGACAGAGAAAGATCAAAATCATTATGATCGTGATGTGCATCCACTCTTTAGATAGGAGGCGACAAAACCAAATACCTACCTGCATTTGAAAGATATTGTCTGGTAGTCAACAGATCAATACGCGTGAGTTTGAAGCAAATCAAATGGTGATTGATTATTTTGATTTTTGGAAATAGAACCAGGATTTGGATTGAAGAGACTAGTATGGCATGTAGAAGTGGATAAGGGTGTACCATGTGAGTAGGGGTAAATTAAGATACTCAGTGTGACAAGATTTCTCGTAATACTAAGTTACATCAGAAAGTTTATCTAAATAATTACCTAGATACAAAATACAAATTCATCTAGTTTTCTGCAATGCTTATCCAAGAGTAACATAAGTATGGAGAGCTAAAATAGCAGTTTCATGGCAGCAGACGCAGCCGCATATAACTAGGATTCAACTTTGTAAGAGACTTTTGTCATCCCCTTCTTCGAGCGAATTTGAGAAACCTGATCAAATACACAGATTACAGAAGCATATAACATAATATTATTACCAAGCAACCAAATATATTTAAATTTTTTTTATCTTTTTATAAACCAAATAATAAGTCCTTTGACAACAAAGTTTTTATCAAATCAACTTTCAACGAAAGAACTTCATCAGTGCTACTTACAAAGAGTGAAGCCTGCTAATTACAAAGAGCAAACTTACACAAAAATATCAAATCAAACCTATCTAGCAGACTAGTGTAAATAATGGATTTCATACCTTAATCTGTATGATATCTGAAATGTCAGCAACATGAGTACCACCACAGGGGCAGCCAGGATTATCTCCTATCCTCACAATGCGAGGTGTGCTTTCCTGTGAGAGTTGATGCATCAATATTGAAACATACCGTGGTGCAGAAAAGTAAGAACAAAACCAGATTGATGCTAGAGATGAAATTAACATAGTTTTGCATGCATACTTTAATATATGTATAAGCGTGTGATGTACATAAATGTGAGACAGTGAATGCTATCCGTCAGCTAATTTCAAAGCATTGCTCCTGTTCCATCATAAGAAAGTACCACTACAAGCAAGTTACAATCACCAGTTTCATACTTAATAAAAATACTAAAGCAGTGTAAATAATAATATATTGATTGAGACGTCACCAAAAAAAGGAAAACATACAATACATTTACTTCAGAAAACCGTTTTCAAAGACTAAAAGTCTAAAACAATTCCACACTACTCATAAGTCAAATTGTCATCTAAAATCTGTGTAAGTTTTGAAAATTATTTTCAAAACAAGTGTTTAAAAAAAAATAGTTGGAAAATGTTTTCTCATTCTCTTTTTCTGTTTTCTTCAAGTATTCCAAAGACAAACACTTTAAAATATCCTCAGGTGACACAAATTTTAGAAATCATAAACAGTTTTTCAAAACAGTTAACGAACATGGTCGAAGTCTAACATATGACACTCTCCAGGCTAGTTCTAGTATACACCAACAAAGTCTAATACGAGGACATAGGGCAGGCAGGCAGACATATTGACTGACACAAACACACGGATACAACAAGAAAGCAGAGAAGGGAAAACAGCTGTATTCCTTCACCCATACTGATATTAAGGCTTGAACTAATTTTGTCACATTCACAATGGCTGGAATGAGAGTTTCTTCAATTTTCATCAGCACAATTTCATAGTTACGACTTATGAGAACTTCTACATGTGGATAGAGCACCATATGCGTGAATCTTCTGCCCCACAGAGAATTTCAGCATCAGAGACCAACGGAATAAACTGTATAAGCTGGAATATTCCCGTTACTAAGGGATGCAAAAATAGTACTGTAATGCTGTCAGTGGACCTTTGCAGCAAATCTAACAGAAGTTTAACGTTTAATCCAAAAAAACAAAAAGGTTTAACCCACACTGGAAGGCACCTTGTAAGATAACAATGTGACAGGAAAGGCATTATGGTTATTGGTTATAGAAAAGCTAACAACTAGGTGAGTATAAAGAACACAGGAAATTATTTGCAATAATCTTTTGTAGACTGACCTTAGGAACATAATCAGGAAGACTCCCTCCGCAAATTTTAGCAGCTTCCTCGTATGGTAATATATCAACAGAAATCTATATGGCAAGGTGAATATTTTCAGAACCAGATGTCACACCTCAAAAGTAATTTATGAACATAATAACTTACTTTTCCTCCCATGGAAATTAAAGCATTGGCCTCCAGCTCTAAATCCTTTTGCTTACTCTGCATTTCATTTTGTGGAATTGTACCTTTATATTCAACCCAAGGCCTGGAAACGATGCAATAGCCAGAACGAAGCAAACTTTAGGAACAAATTTAAACTGAATACTCATGGGAGTACAACAGCAGCAAGAGTTTAGCCAAGATTAGATCTTTCTTTTGAGAAAACCCCTAAATTGATCTTCCACATATTATTTTGTTATTATATTAGTCTTCTGAAGATTTTTTTTCACCATACAAGTCCCTCAAAGATCTAAAGATCACTAAATTCTATATTATATAGGACTAGTTAAAAAAACATTGCAAGACTAAGGTGGCACCGTGCTAATCTTTGTATGACCAATTTAAGGGTTTATTGTATCTTCAAACTTCTAATAAACCCACTTAATCCGCATTAATAGTATCCTAGATCAGCAATGATTTGATAAACTCAACATTGCCTCTTAGCTTGATTATTAAATAGATCACTTTGAACCTAGTTGAGATTAAGTACTCATATCCAAGCCATAAAAATACAGTAGACACCAAAAGCAGTAAAATGATATACCCATCAGGAAAATGGTAGGCTTTGCCAGGCTCTAAATGACCCAATCCTACTCTTGGCAGACAAATATCAAGCAAATGTCCTGCTGAATGCAGTCTACACAGGAAAAAAAAGAAAAGGAAAAATGAGATTTTCAGAAACATAATTATAAATTTTCTTATAAGCAGTTCAGTAATCATAGATTCGAAACAGAGTTTCAAAATTGCCTAGCAGAAATAAAATCCAGGCTAGACTACACTCTCAAAAAAAGATTTGATTAAAGAGTAGGTAGTATCATATGATCCACTAGGGAGGGATTTAGAACAAATTAGGCAGAGATGGTAAAGCATTTCCCTAGCCGCACAAGCAAAATAAAAAGTGTGCTGCAGAAAAATAATTTATATAAAACAAATCAGATATTTGGGATATCTCAACTCAATCTCAAAGGAGAGGAAAGTAAAACATAAAAGAGAAAAGTTTGAAGAATTTCTTCCTCTGAAACCTGGAGTTCAGTTTTCGCCTGAGCTCATCAACAAACAGTGAAACCTCCTTCCCTTTCTCGAGCGTAGGCTCAAATTCCTCTCCCACATTCTCAAAGAAACCATAGTGAAAAACCTACATCATCATATAATAATAATAATAAAAAAAAACTCCAAGGATGTGTACAAAATTATTGATGACCCCAGAGACAGGCTTAACCAAAAACAAAACAGAACTTTCATGCTTGAAAACTTACAATTCCATCTTTGGATCGAACATCAGAAACTATAAATTTGTTTTCTAAGCCAGGAATGAGTACAAAGCCAGTATCGGCGGGTTGACCACCTCCTTGCGGATAGAATATTGTATGATCCACTATCAAAACATGTCTACCATCATCGCCCTATTCATTTTATATCAATAATGAAGCAAATTAAGATTTCCTTCTTCGTATAATCCTTCACCCTTTCCCATGGATGAATAACTAACCAACAAAAAAGAAGTGAAGGAAATTACCTTGAAGTGAGATAATAGCGTGGCGTTACATTGAAGGCTCCACATGTCATCGTAGTATTCTAGCTTCGTTGGATTCTTACACAAATCCATGGCTTAATTCCTAGAATCTATGATTTGGGTTTTGATTCAAACGTGATTGCTAAAGAAAGAAATACTACTCTAGGCTAAATAAAATTATATAATGGGTTAGTTAGTTTGAAAGTTACTTTTTAAAAAGTACTTTTTTTTTAATAAAATAGATTTGTGTTTTTTTTTTTTAATTTGGTTTCATATTTCTTTAAGAAGCAAATTAAGGTAAATTTACTTAAACTTAAAATAAGTATTTTTAAAATAAACCATTCTTAAAAAGAATTACTTATTTAATGAGATAGAATTTACTTATTAAGATAACTAGTTAATATATATATATATATATATATATATACATTATAAATAAACAATCCATATTTATTTTAAAAAGAAAACTGAACTTATTCTTATAAGAACCAACCAAGATGTTCTTTTTCAATATTTAACCTGTACAATGTTTTAAGAAACTATAAAAACAAATGTTAGAAAACAATGAGTTATAAGATCCTATATAACCTTAAATTCAGTTGATATTTAGATTCAATTGACATTTAAATTCCACAAAAATATTGAAAAACAAATGGTACAAACTAAATCTGAAATTGAAACAATATAATAAATATCTACCTATATTTTTTAATAGAGTTGAATACATGAGACCATACAAAAACTACATTAAATCAAATTAACACAAAAACAATATAATTCTTATCGATTGGTTATATCATATTTACACTACATTTATTAATTAATAATAGACACAAATAAAACATGTTCACAACATTTAACAGGTTCATCTCATAATAATTCTGCATAAATTTTGAATAAATAAATTGAATAATTGAATATTTAATATTTATTGAAAAAAATAGATAATATATATATATATATATATATATATATATAATTAGAATATGGTACTCGTTTTCAGTTTATATATCTATATATAAAGCTTTCAATCTAAATTTTCCTTCTTTCTTGTATTACAATCAAGTTTTAAACAATGATTGATTTAGGAGTAAAGAAAGGAAGCAATGAAAAGAAACATGTCACCACCATTAAATCTCTTCCAAAGGAGTTGCAAGTAGAGATTTTTGCCAAGGTGGCCACTCGCTCCATCTCCGATCATTGTATGGTCAGATTATGTTGCAGAGAATTTCTTCATGCAGCAGAGGATGATTATGTGTACCGTCATGTCTCCATGAAGAAACTTCCATTGGTGCCACTAGCATGGTTTACTGGCGATAAAGAATCTTTCTTTCTAAAACGTTGTAAGGAGAGTGGTAATCCAGAAATTGCATTCCGTGAAGGAATGGTTTTATATTTCACTTTTTCGAAGGTGGAGTTAGGTCTCAAAATTTTGAGAAAAGCAGCACTTGATGGTCATCATGAGGCCAAATACGTTTATTGCATGCTTTTGATGTGTGGTAAAGATGAAGGAGAAAGAAAACAAGGTTTTGATCTCTTTTGTTCTTTGAAAGTGTCTGCATGTGTTACAAGATGTAGAGAGAGAGTAAAATCTTTTGTTCGAAACATGTGGATCAATAATAAAATAGAGGTTCAAAATCACAACTCATCTTTCTGCCATTCCCAACCATGTGACATTGAGAAGTTGAAGAAAATTTCAGGAAGATGGTCTCCCTTTGAGGATAAAGATTTTAGCAGCGCTGGTATTTCATGCCAATCTTGTGCTGCAGAGTATGAACTTAGTAATTTTTGCTGCATAATTGGAGTCTAAGTTGAATTTTTCATCTACAAAGAAAAGAAGAACCAACCCAGCATGAGAATAGCAAAATAATTTCAAACACACTTCAGTTTTTCTTTCTCTTTTGAAGGTTTTCTTTCCTCCTTTATATTTTAGGTTCAACATTCTTGTATAGTTTAGTGTTCCAACTTATTATAGAAGGAGCAAAATATTAAAAAAAAAAATATGATCACCTTTTAATTGTTGATTATTCATTTAGATTGGATTCCTAATTTTTTTTTTTACATGTTATAAAAAGTTAAAAAAAAAAAATGTTTACAACAACTCTTACTTTTACAAATTATAAATTTAATAGTGACTTATTTACAATTAATTTTTTTATTAATTCGCATAATTTTTTTTCTCAAATAGATTATTTTTTATAAATTTACTTAATTTATATTAATACATAATATTCTTATCACAATTAAGAAAACATAAATAGATTACACTTCCTGTCTTTTAATTTAAATAACCTTATTTTCTAATTTATTTTTATTTTCTTTTTCTTTTTCATTCTCTTAAATCAAACAATCCAATTAGTAAGCACTCTTTACAATCAACCATTACAAGTTTAACAAACATTAATGTTCATAAATCTCGGTAACAATTACAAGTTTAACAAACATTAATGTTCATAAATCTCGGTAAATTTCAAGAGTATCTATCAACACAGAAACTTAATGATTAAAAAGGATGTATTAAAAACGAATGAAACGAATTTATAAGGGGAGTTCTATATCGTAAATTTACCAATTCATCATTTAAAAAAAAAAAAAAGAACTTTCGGGAAAGAGAAGTTTAAGTATAAAATTAATTTTAATTTATGAGTAATTTTAACCAGATAATATAGGTCAATGTAGTTTAGATGGATTTTCATCAAACTTAAAAAAAAAAGATCATTAATGCCCCTGTTGTCTTGGTGCAGAATTCTTCAAGTTGAGAGGAGGCGCAAAATCACCTTTTACAAGGATAATCACATCGACAAACTGAGCTGAAGTTAAACCAAACAGATATGAATCTCAATCATAATCAACTCGATAAATTGGAATAAAGAAACAAATATTTCTGAATGCAGTGTCAATAGATCAAAAAGCAGCTTTCAGCTGAGAAAAACCAATACTGCAAAATTTATAACTAAATCATCAAAGTTCCCCAATCCTAATAGTGAAATATCTCCAGGAATAGTAGAGCTTCAGGCAAAAATTTGATCATTTCTAGTGTTGTTTAACTTCTGCTTTCTTCTTCTGCCACAACCTATCTAGTGCACTGTCAGCATCACCCTGGAAAAGAAAACATAAAATCATGTATAAGCACATCCTTGAAACATCTAGGCATGTGCCATCAGCCCAACAGCAATCAAAGTATATAATAACTAAACCTAATTTTCCATAGTGCATGAAAATTAAAACAACTACCAGATATTATACTACATAGCCAAAGAAGAAAACCAAATGTTCCACATCATTGCTAATCATCAATACTTGTGTACTTATAGAACATGGGCATGATGCTGCTGCTACAGCAGCCATTGCATTCAAATCAATTGTATAACATACTAAAAAAAACTGGGCCAAAGCACAATTAGCCAAAATCAACCAATATACAAAAAAGAATGCGTGATGCCATTGGAACGTCTACGTTGTCAATGTTCTAAATATTACTTGGAAAAAAAAGTATTTTACGCTTACTTGAGACAAAAATCCAGCTATAATAAAAACCATAATGCATAAGAAAAAGATAAAATAAAAGCATACGGACCTGTGCTCGAACGAAGCCACAGAGGGCAAACGTGGATAAATGACCGTTGAAGATGCCATTCTCATCCAAATGGCCAATATTCATCTGAACTGAGGCATGGTCCTTTGCAGTGATGAGTCTGTTAGTGGCAGAGCTGAAACGTAATTTAACATCAGTTCAAATTCCACAAAAGAACAACGAAACAAACCCCCAATTCCAAAAAGATAACTTATATATACCATTTTCTAGGAACGTATAACTCAGTGAGCTTTCCCTCCTCGTTCTGCATTTTTTTATATCACCGTATAATCAACTCTCTTCGTCCAAAATATAGAAACCTAAATCAGATACATTAATTCCATAAGTCTTCCACGAGTATCAAGAGAAACAATTTTTACTTCAGCAAACTTTCTGTTTCATTGCTATTTCTAGAATTAAAGTAAACTTTCACAACATTTACATGCAGTATATCCAAATTATACATCAAATAAAACCAAAAACCAAGACCAAAATAAACAAACATGGAAGAACAGAGAGAGCATACCGCGAGAGGCAAAGGAATCAAGGGTCTGACGAAAGACGTACGATTTCATACAAAGCTGAAAAAAAAACCTAGCTTAGGTGGGGCTTGGGCCGGTTAGATTTTATCCTAAGCCCAATTTAATACTTTCTAATTAATTTTCATTTAGATTAAAAAAAAATATAAGAATAAAAAACTAAATTATGAACTTATTATTCCATTCCGCGAAATTAAAGGTGGATACTTTTTAATATAGGATTCAAATTCTGATAAATTTTTGTATGAATATCATTACTAAAAATAATCATCTATAGAAAAATTTATAACTATATATTGGTTTAGATGTATTTATAACTGAAAGACGAAAATTGTTTTGAGAAAATGAATTATAATTAAAATTTGAAATGGTGGTAAATATTTTTGAATGAGAGACGTAATAGATTGTGTCTGTGTCCGTGTTTATGTTAGTTGAAATGCAATTATTTTGGTCGCAGGTATTTGCTAGAAATGATTAGAAAAATTGTATACCTGTCATCACAAGCATTGCATAAGATTTAAATACGAAGAAAATGAAAATCTTGGGTTTCCTCACGCATCACTCATCACGCATCACGCCCCCACTAACAACTGGAACACCTTCAATTAGCCTAAATGATACCCTGGCCCTGCCAACTGGCTTAAGGCCCAATTCATCTTCCTTTACTCATTTTTATTTCACATTGTTGTTTTCAGGTTTCATTCCACTCACAATTCAATTTTCTACTACACTTTTTCTTTCATACACCATATCTTAAATTCCTCTTACATCATCACCTACACTATTTATTCGCAAAAATATTGTCTGTTTTTTATTGTAAAAAGTGAAAACCTATAATGAGTGCGTGTGAAGCAACTATGAATCACGTTAAAGTCAAGTGGCACCACTCGTAAATAACCTCCACATCTCAGGGCATTTTAGCGTGAACCGTCGCATATAATGTGAGAGAGCAGAGGCTCTTCTTCCTCTGTCTTTTGCCAACTCAACTCACACAACTCGAGTAACAAACCGAATTCAAATCGACCATGGGAACCTCCACAATCTTCTTCCTCGTCTGTGCGATCCTCGCCGTTCACCTCGCTCAATCTTCATCCTCCGCCATCGACTTCACCGCCGACTTCGACAACTTCTTCCTCCCTCTCAAGTCCGCCTGCCGCGGATCCGTCGCCGAGTGTGGCCTTATCGCCGCCGCCGATGACGACGCCGAGTTTCTGATGGACTCCGAGACCAGCCGCCGCATTCTAGCAGGAAATAGCTACATAAGCTATGGTGCGCTCAGGAGGAACACCGTCCCTTGCTCTCGACGCGGCGCTTCCTATTACAATTGCCGGCCCGGCGCTCAGGCAAACCCCTACTCTCGTGGATGCAGCGCTATCACCCGATGCAGGCGTTGAAAGAAAAAAAAAAAAAAACCTATTATTCTTCTGATTTTATTTTATTTTTTAATTTTAATTTTTGTAATTGATGAAGATCATTGTTGTCATAATGTCACGCTACTACATATATACAAGTAGAGAAGAGAAAGAGAAGTAGAGATGAATAAAATCTAATTGCCGCCGTTTGTATCTGTAATGTAATTTAATTTAATCTTAGGTACACATATTATTATTACTATTATTATTGATTGTTATTTGGTTGTATGAAAATTGTTATCATTATTCATAATTTTTTTTTTATATTATTCTTGTCAATTTCGTCGGTGGTTTCTGTTTGTATGCCTGTGTTCCTTCTTTTCGTGTCGGAAGTCGGAAGTGAAAGAGAAATTTAGGGGTAATTAATTGATTTGATACTCTACAGGGCAGTGTTTGGTTTGGAAGGTAATGTGAATTGAAATAACGATTTTCTCCATCTTCATCTTCATGTATTAACTGTGTTTTTTCAATTAAAAATGCATATATTAAAGAAAATTTGGTGGCGATTTGATATGATATTTAAAATAATTTGTAGGAAGGGGAAGTAAAAATCTGAGTGTTTTTGGATTTTGCCTTTTGGGATGTGTGGCTTGAGAGTGAAGGAGGGTAGCATCTGTCTCGTGCGCTGGCCCTCGATGTTTCCCTTTTCTCTTTCCAGTGCACGTTTTGTTGAAATTCAGGAAAAAAATAGTAGAAAACTAGGGCCATTTTATCGCCAAAAAAATGAAAACAAAGGTCATAGGTCGCTTTCTCTCCTTTCTCTTCTAAACAAGAAGGAAAAAAAAATGGGCAAATGCACTGGATGCCCCTCTTTCTTTGTCGGTTAAAGTACTCAAGATCGTTCCTATTGTTATGTGAGATTATCTGTTTAGGAGAAAAAAGTAACACAATTGTTATAGTAGAGCAGCATAAAGCAAGATTTCAAGAATGGTCATCGTTGTAGAATTGCATTTCTTTTCCAGTGTTGGTGGCGCAGATAGCGCAGGTATCTAATTTCAAGAGTTTGATTTTTGTATTGTGAATTTGACTATGCAAAAAAAATTGAATATTACTAGGAAAGAAATAGTACTAGCTGTATGGAGGAACAATTACTAATTTGGTTGAGTTAGTTATAAAATTTATTGTGGTCTTTATCAACCTTGGTAACAGGGTAGTGATTTCATAAACACCCTTTCAATTTGTTTAAAAATGTTGGGTTTGGATTGGAGGAAGAGTGGCATTGTTATCCTGGATTAAAGGCAGCCTCACATGCATTATTATTATCCGCATCAATTGAAATCAGTGAACGCGCTCCTATGATTATTATGATGCCATTGCCATCTTCTTTACCTTTATTTTTTCTGTGACAACTAAAGTACACCTCACAAACCCTTGTCCCATTATCATCTCTACAACTGGACCACCCATTTCAGAATGAGACACCCCAAATACTCTCTCTTCTACATCCATCTACATTCAAACTTTCACACTTTTACATTATTTAATGCCTTTCATTCACTATCTCTCCACCATGCCCTTCTTCTCCCCATATGCTATCTCAACGTGATTTTCCATGCACCACTGCCAAATTACTCAAGCAACTTTGCCTAGCTGTCAAAGATCATTACACTTGATCATACAACCACATTTTAAAAACAAAAACAAAAACAACAAAAACTCAATGTCATGAGAGACAAAATCCAGCAATTCTAGAGCAACACGAAATGAAATACTTGGAGGAGTTTTGGACGATCTAGAAAAACGCGCAAATCATTCAAATTTCGGTGACATCCACCGAAGAGTCTATCTAAAGGTAGAAGCATGGATTTAAGTTAAGTGATACGAGAATAATCTTTTGTAATGTTTTTATAAAGGCTAATTATTTTCTCTGTGACTATTCACATGTAATTACTAAATTTTCACAACTTCTCTTCTTAAAAGGAAAACGTAAGTGATGTTATATATATTCATTTTATCTTTGTTAATTATTTTTATATTTTAATATATTTCGAAAAGTATATATTATGTTGATTTGACATGTATAAATAAAATATTAAATAATTGTAAATTAGTCTAAAATTATATATAAAGAAAAGTTCAATTTAATGGTAGATTTTTAAAAAAATATGATTCAATTAAAAAAAATTGTCTTCAAATAAATAATGTTGAATGAATGTTCTGATTAAGATCCAGCAACTCCATGAGAAAACTTTTGATTCAGTTTGGCGATGCTATTTGCAAATTAAGTTAAAAAAACATCATGCTGTTATATTGTTGTTGTAAATCGTAAGTAGACAGATATTAAACCTTTAATTATAAGAGTTATGATCAAAGTGAATAATAACGAAAAGAACTAACCAACTTGAAGAAAGATATTAAAAGACAATTTCATAATTAGAATTAGATTAGAGGAACTATTTATTTAAGAAAAATAAGATATTTTCGTTTTTTTAGATATTTTAAAATAATTTATGAAAAGAAATTTTATTATTATATTTTGATTTGAATTGAAGACTTAGTTTAATACATTGTTGACAAACGTCCGAGGTATAAAATTAACGAAATTATCAACATACCAACCTCATTGAGAATACAATATTCTGCAACTGTTTTATCCAACTCAAAAAATAAAATAAAAAATGATAATCCTCTCCTCCATAAATTACTATCCATTCCGATTACACATTCGTGATATCTTGACACACTCAATGTGATTTTATTTACAAGCCATTTAGATCAAAGACAATATTTTTATATTTTTATAAAGGATTAAAGTTTCAAAAAAGAAAAAAAAAACCAAACATTAAGAACAAAATGATACAGGAACATTTTTTTTTTCTTCAAAATATCCATGTGACATGCTTTAGCGGATGAGTATTAACCAATAAAAAATAAAATTGTTTTTCAATAATAAAATTAGTCACGTAAAATTAGTAGTCATTTTTTTATTGAAAATAATAATTTTTTAAAAAGAAACACTTTATTTTATTTTTAAAATTTAATTTGCGCAGTTTTAAATTTTAAAGACAACTCCAAGAATGAATAAAAAATGATTAAATATCACAATTTCACAGTAAATTTAAATTATTTTCAATTTAGATAGTTTCATTTTCCAAATACTGTTTAAAAAAGGTATTTTAAATTTTTTTTATATTTGGATAAAATATTATAATTATCACTAAATATAAAAAACTATTTTACCAATAAATAATATTTAATCATTAAAAGATATAAGTTGGTAGCAAATTTTTAGTTGATGGTCATTATTATTCTTTTGACTAAAATTCATCTAGATTTTCAATGAACTTTGACAAAAAAAATTATTGATATGTATCAAAATTATTTTTAGTTGGTTTTCAATATCATTGAATAAAGTTATTTATTCGTTAAAAATAATCCTAATATGACCAAAAGTTACCATAATACACATATTAATAAAAAAATCCTTATTAACTTTGGACAAAACATAATACTTATAACATAACTAAAGAATAAATTTTACAAATAACCAAAAAAAAACTCTAGCATGTTTAATTGACATTAATAAATAATAATCCATATTAATATCAATCAGAAAATAACTCTTCCCCTCGATTAAATATTCCAAGCAAGCAAAAAAAAATTAACCCACTTGTCGACTCAAGTTATTACATCAAATTTATTATAAAATAATTATTTTTTAAACACATTTTTTAAATTAACTTTTGCATATTTTTAAAACTATTCAAACTCAATTTTAAAATTAAAAAAAAATCTATTTGTCTAAACAATTAAACAATTCATGTTTTAATTTCAATCATTCAAACAAATCATAATAAAATTAAAAAAAAAATCAATTTCTGATTAATAAATGATTATTGCAATAAAGACAAGATTTTTAATCATTAATACAAGCAGAGCGAATATCTATTTTTAAACATAGGGTAACAAGTTCTTGATGGAAATATCTGTTGTATCGTTGACGATGAAATAACAAAATTTGAACTGATCCAACTCAGTAAATTCCCGAGTTTGCGAGACATGAGGATTCGAAAAATATGTTGGTTAAATTATGCAACTAAGTAAGAGGGTGACAATCACCCAAATAGATTGAACACAATGTTGGTAATTTACAGGCAAGGGAAATGTCCAAATACAGACAAATGGCCCCAACATGTTGCAGCATGGCAAACTCATGTTACAAATAGAAATTGGGTTAGGATTTGTCAGGTTAAATATTCTGCATCAGTGAATCAATCTGGACACATGAATTAGGCGAGGACTGATGTACTATTTCGGGTTCATCTAAATCCTGAGACTGAATATGTATATCCTGTCAAGTCATGGCGAACATATATAATAAAACAAACTATATTAAAAAAAAAATCGAGATTGGATTTCTTAAAATCATTAATACAATTAATCCAACAACTAGTTGTCCTAACGAGCCACATGGGCATATAGCCAAGATTCCGTTTCATTTTCTTTATTTGGCAAATTCCAATTCTGCACACTAACATAAATTTCAAGTTGAGAAAAACCTAATCAATATTAATAAATACTTGAGAGAGATTAGTCTCGTGGTAATTGTCTACGGGAATACTTTAGTCAAAGACTGAAAATACACTTGTTAAGATTTCCTACTTGGTCATTCTTCCTGTATTTTCCCCTAAATTTAATTTAACAAATTCTACAGACATCATAAAAATATCTAGCTTCAATTTGTTATATGAATTTCAACTCACAAAGTGAGTACGGGAAGAGATAGTAAAGTCCATACCTGCGTTGGTACAAGTGGTTGAGGTTGTTGATCTTGAGCGAACGCATAAGCTTGTGGTTGAGACATTCTATAATAGGGTTCTTTGAGATCAAGCTTACAGGAAGATGTTTGGAGAATTCCTCCTTGTTCAGCACTAGGACCCCACATTTTAGCTGATGCAAATTGAAATTTTGTTCATTAACATGATGGTGCATGTATCGCAATAATAAGGAAAAGAAAAAAGACAATTACCAACCTGACAATGTTAAATATATTGTATAACTCTGTGCATTGTGGGCAATCAAGTGAAGCCTGCCAGTAATTTCTTGACCAGCCATGACATATATTGGCTGAGAGAGAACACAGCGTAACTGGTACCAATGGGTTGTCGGTGACCCAGGAGCAGTGGTAAGCCACCTTTGCACAGTACTGTTGATTTAAAATAATTATAGAAAACTCAGCAGATCAGAACAGTAGCCAAAACTTCTAAGGAAAATACAGGCTAGACCTTATAATAAAGAGGAACATACCTTCCATTGAACAGAACATCAAACCAACATGCTAACCCATGCACTCTGGTGCCCACAGAGGCTACGAATCTCAGAGGAATATCAATTTCATACAGTTCTTCCTCCTACAGTGCAAAAAGTGATCTGGTCAGTGGCAAAAATTTTCCTAATCAACTTTACTGAAAGCATTGAAATAATATAATAAAAACACAGGAATGAACACAATAAATCCTCGCCAAGAGTATAATATTTATACAACAATGATTCATAACCAGATAAATCATGCCTTATTATTTAGTTTCAAAGAATTTCTTCTTCCAGAAATAAATCATGCAACAATTAAAAGAGATGACTGGGACTTCTATTTAAAACGGGTTTCAATATGGAAGTGTTTGCCTTAAATAATAAATTAATTACATGGGAAGCTGAATGCAATCGAAATAAATCAGCTTGTTTGATCAGAGAGACCAAATAACCAGAACCAACAGAAAATCAAGGAAATGAAACAATCTCGGAAAATGAAATAAACTTTAAACAAAAGAGAGGTGATACTCTTACCTTTATTTTGGTGAAGTCTAACACATGGAACATTGAAGGAGCTACTAACAGTCTTGGATCAAAAGCATCCACCACAGGCTTTGTGGAGGAAAAGAAATGGAAAGATCCCATCATTAGTGACATAAAACTTTCATTAACAGACCAAATTTATGGCAACAAAACCAATATAGTACATTAGTAATATATAATACTATCATATTTAATATTTCCCTGTTCAAGGAGGGATCCTCCCCAAACCAATCAGTAAATTTCAGAAAACATTTTATACCTGAGAAAAATATCCTTGAAATGCAGTCCCATGTAGGGGTGTTAAATCAACACCATAATAGTTTTGTTGCTGCCAAAACAGTGCCTGAAAAACAACAGAGTTAAAACAAAGAAAAAGTGTGCAGAGACACGGAAAGGAAAAGTCAGAAAGCAGCAAATTTTCACTTACACCATGAACCAATTCTAAACAAAATATGAAATCAGACAAGCTTATGATAGATTATACAAGGCAAAATAATTTGCTGCTTTTTACGTATTCCTTTTTAGTGTAAGGAATCAAAGCTGAATATCATGGAAATCCATCTCACTGAGCAACTCAAGCAAATCTCAGTAATTCAATAAATACTTGTTACAAAGATTAGCCTCTTCCATTATATCTTTGATGCCAATTCCAGATGGAAAAAAACTCTTTCCAAAGTTGTATAAATGAGATATAAATGGGGGAGGACATATATGTGTGAAAATAATAAACAAACTTCTCAGAACTACAGAACAAACACAGACACACTCATCTACAAATATAAACAAAGACACATTACTTACACACCTTATTAGCAATTTCTATAAACAAATATTCATCAGTGAAAGGTGCCATGTGAATCCTACACCAACAATAAATTCAAGGTTAGGAGAAGACAATATAATAATAAGATGATTATAAGAATTCAGCAGGAAAACTGAATGTTATAAATGGCCTGTTTGTTTAAGGAAAAATGTTACTACTTTAACACATGTATAGATAATTTTAGAATACAATTTATAACAATGAAAGAAGTTAATTCAGGTAAAAGAAAAAAGTTTTACTGCTTCACTCATATGTTACCAAGAATAGCTTATGAAAATACAATTTAATCATAGAAATGCTTTTAAAAGTAAATCCAAATGCGCCCATAATTCTATAAAGTTAGAAATTGAATATATCATTCAGAACAAGCACCTAACCTTGAAAATTCACATATTTGACTCCAGCATCGAATAAAATGTAGGTGTAAAACATGAATGAAACATTTTTTAAACATAATGTACTTCATATTATAGTGAAATATCATTGAAATAGTAATAGATACCATTTATAAAAATTAACATGTCAATAATCTTGGGGTAAAAAATAAATTTAAATAGAAATGACACTTTGAATAAGCAGAGAATTATTTACCAATAACATGCCTTAGAAAAATCCCATTTACTATTGTCACATGCTAGAAGCTCCAAGAAAAACAGAGAAGGGTGCTAATTTACCTTCCCAGACCTGGAAACATTTTTCCATTAGGAACAAGAAACCTATCTCTGGCAATGACATATGACTCCAGCATTCTTTCATTGACTAATAAGGTGCCTGCATAACAAAAAGAAAACTCCAACCAATAAAAGAGTGGAATTTCATCATGCCATCCTACAACTTAACTCTCCACTTCACACAGAAAAAACAAAACATATTTGACAATGTAGAAACATATATAAATTATATGTTGAAAAACAGCATTATTTTCCAGTTTGCTGGGAGGAAGTAGAATATGAGCTTACCCATGGGCTCAGATATCAGAATATCTGCTTTCTCTGGCAATTCAACATCCTCAACTTTGCCTTTGATCACCTATATATAAACAACTCCATGAGTAATAAGTGCGTACTAAATCACTATTATAGAAAAAAAAAAACTAAGAAACAGATCTCACTGTAATTCGTTGAGCCAGTGTTGGGTTTCCAGCTACAAGTTTCCGTGCATATTCTGCCATTTCAGATGCTTCCACGGCATAAACATGTTTTGCACCAGCCTAAAAATGAAAGATAGAATGACAAAACCTTAGAATAAACTCCGAATGTAGGAGGAAAGGAAACACATTGAAATTTCACTAAATTAGAAGCAATTTACAAATAGACTTATGTGAAGAGCTTACCTGAGCAGCAAATAGTGATAAAATACCACTACCAGCACCCACATCAACTACAACACGACCTGCGAAATCAGATCGGTTCTCAATAACAGCAGCATGATAGGTCCCTGAAAACAATAATTATTAATTGGTCATATAGGTAATATATATAAATAGAATTTAAACAAAACAGAGACTACAAGAATATAATAAGGTATAACCTGTCCGCACGTAGTCCTGCAACATATTTTGCTGATGCAGAAGTTGTCCATAATAATGAAAGTACATTTTTGCAGATGAGGACTCTATCTTTTCATCAAATTTGCTTTTAGAAGTTGTAATAGTTCCATTTCGTCCATTTCCTCCTGTATTGAAAAAATAAATATAAAATTAAACAATATCTTATTCTACTGAAAAGGAAAAAAGAGAGTGAAGCATGGAGTGAAAAGTACCTTATTAGAACAAATAAAATATAAAAGGACATCTATGATCATGATCCATGTTTAAAATGAAAAAACATTTAATCAACAGAAATAACCAGTGGATGAAAGAAGAAAATTTGTTTAGACATCAGCAGACATGTTACAAACATGATGAAAGGAAAAGTTTTAAAATAAAAATAAAAATAATACATCAAAAGAAGACTTACACCCCTATATTCCATGTTTTACAGGTCTAATAACTAATAGTCAGTTTGTGCATAAGTATCACTCATTCACTCTGATCACAAACTTGACCTAAAGCAATTAATTAATAATAAATATAATTGAAAAGATGAAAAAGCCCCTTACTGGTGTGCAATTGGAATAGTGTAATAGGACAAAGACTAATATAGAACAAGTATTACACAAATTTTCAAAGCAGCACCTTGAGCATTGACTTCCTTCTTCCATTGTTGAACTACACAATGAAAGGCTGCACTCTCTTCCTCATTTTTAAACTGAATAGTGACTCCCCTGGAATAAAGTGTCTGTTTCAAAAATAGCACTGTTAAAATGCATGAGCATTTGCAAAACAAACCAACAAATTACTTAACAGCCTTATCACACAAGATTGTTAAACTCGAGTTTATATTAACTTGTGGAGCATTCATAAAATCCACTAGTAGAGTTGAATTATACAAAAATTAATATTAAAAAGATTTTCCATTATGGCTCAATGAAGCGCAAAAATTAAATTAGATTTCAAATTCTTGACAAAGTTCTTGATGAGTTTATGCAAGTTTCCAAGATTGATAATTAATTTCATTTGCCAACCCAAGATTATACTGCAAGCCTAGTATAGGGGGATAGATTATAACATTAAATTAAATTCATTAAAACAATTTAACACATCTAATATTAATGCACAAACCGCATTGTAATTAATTTTTCAATCTCATAATCTAATAAAATGATTCTGCTCCGTACCTTTTTACTGACATCAGATCCTTCCACTATGCAAACGGATTGAACAGGACTCAGCTTGAATAACTGTGGGATTATACCATAAATTAACATTAATTAAAAGATCCTAATTAAGATTGTCATTTCATTCAATGAATGTTTTGCGATTAGCTCCTTCAGTAAATAAAGAAAGTAAAATATAATTCAAATAAGAAATCAAGAAAAGGACAAAAATAACAAAAAAATTCAAATTCAAAATTAACCCTGCCCGCCTGTATAAGATAAAATGCACAGCATAGTATCACAGCTAAAAAGAATTTTTCTTTTTTTTTGCAATAGCTAAGCGAAGAAGCAGAAGGTAAAGACGAACCTGAACAGTCCGAGGATCGACACTGAGTGGAATTTGTTGAGATTGCTGATGAATTTCGAGACCGTCGTTGCTAAAGCGAGCGATTCCTGACGAAGCGGAAGGAGGAGCCGAAGATAGGTTGGAAACTGATGCCAAAGCGAACTCTCGCTGCTTCCATTTTTGCCCTAACCAATCTCCCATTATCTGCTTCTCTCTCTTTCTTTCTCCCACCGAGTTACCACCCACTATTGCTTACTTAATTTCTTTCAAATAAAAAAAAAATAGGCTCATTAATAATAACACGCGTGAAACCGTATAAGAGTGTAATTATTAGAGATAAAACCGAAACGGAACTAGGGTTTGGGGTTTCGAAAATTTGAGAGCCGCCAAAGAAAGTAAGGGTTTGTTTGTTGAATGCTGAGAAGAGTTACTGTGTCAGAAATATGGGGTTTTATTCTGAGATTTTATTATTCTGTCAGAGATTTATTTTATTTTTTATTACATTAATTATTAATTACTTTATTATATCATTTATTTCGGGTTATTTAGTGGAAGAGATGGTTTCTATTAAAATTATTTATGATGTATTTCTTTAATTTTTTTTTGTTAGAAATTATTTTTTATAATTTTTTCAAAATTAATAATCTTACCATAATATGTAAAATAGTAAAAGTATATTTAAATTATAGTATCAAGTTACCATGTATCTAATAAATAAAAACTGCAAATATAATAACCCTTTGATTTGGTACACTGTCACTATTCTCTATGCTTTTTTCTATCAAGCACCATTACTTTCTCTCTTTCTCTTTTTTTCTTTTTTCTTTTTTTAAAGTTCTTTATTGGTGGACAGAGTTAGAATCTGATGTTTCACAAGAAACAAGATTTTCCCGATTTACCGGCGATTCGCTGCCTTGATTCTGGTGGGGCTATCAACACTGTAGAGAGACTTGTCCAGGACCCTCCTCAAGTTTGATGTTCACATTTTTCTTTTGAATAATTCCAATGAGTACAATTTTTTATTTAATTAATTATTTGATATGTTGGCTAGGTTTTGTTTGTGTAGGATATACTTTTATTTTTTGTAATTAATTAAATTGGTTTTATTTTTTTAAAATGATTAAAAAGATAATTGTATTTTTTTGGAAGACTAATTTCTATAAATTTCTTAAATGATTAAAAATTTAATTATGTCAAATTAAGAGATTATAAAATATTTAAATCTTTAACTTATCTTCTATTAAGTGAGGTAAAAATAAATAATAATTTGAATTTTTCTGCACATTTTTGTAATAAAAAAAAAAAAGAGTAGCATATGTACACATGCCACTGAACCTGATATAAAATATGGATATAATTTTATAGTATCATATTTTTTAACATATATTCTAAAAAAATGTTTAACTGAATTTTATTCCTTGTGAGGGAAATGTGAGTAATAATTATTCTAATATTGGATATCTAAATAGGCATAACTTTAATTAATTTTAAAATATTGATTAATAGTATATAATGTAAATAAATTACTATTTATAAATAATTTTATTGAAACAGGTTAAAAATATTTTATTAAATATTATAAATAAACACAAGATAATACATACATTAGTTATATTTCTACCATAACAATTATAAATTTTAAGTCCGATACAACTGTTTACATGGTTGATGTGACAGTTCATAAAATTTATTCCAAAGTCAGCATAATAACTTAGATTTCTTGTAATCATTAAAAAAAAAGTTAGGATTTGAGTGTAATAAAAGAAAATAAGTGCTTGTTGTATTATTTTTATCCTTTTTAACAAAATAGGGTTAGTTATCGTAGTTTACAAATAATAAATTATGTGATATTTTTTCCTTTTATAAAGATTAGAAAAAATAAAGAGTTTGTTGTTAAGATTAAAACTTCATTACTATTATTTTTTTATATATCAATTAAAAAAATAAAAATCATTATAACAGTAAAGAAAATTAATATTATTAACTAACATAATTCAGAACATTGTACTTTTTAATAATATATCTCCTTGATAACGGTCTAACTTCTATAGGTTGTGTTATAATAACAAAAAGAAATTAACTAATAATAAATTTATATATTATTCCTCTAGAAAATATTGTTACTTATACAATAGTTATATTTAACTAGTATAGAATTATTTTTTTAATGAAAATATTCTCCCTTATATATTATATATAAGAAAAAAAAATATTTACTAGATTAAATATAAGCAATCGATGGTATACAAACTGAAGTTTCTGAGACTATAAAGGCTCCATTACTTCCTATCATTTCAAATACATTTCTGTATAATGATAATGTTATTAATTATTCTTAAAAAAACACTGATCTATCCTACAAACAAAAATCAAGTTATTTCAAAATCAATTTTAATCATAAATTTTAAAAAATCACAATCTAAAATCAATTCTAACCAGAAATTCTAAAAAAAATGGCAATCTAAAATCAATTCTATCAGCACATTCATAATTTTTGGGGCCATTCCCAATTTATAGACCTAAACACACCTAAAAGTAAATAGATAGATAAAAAATTAAATGGAATTACATCTATAGTTACGGCGATCAGTGGCTGACAATAATTCCAGATGAGTAGTGAACAAATGACATTAATTTAGAATAAATAACTCAGGCATTCAAGAATTACTTATTCAATACATATAGCAGTGAAGTAGTGAAAAGAAAAATGACATTTTGGAATTTAATCAACCTAGCTTCTAAATTCTTAACTGACTGCTGCTACTTGAGGGGGCATCTGAACAGCAACAACATCGTGGCAGCGACTGCAGAGAGTAGGGTGGTCCAAAAATGAACCAACCTGCTGTGAATAATTCCAGCATCTTTCACACTTGGAACCCACAGCGCGAGATACCCCGATCCAGACTTTATTCTTCCCTTGAATTACGCATTCACCACTATATGGTATATTTACAGTATATTCATCGTCCAATGAGGGAAGAATCTCAGCCTGCACATTGTCAATCAAATTACAAGATAATTAAATTTATTCTATTGTGCCTGAAGGCTCAATTTGTAAGGATTGCAATTGCAAAGTCAAACATGAATCATAATCCGATACGCCCTGAGCAAGATTTTAATAGTTCCAACTTCCTAATCTTCAAGTTAACTAGTTATCGAGAGGGAAATCCCTATTGATACACATACCTGAGATGTGATGAATAGACGGTGCAATGTATCAGCATCATTTGTGGCTGCACATAGTTCCCGTAATTGGGATGCCAGGCTGGCTTCAGATGTATACATATGAACCTTTGCATCTAAACTAGCCCCAATTAATTTACCTGTTCGAGCAACTTCCAAAACTCTATTCACTTCTGTTCTCAGCTGGCAAAATAAGTTTTTGATTTAGAAACAAGCACCGGCTTAAATAAACAAAGACAGTGACACTGAAGGAAACTGATCAAAAAGTACAAAGAGAAATCACAGGAGTCACATGTTTAACCCGATGAACCAAATCACTTGACACACTTTATGACAGTATAATCGTGTTCTTTCATTTTCTGTCCATCATCGTTACATCCTTATATGTATGATATTGAAATATTTTGGAAAACCAACCTTATAAAAGAGTGAAAACATTACCGAAACTGGACTCCATGATTAAAAAGAAAAAATCAGTTAGCAGTTTCAGACTTGCTAATTAATACTTGGATCAAGGAAATTACTGATGCAACTCATTTATTTATACATCAAGAGTATATGACCTGAGATAATATTATGATGTAAAACAAAGATAATGTTGATAGTTTTGTATTTTGATCATTTTGAGGTGGTTACGTAGCCATGCTCTTATTTATCATTTTTAATGTTCTAACATATACTTTTTCATAAGTAGAAGGACTAGCTTATTTTCTGTCAACGACGGTTAAACATTGATTCAGATTGACATCAGCTTGTTTTGAAATCTAAGATAAACGGTACCTCAAGAATATTCTCCCAAAAATTAATTTCTTCCTCAGGGAGGGCTAGCCATCTTTCATTTGAGATGGGCCATCTTGATTCAAATACATATTCAGCAATAGAACCATCTTGAGTTATATACTGAAAAGGAAGATTCTGCCACACATCCTCAGCTAAATGGGGCAATATTGGTCCTATTATTCTCACAATGGAAAGAAGATGAGCGGCAAGAACTGTTTGACAGCTTTTCCTCGTATAACTTGTTGATCCACTGCAGATGTTAAGCTTATTGACATAAGTTATGGAATTAAACAGAAACAATTAAGAAAATGCAAAACTGGCATCTATTCCTTGATGCCATAAAGGAAGTGCATGTTAAATATCCTTAAAGAGGACGTCAAGGAGAGAAACTTACCCAACATAAAGTCGATCCTTGGCAACATCGAAATAGAAATTTGATAGGTCAACAATAACAAACCTCTGCAAAATCTGAGACAATGGAGGGGGGAAATGTGAATTTTTAAAATTTACCAATTAAATTAGAAATTTTCCGCCAAAATGATATGCTTAAGCAAACAAAAGCTTGACATAAAAGACTTCCCATGTCATAATTTCCCAAGCGTATATTTTTATGGTTATGACTCGGGACCCCATAATTCTATTTCCTTGTTTCCCTCTTTAAGTGATGAACCCTATGCATACACACAGATTACATCTACAGAGAATGTTTCGTGAAGATATAAAAAATTACCTGAAATATTTTAAAAAATTGGTAGTTTTCATAGTTCCCTTTAATGCTTTTTACAACATTTTCAAGCTGAAAAAGTGCATGTTGATCAATCCTTGGAAGCTCATGGTATTGAACAGTGTATTCCGTCTGTGAATGAGACAAACATTATTATAACATAACCAAGTGACAATAGGCAGTAACTACAGACAAAAGAAAAGGAGAAGCCATCCATCAAGCAATAGGCTTTAACTTCAATAATAGAATTCAAACTTACTTTCCAATCATGAAGATTTGCCAAGAGGTATCTCAAAGTTCCTCGCAACTTTCTGTAAACCTCAGACATTTGACGAAGAATCTGAGGGCCAATCATCACATCACTTGTATAATCTACACTAGAAACCCATAGTCGGAGGACATCAGCTCCATATGCAGGTGCTTCCTGTGAATAAAGCAGGAAAAAACCCTTGAGGGGCTTTAAGAAAAGGAAAATTATAGATTGATACAATTCCAACACTAATATATTCGATGATACATAAATATAACTAACCTTCTGATTTTTACCTCCTTCAATCACATAACGTGGATCCACAACATTACCCAAAGACTTGCTCATTTTTAAGCCTTTCTCATCCAATACAAATCCATGTGTTAAAACACTTGAATATGGAGCCTTACCTGTATCAAACAAGAATGACAATTTTGTAGTATCTACGATAAAACACTAGTTGATTAACTCATAAAATACAATACTCAACACAGAAAACAATACATAATACAACAATACACTTGTTATCTCCGAGACAAAAGTCTTCTATAGACAGTATTCTCTGCCACCACAAACCACACAGAATAACAGGCTATCCAAATTAAACACCCTACTATCAGATATAATCCTATTACAATTGCCATCATGCAGTTTCTAATACAGAACTAATGCAGAATTACCAATAAAAGAAAAGTTATTTAATATCACATATATTCCTAACAATTACTCAATTCCCAACTCAATTGGATCTCAGTTCCAATTAATGTATAAACATATGAAGACATTCTCAACCACACAACCGAACACAAGTAAGCATGCATCTTTATCTACAGGAATTATGCAGTTCAGTTATATAATGTGAACAAACAAATATATAAGCTAATCTGCTAATGGTGCTGTGCATTTAATCTTCACTGTTGCTTAACATAACAAGGAAAGTGGGATTGATTTGAAAACGCAGAACCAACCAATCAACTAGATATTAGTCAGGAAAAAACATTTGCCTCACCAATGTGAGATAAAGAACATTACATTTGATAAAAACAAAAAAGGATAAATTAGATAAAGTCTTAAAGATAATCAATGTAATAAAAAAAGTTCAGTCTACTATTACCTTTTGTCGCTACACTTGTTAACAATGAACTTTGAAACCACCCTCGATGCTGATCTGTTCCTTCAAGATACAAGTCTGCAGGATAACTAAGGGAATCTCTTTTTCCCAAGACTGCAGCCCAGGAGGAACCTGAAGTTAGAAGTAAACAGCCAAAGCAAATCATCAGCCTTAACTCTAGCTGAGGGTTGGGAGCAAGGGATTAAGGTCCTAGGTCCAAGTGACTAAGGTCAAAAGAGTAATAAGAACAAGGAACATCAACAAACAACTAAATAATCCAGTTATGGGCATGGATCTAAATAAAATTTCAATCAGTTAAACATGTGCAGTAAAAATCACTGACAATGTGTTTAACAGGTAGTACCATGTAGAACAGTCCCTGAACACAAAAGTGGAAAAGGGACTGGTTGAGGAACTCACGAAACAATGCAGTTGTGGAAAATAACTATTTGACACCAGAATATTGTACCTGAATCAAACCATACATCCATTGTGTCAGTTCCCTTTTCATATTCTGCTGCCTTATCACGATATTTAGTTGGGAGAAGATCCTCTACTGTCATGTACCACCATGCATCACCACCCTTTTGGGCTATGATAGCTGAAAAAGTATCAAATTAAAATAAAATATAAACTTCACCATCTAATTACCTCCACAGAACAATCATTTTTAGATAAGTATAAGCCATTAAGCAATTTTAAATATTTACCACAACTTTCAAACTACGTAGAATAATTCAATGTTTTGTCCATTAACATTTGAGATGGTACTTGTACCAAAAAAAGACTAAGCTGATAGTTTATACTTTTAGAATTAAGGAAACAGAAATTTACTACATTTTGGGCTCTTACATTTTATATGATCAATTGTCTCTTCATTCATAAGAGGTTCTCTAGTCTGAAGATGATAAAATACTGGAATGGGAACACCCCATGTCCTTTGTCGTGATATGCACCAGTCTGAGCGACAAGAAGTCATTGCTGAGATTCTATTTTCTGCCTAAGCAATTCATGTATATCAGCAAAAGACAGCACTGAATATGATAAGTGGCACATCTCTAAGAGAATACATTTACAAATAAATGGTATTATATAGCAACATAAACGTGACAAATAAAATAGTATACCTGAGATGGAACCCATTTTACGTGGCTAATAGCATCCATAGCAGCATGGCGAAATCCCTCCACAGATGCAAACCATTGCTCTGTTGCTCTAAATATTGTTGGTTTTTTTGTTCGCCAATCATATGGATACTTGTGTTCTGTATCAGAGAAGACGGGGAATGATAATGATATAGTCAACAGTTATTGGCAGAATTCTTAAGAAGTGAGCGCAAGAACTTACCATATGATTCTTCCATGATGAGTGAGAGATGTTCATCCAAGTATTTTACAACAGCAGTGTTACCTTCACCAAGAACATCAAGCCCACTAAATTGCCCAGCTTCTTCAGTGAACTTTCCATCATCATCTACCGGAGAAAATATGGGAAGTCCATACTTCTGGCCAGTCACATAGTCCTCCTGACCATGTCCAGGAGCTGTGTGGACCAATCCTGTTCCTGTTTCTGTTGTAATATAATCTCCACCAACTACAACAGGACATTCCCTATCATCTATTGGATGGGTATACCTGAGACAAAAACATATACCCTCAGCGTAAAGTTTTCTTCCCCCAATATTGTAAAAGGTAAAACCATTATTAACATGAAAATTATGGAAACAACAGAAAAATCAAAAAGAAGTAAAAGAATTATTCATTTGCATACTTCCAACAACCTGTAGTTTTCCAACTCTGAACCCAATTGTTTTGTCTTTACAACAAGCTTCACACCCCATTTTGCCTCTAAACTTGGCACAAGCTCTGAAGCCACAATAAGAAATGGCTTCCTCTCCTCCTCCAAAACAAGCCCAAGCCCTTTCCTTTTTTTTCCACCAGATGAAGGATCAGGCTCCGGTAATGACTTTATTTCAACAACAGCATATTCAAGCTTAGGATTCACCGCAACAGCTGAGGGTAGAACAGTAGAAAGAAGGTAAAGAAAAGAAAGAGTCACATAATACTATCAAATTTAAAATATTTAAGAACAAAAGAGAGTTAAATCTTTGAGTACTTATAGCAGGTTTTTGGTATAATTCGTAATTTTTTTGGGTATAAATAATACACTATATTTTTATGTGCCAAATAATTAACAAGAATTGGTCATATACAGAATATTGGCAAAAGGACAACCTGCATTGACTATAGCACGTTAAGAAGTATACCAAACTATTATATCAAATGATTCAGTTTAAGCATGACAAAAAAACCATGGATACAGAAATTAAGAAAAATATGTAATTCTGTTTACCACTGAGACTGTGTGAACGTAATAAGTATAAGATGGGGAAAATAAAACCACTAAGATCATAGGCACTGTAAAATATATCCAGAAATAATAAGCTAACATGGAAAATATGACAAAATATGAAACAAACCTGCATTGGCAGGAATAGTCCAGGGAGTTGTGGTCCATACAGCCAAGCACAAATTTGGAAATTCTTGTAATAGGGAACTCGATGTTAAAGGAGCACTCACAACTCTAAAAATGGCATATATGCTTCTTGAAACATGCTTTTCAGGATACTACATAGAAATCAAACAAGTAGAAATGTAAATACTCTAAGCTCCATCATATCAGATTTTAGAGAGAAACTGCATGCATCTATGTGCATGGACATACACAGAAATGTATAAGATCCTTGTATGTATACATATATAAAGTTATGCAAGTTCCACCCACACTATACACCATATTGGCAACATTAGTATTTAGGATTTATGGTTCATGGTAAGGGGAATAACATAATGGTATATTATTATTATAATTATACCTCCAACTCAGCCTCAGCAAGTGCTGTCCGTGATGAAGGACTCCAGTGAACAGGTTTTCTGCCTCTGTATATATAGCCTTTCAAGGCCATCTGGCCAAACACTTCAATCTAGAAAATTATAAGAACAAATTATGAGGGTTGAAGTCAAGTACCAGAGAAAGCTACAAAACTTAAGCAAAAAATTCTCGTTAAACATAGTAATTATTTGGATGGTTTGCTTGACCATTAATAAGTGTTAATGATCCCACATCATAGATATAGCCAAATTATAATATATAAGTGAATTGTAAATCTCACCTTTTAAGCTAATTTATAAGGTTGAGTTAGACACATTTTCCAATTTCTAATATGGTATCAGAATCTATCCTAGTAAGGTTTGTTGTGTCTATTGTACCATCTGCTATCAAGGTGTTAACAGACTACTCTCAAATATCTAGTTCCATGTTCGAGATATCTTTTCCTTAGCATGAGGGAGCATGTTAGTCGGACCACCTATAACTTTCACACTCTCGAGATGTTCATTCCTCAGCATGAGGGGATGTGTAAGTGATTATACATCGACTAGAGATATAACCAAATTATAATATATAAGTAAGATATAAACTTCACCTTACAAGCCAATTTATAAGGTTGGGTTAGATGCTTCTTCCAATTTATAATAATAAGCACTCTCTTAGAGTTGATAAGAGAACATTCCTAACTGAAAGTAAAGACATAAACTTTCACAACTATATTTATATAATGATAGGATATTGAAGTCCTGAAATCATGTTTGATTAACACACATGTAAGGGTAAATGAGAAAGGCTGTACCAGCTACCTGGGCTGCTTCATATTCTGGGTCTAGAGTAAGATAGGGATCATTCCAGTCTGCCCATACTCCATAGCGCTGCAAACATTTAGTAACATGCTTAAGGTACAAAATTTCCCTACTAATTAGATTGAAAAATCAATGTGAAATTGTTAATTGTGTATAATAAAACAAAAACCACTAGAATGTAAAGAAAAGAAAATCAAAAGGAGAACTGCATAACAAAGAAGGAACCTTAAAAGATGACATCTGTTTTTTAACAGTTTCTTTGGCAAATTTAGCAGCCTTGGCTCTCAACTTTAATGGTGTGAGGTCACTTCTAGCCTTTTGATCCAGTGACTGCAAAACTGAAATAATTCAAAACCAACATGAAGTATTTTGATTTCAACATAATTTTTTATTACGAAAATAATGTTTAACACAAAAAAAAATATGATAAATTTTAATTTTTAATAGAAGTGAAAACTTTTATACTATTACTTACTTGCTAGTAGATAGGGATAAGAGAGGTTTGGGGGAGAGAGAGAGAGATAGAGAGAGAGAGAGGGTGAGGGAGGGAGAGAGAGAGAAAGATGCACAAGAGGGATTAAGCACTCATACAAGTCATGTTTGAAGTATCGTGGAGTCGGATGCATTTCTGACACTAACGCTTATTCAAAATGGATTAGAATCTCCTATTTAGGTGTCCAATTAAAAAATTAATATTTGTTGGTCAGACACTTGAGCTGTCGCCTCCATATAACTCAAACACTTTAGTCAACACCTCTATATGGATGTATACACACTAATATTATTAAAATTATTCATTTGACAACTTTAAGAAAATTCATAATAAAACACAATATAGTATAATTAAAATAACTTGCAGTATTAAGTCTCATTATCATAAAAACAAATGTAAAACTTCGCTAGTTTGAGAAGGTGAATGTACCTTTCTTAAAGATATAATTTAATTTCTTACTATTCTTTTGTAAGACACATCTCTAACGGAAATGGAGAATATACAAGAATATAGAAATACTGATTATATAACCATATGTACATGTTTGAAAGAAATTCAAATGAAATGAGATGTGAGTAACGTGTACATGTTAGTGCATGTGTGTGTTTACATGTATATATAAAGGGAGATTATTAGGGTGAGAGGAGTGTTTGTAATGAGAGTGAGAGGAGAAAAGCTACACTATATATCCATACATGGATGATTAGGATTACGAGTTCTTTAATGATTATATATATGCAATGTCTCAATCATATATTTTAGACATTAGGTGCATCCATGTTTGAGTTTGTGCTTCATACGAGATAACAGGAAAGATATAGGTGCAGAAGAAAGAGACAAAATGAAAGGAAAAGTGAAAAAGAGACACAGGGAAAAAGGTCTAGACGACAGAGAGGAGAGTTGTGTGTGAGAGATAGAGAGAGAGAAAGATGGGAGGAAAGAGTGATGCAAGCATGCACCAAAGTTCCGAGGTGAGAGTTGACAATGAGATAATGGAAGGAAGAAAGGATTTCCAATTCTTGCAAATCATTTCATTATTCTAGAAAAAAAAAATCCTATAAAACTCTCATCAATTAAAAAAATATCCAAATGAAGCCATTTTAATATTCTAAATTCACTATTCATTACAAATTAAGCGTATGTTTGGATGCTAGTTGGGAGAACTTTCACTCTCAAAGCAAAATAAAATCTTCTTCATTTTGAGTCTTGGAATTTGGAAAGTGCATTAAAATTTCAAAAGGCATGTTGCTAACTTTCATCTAGACAGCCTAAATCATTCAACAATTTCTATTATATTGAAAACATGCCAGAAATGAAGGGGAACAAATAATTTGAATTCCTAAAAACAAGGTCTTGTAAAATAAGATCATGAAACTCAAACAAATAGACAGTGAATTCTTGCAGTCCTAAATGTCATATATTAGATGGCAAAGCTCATGATGTATTGAATGAACCATAATGCCTGAGAAACATAATAACAATATTGTTCCCTCCTTTATACCATATAGCATATCCATAACTCAGACATCACCAATAAATACATTTACAATATAAAAGGGCTTGCTGCTGCCTACAACAATAAAACAAAGCAAAATTGCCCTTATTTACAGAAAAAAAAAAAAAAACACGGGGATCAAAAGGGAGATGAAAACTTTCTCAACCTAAAATTTGAATTGCTAATAAAAATTTAAGCTATTTAAAGAATATATGTAATGCAAGAACCAATTAGTGCAAAAATGTACTTTCTACAACAAAAGTGGTTCACTTCTCTAACATGGACATTTTATTAACATTTGCAACTACTCTAACTGCATTTATTGATAAAAGCACATAACAGAAAATCATTGAAATATAAGAACTATCTCCATACTTCAAGACTTCAACTTTGAAATGGGCCAAACATGAAAATGAAGGATCAACACAAGACATTCTTGAATACAACAGAGAATAGAACTAGCCACATCTGGTTACTAACATTAATACTTGCCTTTTAATTCAATTGGTAGGCCATGACAATCCCATCCAGGTATAAAATTAACTTTATAATTTTGAAGAACCTGCAGACAAACAAAAGTAAAATATTCTGAAAATATCAGTGCCTAGTGCCTACTTGATATTATATTAGCAATTTATCATACAAAATACATTGTTTCACATGTCAGATATAAATAAAACAAAATATGCTTCAAATGTTACATTATGGTAGCAAAAACATACCTTGTAACGATTTATAATATCCTTCAAAATTTTATTTAAGGCATGTCCTATGTGAAGATCACCATTGGCATATGGAGGACCATCATGAAGAATAAAATTTGCCTGATCAAGTAATTTAAAGTAGGTTAATACGTTAATATAACTAGGAGTTAAGAAACTGAGAGGACAGTCCAAAACTTACTCCACTATTTTTCTCAACAATTTTCTTGAATACTTGATTCTCTTCCCAAATTTTCTGAATTTCAGGCTCCCTTACTGAAGAATTAGCCCTCATACCAAATGTTGTCTTGGGAAGATCAACAGTGTGCTTGTATTTTCCATCTTCTTGTTTGATTCCTAAAGAAATTAACCAGACAAACAGTAATGGATTAGAAAAAAGGAGTATAAAGCAATGTGAAATAGCAAATAGACTACCTTCAGAAGCTTTCTTTCCTGCCATCACTGGCCCTCGTGATCTTCGCTTTGAAGAACATATATTGTCCCTTGAATAAGTACAGTAGTATGATACGTTCGAGATAGATACCACTTTAAGTGATGAGATTCCTCGGGAATAAAACAAGTCAATAGAGTTAGTTCTCCTGGAGGAGGAACAAGCTGATCGTAATAGCACCTGAGAAAGTTAAAAAGCATATCACGTCGATGTATTACAGGTTACTACAGCAGAGAGAGAGAGAGAGAGAGAGAGAGAGAGAGACATCCATCAAATTATCAGATATAAAGAATTAGTTGGTTTTTACAATCCAACACGAGATTACTTGAGACTTGTCTTTAAACTACCAACACTCTCAACAGACAAGGAACAAACAATCTATTACCATCGCAAGCATATTCCACAATTTTTAGGACAAGTTAAACGAATGAAGGGAGAATTTTGCAAACACTTCACTTTGGTAAAAGCAGAAGACCATTTCAATTCTCACTTGGACAATTCATCGAGCACATAGTCTATCTAAAGCTAAAAGGATAAAAAGCCCATCCAATGCGTGATTACCAGGAGCAATTTGATTTCATTGGCAAAACGCAAAAGGAACAGAACTTTTACAGACAATGAATCCATTATGACAAAGTGTGAATTGAAAAAAAGTAGTAAGCAGAAGCTCAAATTTAATTGTGTTATTTACGAAGCGCAATAGAGTGGGTTAAAAAATGGTGGTTAGCGTTGAGGAAGAAACATTAAATAGTAGATAGCGTACCCTGTAAGGAGAGGAATGCGCCATGGGGGATTGAATTGGTTTGAAATTGAAAGTGGAGGAATTTGAAGTGAGGGATTTGAGAAGAGACATGGTTGAAAGCACTCAACTCAAAACGAAGATTCATTCATTCTTTCGTTCATTCATTCGGATAACTCCAAGTCTCCAACCTAAGCCACACTCACCACCATTTCTTTCTTGCGGCTCGCGTTTTCGCCAACAACTGTTGTGTGTTACTTCTCTCAAAACAAGTAGATAACTTGTTTTAAATTGGTTCTCTCAAAATCGCTCTGAATATAATTTAATTTTTTTAATATGTTAATTTCATAATAAATTATCTTTTAAAAAATAATAATAAATTACTGGGCTTAACTATATGACGAATATATTTTTAATGTAAAGTCTATGTAAAATTTAATTCACAGAGTGTTGGTGTTAGGATTTTCAAACCATCACTCTCCACACTTGAAGCCTTGTAAAATAAAAACTAGATTAACTCCATTTTTTTATAATTAAATACAAAAATTTAAATTAACTTAAAAATATATAATTATACTTATAATATTTGGTAATAATTATGCAAAAACTAAGGGATCAATTTTGTATAATTATTTTATAAACAAATATTATTATTATTATTATTATTATTAACATAATTTTCATAAACTAATCTTTTTTAACAGTAATATATATATAATAAAAATTTAGGTATATTTCAATATGTTTATATGAGTAGTGTTATAATTCGTAGCAATTATTTTTAATTTAAATATTTTTTTAGTTTTTGTAATTTATTGATTTTTGGTTAGTACTTATTATATTATTTAATTTAATTTTTATTTTGTTATATATTAATAATAATATTATTTTATTGATTTATTATATTTGAAAAATAATATTTAAAATCTATAATTGATTCTATTATAAATATAATCGATTATGATTAACCTAATCAATTACATAAAAAAAACATTTTGTTTACTTTTTTTATGAAAAAAATGCATTTCTTTTTTTGAATTCACATTTTCTACAATGCAAACATATATTCATTTCGTAAATCAACGTCCTTCCATTCTCCTTCATTTTTTGTCGTGATCAAAATGTAGGGTTAAAATTTTTTAAATAGTTTATTTTATGTGACTAATAATTGATGTCAATAAATTTCATGTTAGAGCATTCTATATGGTAATATTGATTTGTTTTAATTTTATGATGATGCAATGTCACATAAATTAAATATCCTGCATAAAAAAACATGTTTATGGAAAGTTGAGTGTTAATTAAATTAATATAAAAAACTTATTTAACTGAATAATTGATTAAAGATTTGCAATATATTTTTTCACTTAAAACTCATAAAACATCTGTAACTTAACTGAAAAGAAATATAATTACATAAAGATAATAACATTAAAGTTATCTCAGGTTTAAGAATGGGAACTTCAATCAATCTTTGAGATATATAATATCTAGATAATTGATAAAAAAAAAATCCCAAACAACTATGCATGGATTACTCGCACATTCCGTATACAATTATTAATGAAAATAAAGTTGATTTCTGCTTCTTTACTTTCAAGCATAGAAACATAATTTATATTATTAATAGAGGAATATCTATTTCTTGTGTCTACAATTATTTTGACTAATTTATTCTTTCATAATTTTAAAAACTATCCCACAGTTACCGTGGTTATTATAAAAATAAGTAACTTTTCATTATAATTTTTTTAATTTCTTATGACTTTTTAAGACATGAAAAGCAAAAGCTACTTTCCATTGAATCTCAAGAGAATCAATCAGCTAACAATTATAAAAACAAAATTTATGATATCACACAATCATTGAAATCAACATTTGGAAGTAGGAATATCTAATTCTATTTTTGAAAAGAAGTATAATCGTGGAAGTGTCACCTTGCCATTTTCTAACAGCCATGACATCCAAACCAAGTTATAATGCCATGACACTATTGTTTATTACCCCCATAAGTCCCCTCTAAATATGCATTACTTCCAGTAGCTATGGTTTGAAACAGAAAAATCAGCAACAAAGCTACTAATGCTAACATTCTGACCCTGAATATCAGGGTTCCAGTGGTTTCAGCTATCATATCTCATATTCATTAAAATCATTTGCCAAGTGAACCTCTAAATTAATTCCAATTGCCAGAAAATTTTAGATGTGCAGGAGACTGCAACAACGAAGAAATTACATGGCACAGAGGCTGGGAATGGTCCTGGAGGAGCAAATGCTTCCAATGATCCAAGAGAGTTCGAGGTCTTGAAACAGAAGACGCTTCAGATAGGATCTTCAGAGAGAAACACAAAGCTAATAGTTGGCTTCTCCATCTAAGTCCATTGGGAAGCACACAGTCCCCTGACATATTCTTTCCACATAATGGATGGTTTTCAACAAGAGCTACTGGACACATGAAACTTGGACTCAGTTGACACAAATTACGTACCGCTTTAGTAATTGACTGTTGAACAAGATAGGATTTTTGAGCAACAAATACTTCATAGCTCAAAGGGGATCCTGATGGTCCATCAAAAGGGACAGAAGCAGCATGTGTCAGAGCAAGAATTGCATGCTGCCATATTGAGGGACTGAGAGTACTTGTGATTGACCTTAATATCGGTAAATCATTAAGATCTCTGGTTTGGGCATCTGCTCGATCAACATAAAGAGTGACATCTGGAGGAAACTTTTTCATATACTTCTCTATAGATGACAATATCTTTCTGTTGTAAGCTTGCTCCTTCATAGAAGACTTCAGACCAGGTGTGTCAAGGATTCTGATCTTGATTCCATTTATAGTTCCCCAAACCTCTTTTATAGAAGTTGTGGCGGGTTCAAATGCATTTGTCACAACCTTCATTTCACCAAAAATAGAATTTATGGTTGCACTCTTTCCCACCCCACTTTCCCCAAGAACTAGAATGTTCAAAGAGAAGTCTAAATCGTGCAGACAATTTTCTTCAAGCTTCTTCGCTAATGTTTTTGCTGATTTTATGACAAATTCCTGATTCAACCGCCTTTCAATATCTGCAACCAACCTGCACAAAACTTTAGAAACCAAGGAATCTTCAAGAGATAAATTTACCCGCTGGACAAGCCTCAAGAATTTCACACTTATGGTCTGCATCTTCTGCATTTTTTCCTTTTCTTTCACACTTACGTTGTGTTGGAAAGCAGCTAGAGCATTGCTATATGGTAAGGAGCTGAAAGTATCTGGAACTTCGAGAAAGATAACACTGGATTCATCAGCGGAGGTGACTGTACCTGAGCTGCCATCTGATTCAGCATCACCATCAGCATAGATGAATCGGACTTTTGCATCCTCCTTTGGTAAGTTCATCGTTCCATGTGAACTCCTGATGACCCGTATTTCTTGAGAATCCTTTCCAGAACCTTTTGATCCCAAAAGAATAGAAAGAGCTGAAATTTGTTCCTTGAACTGCTCAAGGGCAACTGACATCAACCCTTCCGCATCTCCATCTGAAGCACAACTTTCACTTTCTGATTCTTGACATTCCAAGTTTAACTGAACGGTACCCTCTTCTTTTGCAGTGTATGCCAAGTCAAGTTTATCCACATTTTCATGTGAATGGTAATCACAGAACAGCTCATCTTCTAGACTAACCCCTAAAATGGTTTTAGACAAATCCTTTTCGAAATAACATTCTGGAAGAAGTGTGAGATCAAAAAGTTCAGAAGATTCAACACTAGGAATTTTTTTACCTTCATAAACACCATAATTGGATTCAAAACCAGCAGAAGAATCGTGAAATTCAGCATTTGAGTTTACCACAGATGTAGTTATACTTACCAGATTCTCACACTCACTCACTTGATCAGCAGCAACACCTCCATCTGCATTAGTTTCTGTGGTTTGAATTGGTGTACTATACTCAACATTTTCTGCAAAAGCTTCAGGTACAGGTTCATCCGCCATGCAATGTACTTGAGAATTATGTTCTGGTAGATCATCGAAACTCATTTCCTGTTCCTGCATTATGCTGTTGATATAATCTTCATAATCTTCAGCACTGGACTTCAATAAGCTGGTGTCACCAACCCCAATCGTAGTTCCTTCCAGCAACTCCCCTTGCATTATAGTATCCGCCTCAGCCTCAGCCTCAGCCTCAGCCTCAATCAACTTAACATTCTCCAATTCATCGAGCACCACTCTTGCCATGCCAAATTGCTCGTCTTGTGAATGCTGAGACATAACTTCTGAGTGCGTTGCACTAGAGACCGAGTATTCATCACAAGTAACCCTAATTCCAAGAACCTGTTCCTGACCATGCTCATCATCCACATACTGTTCCTCGTCACTACCACTGAAAGATTCGAAATCATTTACAAGCAATGATTGACTAATAGGTAACGAGTTTACAAAAGTAGAAGGCTCTTGATTTTCTTCTTCCGAGTCCAGAAGCTCAATTCTGGGCGCAACAAAACAGTTCCCCGCCACTCTCGCAACACTCAACATGTCCCCTCTTCTTCTTTCTTCTTCTTCTTCTTCTTCTTCTTCTTCGTCGTCGTCAATAAAAGTAGACAACTGAGCAAAGGGAGTAGCACGCAAAGGTGCAACGTGCATGGGAGATAGCTCCACACACTCATCATCTTCAACACACTCTTCTTCTTGCTGTACTTGTTCTTGTTCCTCTTGGGAGGTGTAACCGGATTGAGAAACAGTGGCATTACTTGAAACATCGTCTTCAGAATCATCGACTTCGAGGGTAAGAGGAGCTCGAATTTGAGGAGGGACGGAGTTCGCGAAGAAGAAGAAGCCCTTTGAGTCTGAAGAAGCCATGCGGTGAAGGATTGAGACTTCCGCACACAAATTTCAAAATTCGGAATTCGACAACCTATCCTTTCGAGCATATTTAAAGACAAAAAACAGTTGGGCCAAACCCGAACGACGCGGGTAATAAGTTGGGTCAAACAGGTCCAGGCCCAGGCTCAGGCCCAGGAACGATTATTACGGTGAATTCTTCAACGCTGTAGACTAACTGTAACTGAATGCGTACTTAGCTCCTTCTTCTCATGCTTCATATTCCTATGGAAGAGGAAACTGACCTAAGCAACAAGCATCCTCACTGAGGTTTCGAATCTAGCAGAGCTTCTACTTTTCTCGTGCCAATGGCGAGTGCACAATACGCACTCTCCTCTCTTCTCGCGTCTCACGCTAACCGACGAACGCCTCTTCGTATTCTACTTTCTTCGAAGCGCCACAGGAAAAACCATTTGCGACCCAAAATTCTGAAAACCGTAACCAACCCGCTCGCGCTCCCTCTTCTACCTTCGCCCCCGCTGCCACATCCTGTCGTCATCCCGCAAGAAAACAACAACCTCCGTGTTGAGATTCCCTCCGACGAGACGCTCGCCGGAATCTTCGCCGGGGAATCTGAAAATTTCGGTTTTAATGAGATTACCGCGAAGGAGAATGGTATTTTTAATAACGTTTCCGCGAAAGATATCTTCAAATACGGCGCTATGTATTTTCTGGGGATTTTAGTGTTGCAGGCGGTTTACGCCGTTTGGGCTTTACAGAATGACAAATTCAACCGGAAATATGGGTACTTGGAGATTGATGGAAGGAGAAATGGGGATGAGAAAACTGTATCATTGCCGGTCAATGTTGTTTCTGAGGAACAACTATTAATGGAGAAGAAAATCGAGGAAATTAGGCTAATGGCAAGGGAAGCGCGGCGAATTGAATCGGAGAAGAAAGGGAAAGAGGAAGATGAGGATGAGGATTTTGAAATTGATGATGATGAAGTTGCTGTTTCGAGTCATAGAGTTGGTATTGAGAAAGAGATTGGTGAGCGATTGTTAAAGCTGCAGAATAGGATAGATGTTACAGCTAAGAAAATTTCTGAAGGGTTACAGATGAATAAGAATGCGAATAAGGGAGATGAGACATTGGTGTTTAAAAAGAAATTTAAATTTAGAAGCCCTTCTACTAAGGATTCAAAAATTCCCAAGGGATTTCCTGGGACCCGAAATTGGAAAGCTTCTGATGCAAAAAAGAGGGATTCAGAGGGTGAGGAAACAGATCAAGATTATGGAAGTGATGCTTCTGATAAAAAACCAATGTTACATGAAGATAAACAAGTGAATCATCAGGATGCTGCAACGGAGAAGAGTGTTTCTAGTCTTCCTTCGGAAGAAGGGGATAGATTTGTTGATGACGAGTTCAAAGTGATTCAAAAACATGGGAAGAATTTGAAAGACAAGATGGAGATTCCAAATATGAAGACAGACGTTGGAAATAAAGCTAGAAGGACTAACAATGGTAATGTGTTCAATTCATAACTTCTTTCTAAATGGTTTTTCATATCCATGGTTTATCTGATTACTTCAACTCTATATTCGGTTATGCTTGCATAGTTTGATGGAGTATCTCATTTTGAAATACCTTTTCTTTTCCTGAGTTTTGGCTATGCTGTTATCTTTTTGTGCGATTGTTCAAATTTCATTATACATGAGTTGAGGCAGTAAGACTTTTGTATGATTTAGCATTTTATATATATAGAACAAAGAATATACAGATTTTTCTTTTGAGCTTTTGGCTGTTTACTTGTTCCAAGAAGAAACCAGTGAAATGCAGGTTGGTTTATGATAAATGTAGCACAATTTGAGTTAACTTTATATTTTTAGGTGGTGTCCAGGAGACTACTTCTGGGATGTCTTCGATGGAAGTAATACAGTCAAAAAAATCAAGAGACTTGAGTACACAAAACTCTCAGGGTTTTGTGGAAGAAAACCAGGACACGGGCCTAAGTTTTGAAAAGGATGGTGTGCACAGTATAAATGGCAGTTCAAGACATGGATTAACTAAAAAAAATTCAGCAGTTAACAGAGTCAAACTTAAGCAAGCAAATACTAAGACTGATTTGTGGTGGCTGAACCTCCGTTATGTGTTTGTAAGTACAAGAGAAATTCTTTCTGTTTACTTGCTTTTCAATTGCATAATATGTCTACCCAGTGTAAGAAAATATTTAAAATATTTGTTTGTTTTTAATAAGTTTTTTAAATAAATTTTAATCCTAATTTTTTTAGTAGCAAACCTGCACGTTGTAGTTTGTTATCCAACTTTTCTTTAGTTTTATAACATAAAAAAAAAATCTGGGAACGGAACAAATGGTTTTTAATGTTAACTTTATAATGCCGCACATTGTGATATGTTTGTTGCTGTTTTCCTTATAAATAGCTCCTTGAGGGTGGAAAAACATATAGTAAGAATGAATAAAATTCACTCATTTTATATTAAAATATATTGGAGTAACTATCATGTCGTTCCAAAACACTAGTGCAGTGGGGGAGTTTTCTTTCTATGGATAGCGTTTTGCAAGCTTCAACTGAGGCTGATCTAAACCTTATTTTCTATTATATTTATAATTTATGCTTTTATTATAAACATTATTTGTATTTTAATTTTGATGGGAAATATTATTGTTTGTGTTATCTGTTCTAATTTTCTATATTAATTATTTTTTATCTAACACCCAATATTTCATCATTATGAGTCTTCAAAACCTCATTATTGTTAAATCTGTGAAACCTTTAAAATTTTGTCATTATATCAACTAGTATATACGATTTAATCCTTAAAAACTTTGACAAAGCCTTTGTCCTGCATGTTGTCGGACACAAATACACTGTAGAACTCTCTTGGTACTAGTATAAGTTTCCTTGAACTATCATTTAGTTATTATACATGTCCCTGTGTGTATCCAGTTGCATCTGATTATGAAGTCCCTATCTATGTTTGTGAAGGTCATCCTCATGCGAAGAGATTCCAAGGAAGGATCAGAAGGTTTCTATAGCTTAAAGTTCACGTCTAAGGACCAGAGTGATGATTCCTTTATTGTTGCTTTTGAGGATCATGCTGATGCCAACAACTTCTGTTTTCTATTGGAATCCTTTTTCGAAGATTTGGGGTCTGTTAGTGCTGATGCAGTTCCAATGTCAATTCAAGTAAGAATCTCATATGCCCAAATATATAACTGAAATATCTCATTACTAACCATGAACCAGGCATATGAAAATTGGAATTGGTCATTTAGCGGCCAGTTATATGAACCTATAGTTAACTGTAAAGTTTACAATCATGTTTGATACATACCTTGTCCTAAATGCACTTCTAATATCTTGCAGGAACTGAATGAAGAAATACTATCTCATGCCAAGAGAGTGGTAGTTGTGAAAAAGAGGCAGCTTCAACTCTATGCTGGGCAGCCACTTGTTGATGTTGAAATGGCCTTGCGCTCTATAATAGAGGAATATCAAAATGCATCATCGCATTGATATGACTATTACTTTATCAAGCCGCTCAAGAAATGTCCATGATGAAGTCTTGAAGAAACAGCAACTCTACCACAATTGGTGGTCATGGTATATGTGGACACTTGGTAAAAGTTCCGCTTTTCACTTACATCAGAGTCAAAAGTTGGACTTGGTGGAGCTAATTGCGAGCAAAGAGATGAAGTTTGTTTTTTACTGACTGAATCTCGGCGGTCTACTTTTGGGAAATTGTTCCTGGTATTTTATTTTCAATACCCACGTGTCTTGCAAAGTGAAGTGCCCGTGCTAGAGCCACTAGATACTTTTAGAAGTTCTAGGTTTATTGGGAGTAGGTGAGGAGTGGGATATGTAGGGAGATTCATACTCCAGTTGTAATGCAAATCTGAAATTTTGAAAATCAATTCAGATTGCAAGAATAATAAATTTTATTCCAGCATTACTCGTCATACTGAATCAGAAGTTGTTTCTACACATTCAAATTTCTGACCTCTGTCTAAGCGTGACTATTTGGGGGTGCGTAAGCACAGCTCCTTGTGCAGTCTTATGAGTTAAGGGTTAACAATCTTAAACATTGTCAGAGCAGGAATGGGTGGTAGCTTGGTCACACCTCCTTCTGTTCCTCATCTTCCCTAAGTGCCTCATGCATTGAAGATGAAATTCTTTGTGCTGCATCTCTAGCCTCGGACTTTGTTTGTTTGGATTAGATTCATTTTTTCCACAGTCAATTCCAATTCTACGTTGAAAGCCAGCTACAAATAACTGTTTTCTTTTTTTTACCATGATTTTGTGTAAGAATCAATTTGGTATCCAAGCACATTATATATATCATTCAGAACTAAAGCTGACACTTAATCCACCCAGTAGGGGGTTTAAGTAGTTATTGAGCGATTGGCAGTTTGCTTCTTCACAAACAGCAATATCAAGGATGCTTTCAGCAGCAGCAGTAGCTGTGTTGAAGTTTGAACAATAAAGCAAATTCAGGTTACTTCTCATAAAATCACCAACACTGTGAATCCATAAAACAGGGTCCCAGGTCCCAGAAAATATGTAACTGAGAAAATAGGTCACTGAGCTCACACCAAACCACCAGAATAGAGATTTTACATACAACAATCCGATGATATTTCATTATCTTGGCTACCTCAACATAACTTTTCTCCTCTGCCCTTCTATTTGTTCCGGAACTGGAAACCAAATAGTCCATAATCTGTTTCAAGGTAAATATCGAAAATACCCGATAAAGATGTTTTTCTTGTTTGGCCGGGGTATAATAAAACAAGGTTAAAATGTTGATTTTTATAAAAAAAATAATCAAAATTTTCTTTCGTAGTTATCATATACCAAACAAATAACTTGTCAAAATTTAATACATTAAAAGGAAAATAAAAACAATATTTTACCATGCCTTTCAATGATATTTACAAATCACATTTAATCAATAGAAAATGTATAACTTTGTTAGCCTACCTTTCTTCCAATAATGTCATGTTATTTTCGATGATCTTTTCTCTTTGGTATATTAATTTAATCTTTTATTCATATATATACTTTGTAGCTCTTTTAATTCATATTTTATTTAAATTACATATTAATTTTATATTTTCCAAATTATCATTATATTTTTAAATTTTAATATAATTATCAAATATTTATGAAATGTATCAAACAAATCAATGCATTTTTTCAAGGAATATATAAATGAAATAGATTAATGATAATATATATATATATATATTTAATTAAAATATATTTTTAATCAATGTAAAATATTTAATATATTAAAAATATATTTATATAAATTTTGTATATTATCACAAAATTTGAAGTATATTATTTAAATATAATTTACAAGATAAATAAGTCAAATATCTGATTGCCTTAATGTAATGATCAAACCTCTCTGGACACATTGGAGGAGGAGCTGAAGGAGCATGTGGATGAAGAAGAAGGGGTCCCTATGGCAGTAGGGTACCACTGTATCTACCAGGAGGACCCGTATCTAGGGCCTAGGGGCAGCATACTGTTAGATGGATAGTTACTGCTCATGCCCGATATTTCATTTTTTACCATTCTCATATACTCCACATTACATCCTTGAATCTCATCAAATTGTTGAAATAATTTGTATCATCATTTTCCTTTTTAACTGCACCACCTAAGCTAGCTTGAGACAAACCACGAAAGTGCCTGCACCCAACTCTGCTAGGAAATTCTGAAACTCATCATCATCTTCTTCCCAGCAGCATCCTTCACTGTGCTTGGATGCTTCTCTCAGCCAAAGAAGAGCAAGAACGAGGGTGAAGAAGGGATAATGCGCGGCAGTTGTTGGGTTGGGAGTTCGATTTTGGGTTTAGGGATTTTGTACCATTTGTAGCATTCCCTCACATAAATAATATATTTAAATTCTATAAAATGAAAATTTTTATTATCATTTTTTATATATTATTTTTTTTCTTAAAATTAAAATTATATTTTATTTTTCTTTTAATATATTTTTTCTGCATTTTTTTTAATAAGGACCGACCGAATTATATATTAATTTGAATAAACTTCTTCTAAACTTACACAAATATTTTTTTATTTCTCCTAAAGTTGTTATTATAAGTTATTTTTAAGGAAGACATTATTTTATATTTAATCTGAATTTCCTTTTGTCATCGTTATACTTTTCATTAATGTTAATAATACATTCATATCAGAAATGATATATATTGACATTGAAAATTTACCTTAAATTCTTTATAATTTTTTTTATCTCTTCAATTTAAGTAAAGTTTTACTTTACACATTAGTTACTCAGATTTTTTTTTTTAAATCCTTCAAATATAAAATTGATCTTTTAGTTCTTTAATTTGAAATAAATAATTAGTATTTCTAATTCAAAACTAAATATAAAAACTTTATTTCAGTTTATTCTATTAAGAAAAAAATGTTAAGGGATGAATTTTATCTTTTGAAAAATCATTCATAATTATTTTACGTTACATATGGGAGCGGGAGGTTGTATGAATTAAGTTATAATCAATTTCTGCTATTATATTTTTAAGTAAAAGAATAATTATTAATTATAATTTCTAATGTAAGTGTTTGATCTAATAATAGTATTTTTTTTTTAATTATATCTATACGCTGAAGTGATTAAAAATATGTTTTCTAATAATTTTAAAAATACGACTTATCACGATTTTAAATATCTAAATTTAAAACTATTAAATAATATTTTTTTGATAAATATGTTAAAGGTTTTTAATTCGAAAAATCTAATAAATACAAAAAAATATATTAAATTCACACATTCTAGTCAACATCCAATATCACTTTATTGTTTTTGTGACACAAAATCATTAATCATATAAATAACAAGTGTAATACCAAAGACTTAAAAAAATATATATATGAAATCTGGGACTAAAAAAATATAATTTTTGAAAATAAAAGAAAAATGACCAAGACTTGAGGAATTAAAAATATATTTTTTAATTACTAAAAATAAGGTGAAAGAAATCGAATGTTGAAACATGTTAAATGTTTTAAAAAAAAGTAGTAGATATTTTAGTGAAAGTAATTTATATTAATAATGCATATAAATTAATCTTTATAAAATAAAAAAGTAATAAATACATAATAAATAGTTTGATCGATAACTAGATGTAAAGACCATTTTAAATTTCCCTCATTACCACGAGTATTGATTTTTATTAAAATAATTTTTTATTCTAGTCATTTTTGTAGAGTAGAATAATGGATAAAATGTAAAATACAGATTTATTTTATAAATATAAAGATACATTTTTTTTAATGTATAAACTTTTTAAAATTCTTATAAAATCATAAAATCAGATCTGATAATTTTATGTTTTTTAAATTCTTTAAAAGTAAAATTAAAAAAATCTTAATCATAACTTTTTAAAATCATTACATTCTTACCAATTTTGTAAAAATCTAATGGATTTTTTAGTTTGTAAATTTTTTTTTAATTAAGCACGGGACGTAATATTATTCTTTTCAGATCGAATTTTCTAAATCCTAAAAGTCTATAAATTTATGTATTTAGTCTTCTCTCCTGTTATTTATAATTTGATTCTGTGTTCGAAAGTAACGTATGTTGCAAAACGATCTAGAGAAAAAGGAAAAAAGAAAAAAAGAGAAACATTATTAGAGTGATCCACAAAACAAGGTTCGATCACAACGGAACTTGCACTGAATCTGCGAACCAAACACAATGAATTGAATTGAGAGAGAGTGATTCACAAAACACTCAACTCAGAACTCGAAGAAGAAAAAGGTTATTATTATTATAATTGTTATTATTATATTTATTATTATTATTATTATTATTATAATAATAGTTTAACAAGTTAAAATAAAATCGTCGGACAAATAAAACCGTTGGATCGATGACGCTGAGAATGAGAGTGTTGGTTTGATGCGCAGTGCAGTACAGCATGGAGGAGCCTCAGTACCGGGAACATCCCAAAACCAAAATCGCCACCATTCCACCGCCACCAACGCCGCACTCAGACGGCGCCACCACCGAGTTTCGCGGCGTCGATTGCAACCTCGCTTCTCTCTGCGAGCATGTCCAAATCGAAGGCTTCAATTCGGGTTCCTTCTCCGATATCGTCGTCAATGCCATGGGTTCCACTTATCACCTTCATCGGCTTATCCTCTCTCGCAGTTCGTATTTCAGGTAACCGATTACCACAATTAACTCAATTATTTTATTTAATTATTGTAATTGCTCTACATCCATCAACTTCAACATTGGCTTCAATAATCTGTTTGAGATGGTTTTAGAGGAATTGAAACGAGGGCTACGATGGTTGGTAAACGATCCTCTCTCTCTTCTGTTTCACTTGTCGTGCTTCTTCTCTTTGTTGAAAAGCAAGGTTTCATAGTTTCTCTCTTTCTTAGTTGCAGATGGAACCTGTTAAATTACTGACGGTGTGAAATATTTTGCCTCTTATCAATTCTAAACAAGTTTAACAAGAATTTTACAATATTTATCGTACTTAATTTATTCTTTGACCCTTTATGCCTATTAAACACTTATTTTGTTGGTCTGAGAACATTATACTTATTTATTGTATGATTCGTGTGTGTTAGGAATATGCTTCACGGGCCTTGGAAAGAAGCCGGTGCTCCTGTTGTGACTCTGCAAGTTGATGATAAGAATGTTAATGATGAGGCAATTGCAATGGCTTTGGCATATTTATACGGGCACCATCCTAAGCTTAATGATAATAATGCATTTCGTGTTCTTGCTGCTGCTTCCTTCCTTGACCTTCAGGTATGATGTTTACACAATAACTTGAAGACCTCGTAACTGTTTATATATTTATTCTTTTAGTTGTTGCTTATTAAATTTTGCAATATTTTTCATTTGGTGTATTATACATCTGTGCAGGATTTATGTGGAATTTGTACAGATTTCATTATATCTGAGCTGTGGACTTCAAACTTCTTGGCTTATCAGGTTCAAGGATCCAGATGATTGTATAGCCTCATTGTGAAATTTAAATGATACTGTAAAAAGATTTGGTTAGTTATTGGTGTTGATTGATTGTAAGCTAGGTGTTTGCGGAGAACCAAGACTATGGCATTCATGGGGAGCGTGTTAGAACTGCTTGCTGGGGCTACCTTTGTCAAAGTGGTGGCATGGAATTGAAAGAGGTAATGAGGAAAATAGAACTGCTTGCATCTTGTGATTTTGACTGTTCGGGTTTTTTATTATATGTTTATTACAAGTGGGAGGATTAAGTTGTACTAAAACATTTGCTTGTTGCAGGTTCTTCCCAAACTTTCATCGCAAACATTACATGCATTACTGACTTCTAATGATCTGTGGATACCCAATGAAGAGACACGGTAAGTGGTTCCCTAGTCTTTATTTGGGTTGTGTTTAACAGATTGTGTTTTGTAAGCTGTATAACACTTCTCTATACTGCTATAAAAGGTTTGAATTGGCTTTGCACACATTCCTGGCAAAAGGTGCTCATTGCAAGGTTGAACATCCTGTGCATGGAATTTCGGGTTCTGAGTCTGCTACTGGTATTCATGCTGATTCTATTAATAGCAAGGGAAAAAGTGTAATTGATAGCTGCACTAGTAAGAGTTTGGAAACTGATATGGAGAAAAGGAATCTTAAAAGTGATCTAAAGGACCCTAGCACTCCAAGTCTTCTAGTTGAGCTTGCAGATCCAGTGGCAGACTTCAATGATGGGGTTTCTGTTTCCAACGAACGGGTTCAACAAGCTTCATATGTCAGTTCACCAGACCTGAATCCAAGATATTCTTGTGACGTGGAAGGACCATCATTGGGTAATTCATTGCCTGATACAGATGGGATGAGAACATCTTGTTATGTTGAGATGCCTCTTAGTACTGGAGCAACTGCTCTGGGAGCCCCTGGAGTGGGTATTGAAGGGCCATCTGAAGAAGGACCTTGCTACCATTTGGAGAACAATAGTTGGTTAGTTAAGGATCAATCAAGACATTGTTTTTCGTCCAATACTTGTAATGAGCTCACATCCAGTGATTGGGGAAGATACGGAACACCTTTTATTTCCTGGAATGGCCAAGTTGTTGGCAGAAAGCTTAAAGCTCACCCTAGAGGAAACTACAGAGGTCATGGAGATGAATATGATGCCTTTTTCAATATATTCGAAGGGGGTTCCCTTTTATATTGCAATATGTCTTTTGATGCTCTTCTAAATGTCAGAAAGCAACTTGAAGAATTAGGTTTCCCTTGCAAAGCTGTAAATGATGGTCTTTGGCTGCAGGTTGGACTGATATTAATTTGTCTCTTACAATTAGTATTGCATTTTCCATCTTAAAAAGTGCTTATATAGTTTCAAGTTAAAGTTTCCATTATGCCTCTATAGCAAGTAACCAAGTTTGTATAATAACAAGTTATAATTTTCGTTTTGCCTCTAAAACACGCCCAATATCTACCACAAAAAACTTCTATGCCTGAAAATATTTAAATATGTTACAATGTAATCTCTGACAATCAATCATTCAATATGTAGGTCATTGAACTTGGTATAGATATTACTATTCTTGGTACATAAATTGTTGGTTGGGAGAATGTTATTGACATTATTTTTGGTGTTTTAAACTTTATCCCTTTCGTAGATGCTTCTTAGTCAGAGGGTACAGGAAATTGCTGCTGATACATGCAAAGTTTGCTCCCTCATGAATTGCACTTGTCAGAAGCAATTTGCATTTTCACATGGAGCTTCTACCACTGGATCTTACATCCAAGAACATAATCAGAACATTATGCCTGGAAGTGCGGGAAATATATATGTTGCTGAATCTTCTGCGGGTGAAAGAAATGGCCCTTTTAGACCCGTACGAGTACATGTTAGAGGTGCTATTGATGGGCTTGCTGGTATTGGCCGTGGAACTACTTTTGTTCCAGCATCTGCTTCGGCTCCTACACGTTTTGTCTTTTCTCGTGTACCATTTGGTGTTGGCAACAGAAACTATCCTCAGTCTGCTGCCAATGATGATTCAGAGACACGTGCTGACCCCAATGGAGACCTGTCTGGAGATGGGCTGACAGCTCTAGTTGGGCTAAGCCTGGGAGGGAGTAATGGAACAAATGTACATACAGAGCTAACACAAAGGGGATATGAAGTGGGCATGCAAAGCAGCATGTCTGGAAGTACTGCTGGAGGTGCAAGTACTGGTGGCATTCCCATGCAGATGCTAGAGACACCAGAACATACTATTGGTGTAGAATGGGACAATGTTAACAGTACTTCTATATCACTGGATACGAAAACACCTTTAAGCCATTTCCCCCCTTTTCGTTTTGGGTAAGTTAACCACTTTGTATATTGATAGTTGTCATATGGGCTGGTTTTGTGTCCCAGTTTGCATATTCACCATTCCATGAGCTTGTGGTGGGTCAATGACCCAGCTATTGTTTTTCCTTGGGATGGCTTTCTTCTGATACTTTCATTACCAGAACCTGTTTGTTGATGCTATTGTACAGGACTTCCCAAGAATTTCTTAAACCTCATGCATAAAATATTCATATACATGTAGCGATTTTGTCATCTTCCTATATATTTCTTCCCTTCTCCTCATTTAGTTTTAATTTTTTATGTATCTATTTGCCAACTTATTGAAGTTGAGTTGTCTGTTTTGATGAAGGGAATTTATTCATACTATATTATACTCAGCTCTTGGGTGGTGGTTCTTTCTTAACTTTTTATAGATATTTCTTTTCAATTGGATTTTGACGTCTCTAATATTTTATGATCAATGCTATTTCCTGAATCCATGGAAGGTGTCTTGCAATCTGGGTGTCGTTTTAGGGGGACCTCTTGCAGTTTCTATTATTTCTTGTTTTTCTGTTATCAGTTGTTTTTTCATATAACACATACATGTTGTCTTGCTTCTGATGCTTCATGTTCGTGTTTTTCTATCTTCAAGGTTCCCAAATTCCTGGGCACTGAACTTCATCAATTTATGCAAAATGTTCTGTAAATTTCTACTGTTTTTGCAGTGTACGTTTTGAGGATGTGCATAGGCTTGGTGATGGCCAGGTCAAGCATTCACCAGAAGTTTTCTATGCTGGTTCTTTGTGGAAGGTACATGGACATCAATTCATATCATATTCATTTAAGATGATTTTCCGTGTCCTGGTATGAATGAAATTTGTTTGTTTAAATCATCAGGTCAGTGTACAAGCTTTTAATGACGAAGACCTCCAGGGACGGCGAACCCTTGGTAATGTTTTTAATACTTAAAAATTCTTACCTTCGGGATGTGAATTAATATTAAATAAAGAAAATCTTGTCTGTCTGGAAGCTTATTTTCAATGCCAATGTAGGGTTGTTTCTTCATCGTCGGAAAGCAGAGATAACTGATATACATAGAAAGGTGAGCTGAACATTTTGTCTCTTTTGTATTTGAATGAGTTGGACATAAAATTAGTTTCAAATTAGATTAAGCTGTTAAGTTTAAAATGCATTATTTTATTAATTAATATTAATATAGAGTAATGCCTTTAGCAATGTAAAATGCCTTTTTATTTCATTTGCTTTTAGACAGCTGATATATATAGCCTGGCATTTATACTTGCTAGCTGATTTCGCGTTGCTTTAATTATAGTTCTTCAATTAGATGCTAGATCTGACTTCAAAATCTTTGAAATGTATTATCAGGTGCACATGTATGTTGACTCACGTGAAAAGGTGACTGCACGCTACCAGGTAATACAAGCGATGGATTACAACATTAATATTTTGGTGCTTCATGATTTTCTATCATTTCGATTAATAATTCTGGGATTGTTCTGTTTTTCACATTCAGTTGACTGTCCCATCCAAGAGGGAAATGATGGTGTTTGGAAGCTTTAAACAAACAGGCACACTTCTACCTAAAGCTCCCAAAGGATGGGGTTGGCGAACTGCTCTGCTATTTGATGAGCTTGCTGATCTTCTCCAAAACGGTGCCCTAAGGGTCATTGCTGTAGTGCAGCTTGTATGAATTATTAAACTGTAAAAACATAAAGTTCTTACACTCCATAGCTGAACATGCTAATGGTTGTTTGTTGTGAAAGGAAAATTACTAGTCAGCCTTTTCTTTTGTAAACCAATAACTTTCTTTTCTCCAGTATTAGGAGATGGACGATGGTGAAAGCTTCACTGTACATGATAAAAATTAAGAATTATGAAGCTTCATGGGGTCATTGTACTATACACCATTTAGCGTTAATTTCTCTTCCATCATATAAGCAACTAAGGCGTCACGATGTATGCAAATATTAGATGTCCCTTTTTGCAGCAAAAAGAAAAGATATCATTTTTTTGTAATGTCTATTTATTTTTTTATCCCCGGACTAACCATTATCTACTGCCTATGATCAGGGATGACTGGGAATGGTGGACGTACAAGTTGAGATCCTCGAAAATCACTTTGCACCACCTTAGCTCTTAATTTGTATATTTGACTTCTGTGCAATATTTTTGAGATTTAATTTTTATATGAATATCACTATACCCAAAATCTTATATGTAAATATTGTCAATAACCTCTATGAATAAATTTTAGTTTGTCTATTGCTTCTTCTTGATTACCTATAAAAAGTTATTACTTATTAAACTTTATTTGATGGAAATTGTAAATTATCATTCAAACCTTTTATCTTTTGAATTTATTTAAGATTGATATTTTATCTTTTGTATAATTTAATTTAATATTTTATGTTTTTAAAAAATGTTATTATCTCTATCTAATTTAATGTTAACTTTGTTAATAATTTAAACATAATGACAAATAATAAGTTACAAAACACTATTTTTTTTTTAATATTTTACTATACACAGTTAATGTTCTTATTATAGTTTAAACGCTTAAGACTTTTTACCATCTTTCCATCTTCTTTTTCAATCTTCCTCTCTTTATTCCTTGCTTTCTTATCTGATTTTTTTTGTTAAATCTCTCATAATTTTTATCCAATTTAAGGAAGTTATGTAAGAGAATCTTTATAAATCAATTTATGTATAAATTAATTCTAATTTTATGGAGATTTTTTTTTCTCTTTTATAAGTATTTCTAGAGAAATTTATTAAAAGAACTCATAGATTATACATTTAATACTTGTATATAATTTAATAACAAAGGTAAAATTAGTCAAGTAATTTCTAAAAGAGAAATTTGTTTGTGTATAACATGTTTGGAATCATAGTGAAACTTAACTCTCACCATATTTTCTCCACCACACTAGATAATTGCATTAATTTTGATATACCATTTAATAAAGTATGCATGTCTTCCCACTAATATTGACAATCTAAAAACAGTTCTTCATTCAATCATATATTTTGAAAGAGTCATATTATGGATTAATTTCAATTGTGTTCTAGAGGTTACCTTGACCTCTGGGACTTCAAATCGACATTACATCTTTTAAACAAAACCAACTTCTCAAATCAATTGATAATTTTGATAGATGTCAACAATCCCAAACACAAGTAAACCAACACCACAGGACATCTCTTGTGGCACCATTGTCAATCTAATCATTTTCATTTTCTTACTAGAAATTTATAAAAAAGGAACACTTTTGGACAAGTATGAACAATCACTTACTCTTCCATCGTATTCTAATTTTGACATCAATTTTTTTTATAGAAGCTAGTCACCAAAATTGTTGCCATAAAATATTACGGTGTCACTTAATGAGAAATATGGAACTTGAGTCCCATGCCTCACCTCACAAATTTACAACCATATCAATGTTTTAAAAAAAAATTGGTAGATTAAAGTTAACTCTATTTAAAAGTACAGGAGATTTTTGGAAATTTAAGGTAGAAAAGGGACAAAATTTGGAAAGAAGGATAGTTGTTGTTTGTGCCGCGAAAGAGAAAGCCAAGCATAATAAAAGGCAAAGGTCATCCTGGCGGAACAGGGGGGGAGGTTAATAGTCAATCAACAGATCCACACCACCCTTCACTCCCCCACTCCAATTTCTCATCTCTTCATTCTTTTCACCTTTCAATTTCTCGCACTCAAACTCTTCCACCCAATTGCGTTTCCCTCATTCATTCTCTTAAATCCACCTTCTTCTTCTTCCAGATTCTCGCTCTCTCATTTACCGCTCCTCATAAACCCTAACGTAACGTTTCTTCTCTTCATTCCCCCTCTTTCCCTCAAGGGTTTCGCCCAATCCCCAATTTTCCCGTCCCCCACCGGACATGCTCGTTCTCCGATGGCCGTCCTAACTAGCAACGGCAAGCGCCGCCAGCATTTGCTCTCCGGGAATCATCACTCTCCGTCTCCCAATTTCAAAAGGCTCAAACTTTCAATAGGGTCCCAAAACCAAGCGCACTCCGTGTTATCCTCGAGTAGTATCGTTTCCAGAATTTCTAAGTATCCCGAAGCCAAGCCACCGATTCGTAGGGAGGTTCACGCCCCGTGTAGACCCGATAAGTTTGCTTTTCCGACCATTAATAGAATGGAATCGAGCTTGAATGCTAGTAGTAGTTATTATAATCCCAATGGAGAGATTGTTAACGATGTGGGCAAAATGCTAAGTGAAAATTATGAAAGGGCAAAAAATTCTGCGTTAGCTAGCATTAGGTTTGGGGAAAAGGGTAAGGAGGTTATAGAAGTGGATGATTATAGTCCCAAGGGGGTTTCCGAAGATTCCGGTGTGGAGGAGGTTCGTTTTGGGGAAGATAGACGGGAAGTTCGCTCTGTGGTGACGGGGCATAAGGGGCAAGAGGATGATTTGGTTGTGATTGAGGTGAAGGATTTGGATGCTAAGGATGTGCATGGTGGCCCTCAGCAGCAGTCAACTTCATCTATGGTTTCTGAGTTGACTCACGGTGATTTGAATGTTGCTAATGCTGTGAAGATGTTGGACACTTTGTCTTTAACTCCGGAGCGTGATCTTTCGGATGTTCATGCCTACAAGAAGTTGCTTGAGGCTGTTGAGAAGCGCTCGGACACGATTAAGAGGCTGTCGGCTGAAATTAAGCTTAATGAGAAGCGTAGGTCCACATTTGAATTGTTGCGCCCCAAGAAGGAACTAGTAGAGGTAAAGTCTTGTTAACTGCCCCATGTTTCTGTATTTTGTCTGATTAAGCGTAATGCTTAGGTGTATGTATTTCTCTTTTTCTTTTTTATTTTTGTTCAATTTTTATGAATGATGCATTGCAATGTCCCCTTTTGTTATTAAGCCATAGGAAACAGTGTAAATGTAGTGAAGTTAACAAAATTTTAATATGGCTTTCAGGAAGTGCCATTGGAACCTTTTATTCCTCTTACTAAAGAGGAAGAATTTGAGGTTGCACATGCCTTTTCTGCCAACAGGTATGTTTTGAAAATTTGGCCATATGCAATTGACAAAGGCTTAAGCTGTAGCATATCTTATTGAGGTCCTGCTTCTACAGGAGGAAAATCTTGGTTGCGCATGAAAAATCTTGTATTGAGATCTCAGGAGAAAAGTTTCAATGCCTTAGAGCGGGTGCATGGTTAAATGATGAGGTTACTTTTTTTGCTTATTGTTTGTTTAATTAAACTTCGTTGAATTGCTGAGGAAGAGAAGTTAATATCTAGCTATAATCATGAATTGAAATTGTTGCACTGTGAAATTCAGTGATCTTATACCTTACCTTTGCAGGTAATAAATTTGTACCTAGAGTTGCTAAAAGAGAGGGAGAGAAGAGAGCCGCAGAAGTTTCTGAACTGTCATTTTTTCAGTACCTTTTTTTACAAGAAGGTAGCTTGCTTTTACTATCCATATAAACTGAATAGTGCTTGCAAATGCATGCACAGTTCCACTGTGCTTTATTTTGATCTTTCGGGGCATGTTATGCAGATTTATTTTGGGGTTCATATTTTTTCATGGAAAGTAACAATAATGGAATGTTTTCTAAGAACTTAAAATGTTTGGCATTGGAAACATGGTAGTTCAAAGGGGATACAAATTGTGAAATAGTTCTCCAAATCATGAATCATAAGATTCATGATATATAATAAAAAACATAACATATATACATGTAGAAGACATGAAGACACAAATTCACTATCAATAACTAAAAAATATAACTCTAAGAGCAATTTAACATAAATAAAATCTCTCTCTCTCTCTCTCTCTATATATATATATATATATTAGCATTATGAATGAAGTCAAATAACAAAGTGACATAAGCTTCAGAGTAATTTATTTTAGTTTCCAAAATATCCCGATCAGAAAATATATTTCTAAATTTGATTAGAAAACAAAACTTGATTATAATGAATCTAGATTTTACTTTCGTCAATAAAGTTATGCTAGTTGTCAACTGCCTGATACAAATCTTTTGTCTTGGCATGGGACTGACAATGTGATGATTAAGCTCACATAGGCAGAGTTCTAGTTTATGATTGTTTAAAATTTGATCATTGCCCTACTGTCCTGCAAGTTCTGATTAACCTGGTTGAATTGATAAGTTTGATACAAACCAATATCAATATTATGAACAAGACACACCCCAATCCATGCCATAAATAGGTGAAATAGAAACATCATGCATGTTATGTGTTTTGTTTTATCTATATTTTCTTTGCAATTTAGTCATATTGATCTATCATTGATGCTTTTATTTGCAAATTCTACTTACCAGTTAATAAGTGGCAAGATTGGCTATGATTTCAAATCTGTGAGGAGATGGACCAGCCAAAAGAAATTGGGATATGGCCTACACGAATGTGATAAAGTAATTATGTTGAAGAAATTATCAATTTATGCTTTTCTTATAACCATCAAATTATTTTTAAGCTGACCTTTTACCTTATTTGTTCTTCCCAGATATTTGTACCTATCCATAAAGAGATCCATTGGTGTTTGGCTGTTATCAATAACAAAGATAAGAAATTTCAGTATTTGGACTCACTGAGAGGAACAGATACCCGAGTGATGAAAGTTCTGGTAATGTTTTTTATCTGTTTAATTTGACTGTATGTTTCGTATTTGTATCTGCACATTGCTTGTAAAAGGATATTCGAAGTGATGACAGTGAGTTGGGTATAGTTGTAAAAAAATATTTGGTTCTAATCAGGAATCATCAACACTTTTAATAATAATAATTCAATTCCCCCCTATTTTTTTAACCTAGTTTTGTATCTTTCATTTTTAATACTGTATGGTCTGTGATTTGAGTAATCGGATTCTACCCAATTATTTTATCTCCTTTTGAATATCAAATAAGGATTGACTAGTGTTATGTTTTCAATCTCTCACTGAGGAAGCCATGCTTAAACGTTTAAAAAATCAAAATTCTATTCCTGCTTCAATTTTGATACTGCCTTTTAGTTTTCTTTTTGATCTTTTGGAGAATCTCCTGCTCTTCTATTTGCACAAGGCACCTAAAAGTAAAATAAGGACACAGCTGATTTCTATCACATTAGCACCTAAAACAACTTGTTTGTCCAGGCCATCTGGTGATGTCCATAGATCATGCATGCGTCTGTAATTCCTCAATCCAATCATTAATATTAAATTTAGGTGTATGAGGATGAGGAAGCTAAACAATCAAATTTGATAAAAAAGGAAATAGATAAAAAAATGAGAATACCTAGATTATAATATAATAAGTTGAATGATATATATATATATATATATATATATATATATATATATATAACAAACTGAAGTAGAAGATTTGCACAAAATCAACTTAATATAAATCAAAATCTAATCAATAGATAAATGAACGAAGAACTATGGAATAGCATAACCTCCAATTTATAAAATGAATAATAATTAGTGCCCAAACACGTGTATGTTGGACACTTGACTTAATATTTTAATTTGAACATTTTGGACAATTGATTTAGATATTGTGCATATATTGTAGATATATTTTTAAGTTAGTTGTGTTGTGGTTATGCTCTTTCTAATTGTAAATTAAATTTTTTTTTTTTATATTAGCTACAGTTTTAGGTAGATTTTCATTATATGTTACACAAAAAATGTGCTTTGCTTTTACCAGTATTGTTAATAGGTCTTGTTGGTTTTAAATATTTTACAAACTAAACAAATGTTTTGCTTTGATGAGGAGCCTAAGTGTGCCTCTGGTTAGACGTTTAATTATGGAGACAAAATATTTTCAAGGTTATTTATGTCATCACTCTCACTATTCCAGTGAGGAACAAGTCCTAGTTTCCCACAGGACTTGATTTGATGGGAATTCAGGAAACATATATAGATGTCTTCACATTTGGGTCTGGCAATTCCTGATGTTTATCATTGATGTGTCTACCAGGCTAGATATATTGTAGATGAAGTAAAGGACAAGACTGGAAAAGATATTGATGTAAGTTCTTGGGAAAGAGAATTTGTTGAAGACCTTCCTGAACAGCAGAATGGGTTTGTTTTCTTATCTTCTGCAATTCACTTAATGGATCACCATTAGTTTAGCATTTTCCCCGCATATTAGAAATGAAGAAAATATTTTGTAATAGAATATAACCAGTGGTAAATTCCCTCTGTTGTTGAATATATATCTTATTGGCTCAGACAGCTTTCCTTATATAATTAATATATTCTTGCAATTTCTACATTCACAATGAAATATCATTGTATAGATATTCAATATTTAAAAAAGGAAGCACCCTATAAATGAAAGGGGGAAAAGTTTCTCATTGATTGGTTACAAGGGAAACTGTCACCGTAAATAGATTCTATGCATTGACCATATTTTGAATTTACAGGAAGCTTTATTTATTTTTTTACTCTGTTAATTAATCTGTTGATTATTTATCATCAAGAGTTTGTTTGAATTAATTAGTCATAGGGGCTCACTCAGGGAAGTTTAATTTTCCATTTTCTCTGAAGGTAGTCATTGTGGTCATTTGGTTTAGTTACTATTGATGCATATGATGTTTGTTCACCAGAGCTTGATGGCATGTCAATTGCCAATATAAATTTTGATCTTAAAGTATTGATTATTTTCAGAAATTGATGTTTGCTTGTCGTTGGTTAAAGACTTTCTGGATAGTCTAACAAAGATATTTTAATTTTTTATATTACTCTTGGAAATATTTTATTTAACGGCGACCTTGGTAGGACTGAAAATAAGAGATTTGGGCGAATACAATCTCAATTTTCATTTTTTTCTTACCTCTGGACAGTATTTCCAGCAGTTTGTGGGCGAATTGTTTTCTAAATGCAACTTAATATTTAAACAGGAATGATTGCGGGGTGTTTATGATCAAATACGCCGACTTTTATAGCAGAAACTTGGGGCTGTGTTTCAACCAGGTTGGATATTTTCCATTTCTGTAAGAAAATCATGCCTTTATTTTCTGTTCATTTTATAGCATTTTTTTTTTCTGAAGCCATTAACCTACTAGGTAAGTCTTGTCATTCACCTGTTTGATAAGGAATACTTTCTTACTGCCAAAATAGATTGCCTTGCTGCCAACATTTTTTGAATAATAGAACATGTCAGCTTTAGACATTGTATTTTGTGTATGGTATGACCAATAGCTGTTATTATACCAACGTTTACTAGCCCAACGGTATGTTGTAAAATGATCCAATGGATCACATTTTAAACCTCTCCAAATTGGCTGAGCAAGGCACATACTTTGTGACTATTTCTTTCATATGGTATCTGAATTGAATTCCTCTTTCCTTAATTCCATTTGTAGGAACACATGCCTTACTTTCGGCGCAGAACAGCTAAAGAAATCTTGAGATTAAGAGCTAACTAAGCTAAAGAATATTTCATCTGTATTTCCTCATTGAGTTTTGGTCATCAGAAAATCATTATGTCAAATCCGTCGAGCACTTTTCGATGAAGGATCCTTCTCTCCTGTCACTATCTTGACCATAACCATTCAAAAGTTCTGGCATTTGTTAGATTGTAGACTGGACTGATTATACACGTCATCCTGATATCCAGGTACAGCATGTTGGTAGTGTAGTATGTAGTAGGTTGTATATGCTACTCAAAGGTGAATCATAGATGAGGTTGGTCGTGGTTTAATTATGCAATGATAACTGTGTTCCCTCACCATTTTCGGTGTCTGGTTACTATTTGCGTCCTTTTCTACTGAAATTTGAAATTGTTTGTGCGGTGATGCAGAGCCCTCGTATCAGGAGAATTAAGAGCAGTGAAGAAAACGGGGTATTACTGTGGTTTTGATTATGACCTACTCCGATTTTATGTGAAGCAATGATATGCAACATTTTAGAATATGTTTAGAAGAACTAATTTTAGGTATTAGACTTTATTTATAAATATATATACATTTTTTTTTCAGAAATGTTTAAAGTAAATATCGATTCATTTTTAAAATCTTCAGTATAATGGATTTAATTTCAATTTAGATTCCTGTCTGAATTGATGTTTTTATCCCTTATTTATGTGTGTGTTTGTTTTGAAAATTAAACTGCTAGCCTTTTTTTGTTTTTGGGTCTTGTGAGACTTTGGTTCCGGGATAGATCTATTAATTCTGAAAAGTTGAACATTTCTAGAGTTGGTCAAATCAATTGAAAATCTGTTGGAATTTGTTTGAAGTAGCATTTAAAAAAATATTATTTCCAAAATTTTAGTTTAATACAAATGTTCTTAAGATAAAAATATTTGTAGAAGTACTTATATAAGTTTTCTAAACAAACAAATAGTAATATATTATTTTTTCTGAAATCTTTAATTTATTGAAATATTAAATAATTTAATAAAAGTAGCAATATATATTTGTTTTAAATTGGAAAAATTAAATTCTCACATCCATATAAAAATATTCTTGTTCTTGTGAAAAATAATTAAAAAAACTTTGTTAGTTATTCTAATTTTATGTTTTTGAAAAACTAAAATTTTAGTTTCTATCCATAGTTCCTAAATAGTGGGATAATAGAGAAAGAAATGAGATAATGAAGTTATTTAAGAGTAGTTCAGGTAGAGTTATTTCACATCATAATACACATTTTAATTATATAATTGTTAAATAATTTTAAAAATTTATAACAAAAAATTGTAAACATAACTTATTTAATAAGAACCTTTTATTTGACAATTTGATCATGAAGTATAATATATGCAAATAGTTATTAAATATTTTTTGAATAAATTGATCTTGATCATGGGAAATAAAGTGTTATGTGTGTTAGCAACACATTGGACAATTAATCGTAGGAAGTGATTATATGTGAAACTTTTGATGAGGTTGGACACACTGAAGTTTGGACTATATTCTTAGACAAATACTAACCTTATTTTTAATTTATCCTTCTTCTTGTAGAGAGTTAAGTTACCTCTTAATGTCATGTTGAACTTTCTTACTCAGAATATCATCATCTTTGGTGATGGATTCGAGCGTTTAAATTAGTATTTGGAGAAATAAGATGAAAGAAAAGTAGAACCTTGAAACCAAATAGAATCTAAATATATATGGTATGAGAGAATTAGAAAGTGCATAAAAAGTTGTGGTAAACAAATTGCAAAATGTAGGATTAATATAGTAGTGCTTGTTGATTCAAATGGTGGAAGTTGTTGTATATTTTTTGGGGCCATAGAGAATAGAGAATGGTAAGTTTCAGATTGTCTTGAAAGAGATATGTGATCTGCAGCAATTCAGTAGCAGTGAGTACACCTTGACACTCCATCTGCATCAATCAACACAATCAAAGTTGACGTATTGCCTGTCATCTGTAATTAATTCATCTTCTCTCAAACTCAACCTTTACCATCTTCTTTTTCTTATACCTAGTTCTTTCTTTTCTATTTAATTGTTTTTAGTTCATTGACATTAATATATTATTCAATTATGTACTCTTTTATGGAACTAATCACAGTTTTTTAAAATTCTCCCAAAAATTATTTAAAATGGAAAAAAAGAACATAACTTTAAAAGTATTTTGTTTCCTTTTATTTCTCCATTCCAAATATTAAGGACCAATAACCTTACCTATATTTTAAGCTTAAAAATAAAACAATCAAAAATATAAAATCATCAAACAGATAACTTAAAATTTAAATTTCCTTTTTTATTATTTTATCATTCTTGAATTTTATAAATGACATATAAATAGAAATATGTTTTTTAAATGAGAACTAAAAACAAAAAGAGAAAGTATCACATATGTCGTTGTATTGTATTTTTCAATAAAATTTTTTAAAAAAGTAATGAGTATTTAATAAATGCATGAAAACTATAAAAGTCTAATATTCTTTATATTGTAGATGATGGTCAAGTGTAATGTAAATATTATTATTTCTAAAATAATTGTTAATTATTCTATGGTGAGATTGTCTTAAATCAATCTTATAAAGAAAATTGAGTTTTTATTTTTTTATTTTATTTTTTAGGACGAGAAGTGAAAATGGAAAGTATGATGTTAAGATACCTCACTAACCATTGTCCAAACACTTTTTTATTTTTTAAAAAAATATATTATTTTTAATTCATTTAACTTAACTTTCACAAAATATTAACTAGAGTAAGAAAACCATTACCATAACACTTAAACCAATTATTTTGACTTTTATTAACAAGCTTACTAACAAAATAAATTAAAAGGATTCAAGTGAAATATTTATAAATAAATCAAACAACTCTTAAAATGTTATTTTTAGGCAAGAACTAGTGTTTATGAAAAAAAAAAAAAAAGATTTGATTTCGTGTAGCCGTTTTAATAATATTTGAAAATAATATAATATAAATTTTTACTATTTGATTGTTATCCGTAAAATTTGCATTGACGTATAGCTTTGTTTTTCTCGAAGCATATCATATCTTCGACGCCAATCTCTATCTCGCTCTCTTCAATTTCTCTCTCTTCTTCCGCCATCATTCCATTTTCTTCACTCACACACAACACCAAGAGAACATTAGAAGCAACGCTCCCCCACCGTTTTGGGGTTTCGTTTTCGTATTTTCCACCACTTTCAGATCTGAATCGCAATCCGCCATTGTCAATCCCCATTTCGCGGCGCAGATCTCCTTTCTCCACTCCCTCGCCCGCTGCACTCTTCATTCCTCAATTACTCCCTTCACTCCAATCCGCCGATTTTGGATTCCGTCCTTTCAATCCCACTTTCATGTTCTTCTTCGGATTCGGATTCTCTCCTCATCGTAAGTGTTCCGAATGCTTCTATTATTAATTCTTTTGGTTTGTTATTGCAGCGGATTTCGAATTTGAATTCCAACGCATTTCTTTGTTGCGAAGCTTGTGAAAACAGATCTTGAAAATTGGCGCCCCAAAGACGGTCGCAGCGCCACATGGGTGGTCAGATGCAGCAGAGCAATGCGGCCGCCACTGCTCTGTATGACCACGCCGGCGCCGGATCCCTCCACAATGCGGCGGCACCAGCCACCGATGCCGGCGATGCCGTCATGGCGCGCTGGTTACAATCCGCCGGTTTGCAGCATCTGGCCTCTCCATTGGCTTCTACCGCTATCGATCAACGCCTCCTCCCCAACCTTCTTATGCAAGTATGTATTGTCTCTCTTCCATAGCTAACAACTCTGTTAGTTTCCCGTTTCTAAATTACTTGTTAATTGTTCGCTATTTTAAAGAATTGTGAATTGTCAAATTATTAATTTACCGTCTCTTTTGTTTCCCTCTCCTGCAACTTCTTTCATGCTCAGGCTCTATATAGTGTGGTAATTTGATCGATTGAAGTTCTTTGTTGATTATTTGGTTAGTTGAGATAATCTTGGATGTCTAAGTTATTTGTTAAATGTTCACTTTTCTTCTATTATTTCGCTAGTGTTGACTAGCTTATTCTGTTACTTTCCCTCGATTATGTTTGCTAAATTTATTTGTGTATTATTGTATGAGTATCTTATCATGTGCTTGCTAGAGAAGGGTGTATAGTTTATCGTGTATCACAAATTCATAGTGCCTTCGTGTTTAGGATACGTATTTGCGCTGTTAAAATTTTTGCAACACTTGAATATATTATTTCTATTTGAAGTTTGAACAACCCTGTGTTTTGTGGGACAATTTAGCGTGTACCTTTGTTCTATACTTTTAAGATACTTACATTGACTACGGTTGAACTTGAACAGGCTAAATGTTGTTTATTTTTCTGTCTTGTTGCTTATGATGGTAGTCTATGAGATGACTTAGATGAAAATTGTATTGCCGTAGGGTTATGGAGCGCAGTCTGCTGAAGAAAAGCAGAGGCTTTTAAAGTTAATGAGAAACCTAAATTTTAATGGGGAATCTGGTTCTGAGCCATATACGCCCACTTCCCAAAATTTAGGCGGAGTGGCTGTATCAGATGGGTTTTATTCTCCAGACTTCAGGGGAGATTTTGGAGCCGGGCTTCTTGATCTTCATGCTATGGATGATACAGAGCTTTTGTCTGAGGTACAATTCACTATATGGTGGTTTTCAGTTCATTCTACTACAACAGAACACTGCTGTTTGATTCCTTTTCTACTCATTTACAGGGATAATATGTTTTACATTAAGGTTCTCTTCCATGTAAGAAGATTAACTCAATATCACTATTAATTTGCATGAAAAGTTTAGCAAATTTTTAGTAAGGCTATGTAACTGTTTCTTTGCTGAAGAATCTTGGTTATATAAGCAGCTATTTATGCAATAGTCATGGGTTTAAATGTCTGAATGAAGATTATAAAATTGAGATTCAAATCGTGAATTGGCAAACTATTTTTGATCTTTGAATTACTTCAAATATGTGATATAGATGATATATGGTGCTCAATATTATAATTATGAGCTAGAAATAGACAAAACTACTTAACCATAAGACTTGTAAAACAAATTTATTAGTTATATTTGACTTTGTGAAGCCTTTATTTTAGAAGAATGGAAAAAATCAGTGAAAATCCAAAATAGAGTGCATACATTGAAAGAGTGGATGACAGATTAAGTAGCATAGTAATCAGATAGGATAAGTTCAAAAGTACCCCTTCAATTCCTTTGCATTTAACAATTTAAGCTTATATGACTTTTCAATTTTTATTTCACAAGAATTGGTGAAAGAAATGTAAGAAAAAGAAAAAAATAATAATGAATTGTTGAATCATATCATCGTATTGATGATGCATATTGATCAGATTCATACATCTATCTTAAGATACAAAGTTGTTTGAATTCGTCTTATGATACAAATTGATAGGCTGTCACATTGTAGTAAAATTCAAATTGTGAATTGTAAGTATCAGTACATGAATGTTTAACCTTTGATAATCTTGTTTGAGTTTCATTACTTTTTGGTTGTGCATGTTTATTCTCATTGATCCCTTTTTCTGCAACAATTTACTTAACTTTCTTGCATTTGCAGTACAAGTATCTGCACATGCATATATTTTATTGTCTCTGATTTCTTTCTTCTATTTAGCATGTTATTACAGAACCCTTTGAGCCATCACCCTTTATGCCTGGAGGCGCTAGAGTTCTTGAAGATGACTTCAATCCAATTAGCAGAAAGCAGGAAAGAGGAGAAGCAGATGCTGATGCATCAGTTTTCTTACCTACAAATGAAAAAGAGAATAATACCAGAGAAAATAATGTTGCTAAGATTAAAGTTGTGGTATGTCAATATTTATATAGATAAGTAATCTAACACATTTATGAATAGCTTCATGCTTGCACTTTATAACATGCAGAAAATTATGGTTTTCCTATGCTGAGGTTGTCCTAAGTACATAACGACTTTTGAATCTATTTTATGTTCTTTTGATATTTTAGTTTGAAACCTAGTAACAGCACTACCACTTCTCTTTGTTATCACCAATTTTCCCAAACTAGCTGAATAATTCTCTGAAAATCATATTTTGGAAAAAGAAGCTTATGAGTAAAATGCATCTTTCATTATTTATTGCTGCATAGTTCACTAAATCATTTTGAACTTTTCGTCCTTAAATTAACCTGTTTCAGTAACATTTAAGGGAAATTTATAATTATCATTGCTATTTTTTTAGGCATTTACTTTTCAATGCATGTCCTAGGTACGCAAAAGACCTTTAAATAAGAAGGAGCTTGCTAAGAAGGAGGATGATATTGTAACTGTATATGACAGTGCATATTTGGCAGTCCATGAACCGAAACTAAAGGTGTGTTTATATTGGATTGAAACACTAATTATGATTTACCAGTTATTACTATATCAGTTCAAAGGTTGAATTATTTATGAATAATTATTGAATTTTATTTTATTTTGCTATTCTTGTTTTTAGTTACTGTTCAAAGTTCTAATTGTTTGTTCTGTTATGTAAAAGGTGGATTTGACAGCTTATGTGGAGAAGCATGAGTTCTGTTTTGATGCTGTGCTTGACGAGAATGTTACCAACGATGAAGTAAGGCAGCTCCTTAACAAAGATTGGATTTTTTTTTCTGTTTCTATTTTTATCATCCTATTTTCTTTAGTAGTTATAACATCATAATTTTGTCTTGTTCAGTGCTGGTATTTATGAAGCTGTGAGTGCTTGCCTCTGTCTTGGTCTTGATTCTTGACTTGTTAATGTAAGGCATTATTTCTTCTTTGTAATAACAGGTATATCGAGTTACAGTAGAACCAATTATTCCTACAATTTTTGAGAGAACCAAAGCTACTTGTTTTGCTTATGGCCAGACAGGTAAGAAATTTGTTCCCTGTTCATATCATACCTGTACCAAGCACCATGCAAATTTACTTTCCAAGCTTTTTCTTTTTCAATATTTTCTAAGTATGTTTTCCGCACGTGTGTGTGTGTATGTAGTTTTCTTGATTATATTAGTAGCCGAGCATAACAGCATGCGGATTCTATACTTTTCTTTTACTTGTGTAGTATTGCTCTTCTCTAGTCTCTGAATTACATGCCAATGTATTTAACATCTCAAAATGTTTTTCCGAACCTTTTATTTATTTAGTTTACTGGTTTTTCATATATTTTAGTTTTTGTGAATGGTTCTTGATTGTCTGTGGAGTTCATAATGGAAATGGGGATTCAGTTCATTTCTTGTGTATTATTGTTCCTGTATTTCTTGTGAAATATGATCCAATATACGTAACATTTCAAAATTACCATGACATATTCATTTTGTGGAAACTGGTCATGTATTGTAGAAATAATGGTAGAATCTTGCTTTGCATTGTTTGCCATGTGCGGATAAAGTCAATATATGCCCTAGTTAGGGCTTAGGAGAGTAGTAGATCAGACGGAGGGTAGCCTCATCACTAATTATAAGCAAAACCATTAAGGAGGATTTCGGAATCCATGGTTCGGCTATTGACATGATTTACAATAGAACATTATAGCATCATTTGATTTATGTAGCTGGCTCCACCTAGTGAGAAAAGGGTTCGTTTGTTGTTGCCAGGAGTTGGAGGCTACTGATGATGACCTTGGCCTAGAGGAAGATGACATTAGTACTAATGATAGATGCTATTAAACAAGTAATTGAAGGTTTAAATGAATCAAACTGCTTTTTTTGGACATACAGCCCTTTTCAGTGGAGCTGAATTTTAATAGTTGGCATCATATAAGTTTGTTCATACGTGTTTCACTGCTGCTCCTTTATCCTCATATAATCATATTGCATTTCCATCACTTTCATTCATTATTGAGGCTAATAGTGATTTACTTTCAGGAAGTGGCAAAACATACACAATGCAACCATTGCCACTCAGAGCTGCAGAAGACCTTGTTAGACAGTTGCGTCGCCCAGTATATCGAAACCAGAGATTTAAATTGTGGCTTAGCTACTTTGAGATATATGGTGGAAAACTTTTTGATCTTCTTAGTGACAGAAAGTAGGTACTTCTTTCTTGTGTGGGTTGGTGTATTTGTCCTTTGGACATTAACTTGTGGTATGAATGCTTTGTATTTTGTGATCTGGGACTTAACTAGATTGTGTTTTTCAAAATTCAAATGATAGAAGAAAAAGTAGAAGTTGGAAAGAAAATCCCAAGTTGGAATATATGATAACTTAAACATTTCCACGGGAATTTTATATTCACACCTTTCATCATGGGAATGAAAGACATGCTGAATATGCATATGGGAGTCATTTATGCTGGGGAAATTATTTCTTAAGCTTTATAACAAACGTGGGAATGCTATATGCCTTAGTTCATATTCTCAGGAATAATTTTGCTAAACTTGAAACAACCATTCTTAATGTTTGCATCAAGCAGTAATATGTATCATAGTATTACACAGTCCACTAGGAACAAGAATTGTGGACAGCGTAATCATAATGGTACTGGATTTGAGTTTAAATTATTATATAATAATAAAATTTATAGCACGTATAGTCTGTCAAGAGTATTACTCTAGAATTTCCCCAAACAACATAAACTTCATCCATTATCAACAATGAATTTGATTTTTTGGGGCCCAATTAATATGCATTTTATGTGTTTTGTTTACTCGGTACCATCACCTTGCATGTTATATTTGCTTGAAAGCACAATTTGTTAATATATATGGCTGAGTGGCTATGTTTGTTATGCTTTGAATAGAAAACTCTGCATGAGAGAAGATGGACGGCAGCAAGTTTGTATTGTAGGACTGCAAGAATTTGAAGTTTCTGATGTACAGATTGTCAAAGAATTCATTGAAAAGGGGAATGCTGCAAGAAGTACAGGGTCAACTGGTGCAAATGAGGAGTCCTCCAGGTCACATGCTATCTTGCAACTGGTTGTAAAGAGGCACAATGAGATAAAAGAGAGCAAGCGGAACAATAATGATGGAAATGAGGCGAAAAGTGGGAAGGTTGTAGGGAAGATGTCTTTTATTGATCTTGCGGGAAGTGAAAGAGGTGCCGATACTACTGACAATGACCGTCAGACAAGGTACTTTTTCATTAAAATTATCTTCTCTACGTAAACCAAACCAACTGCTTGCGTGGGAGCTTCTAAGTACAAAGTTCTATGAGCATTTTTTTATTTGAGAACCTCATTTACTTACTCCTTTCTCTACTATACTAAAAATGATAAGAGCAGTGTAGGACATATAAACTGTTCTTTAGTTGACAAAGATAAATAAAACCAGCTTGATTTGGTTTATTTCACTACTTGATTTGTAGCTACTGTACATATGAGATACTGTCAACTTGTAATGAAAATGAATTTCAATTTAATATATATTCCGAATTGCAACTCGATTTAGCATAATAAACTTAGGGACTGCTTAGTTGCACTGTGATTACTTAGTAATAGGAGTATAAAATGGAGTATTAAATGGATGCTTTGGATAAATTTTGCAGTGGATTAAAATGATTGGATAAAAAAATTAATCAATTAGTTCCTTTATTGTATGCTAACAATTTATTAAAAAGATTAATCTACACATGATTCATTTATTAAAAGAAAAAATGACCTATCCATTCATATTTTTTCATGGATGGCTCCAATTCATCTATTTAAAAATGTATTAATTTTTTTCTCGAAAAAAAAAATTCTTTTCTGATGAGGATTGTTTTCAAAAGAACTCAGTCTGCGGTTGCTCCTGTGGCTATCATTGATTCAATATCTTGGTCCATTGGTTTAAAAACATGATTGATGGTCTATTAATCATATTGTAATAATTATTGATTCAACCCATTAATTTGTTATGCCTATGATTGGGCAAATTAGTTGGATTCATGCATGGGTGGATTGGAAAATGGATGCACTTGCTACTTCTACTTCGTAAATAAATGTGAAATTTCCAAGCGTGTTTTTTATTTGTTGTCTAACTTCTAGCATGATTTATTTTCATATAACTGCTGCGATCGATGATGGTTGGCTTCTTGAGCTCCTTTTCTATCCCTGCTTTTTGTCTTGTCGAAACCAATCTCTTCACTTTTCGTACTAATTGTATCACTACTACAGGATTGAAGGTGCTGAAATAAATAAGAGTCTTTTGGCTTTGAAGGAGTGCATCCGTGCTTTGGACAATGATCAGATTCATATTCCTTTTCGGGGAAGCAAACTTACAGAAGTGCTCCGTGACTCCTTTGTTGGAAACTCAAAAACTGTTATGATCTCTTGTATATCCCCTAATGCTGGGTCTTGTGAACACACACTTAATACCTTGAGATATGCCGATCGGTACGTGTTTTCCTACTTTAAATAAGACTATGTTCATCACTGGGTGCACTTTTCAATGCACGTACATGTTTTTAGATAGTAACCATTTTTGTGCTATGTGAACAGAGTTAAAAGTCTATCCAAGAGTGGAAATCCTAGAAAGGACCAGGCCCCAAATCAAGTACCGCCAGTGAATAAAGAGGTTTCATCCACATCTTCAGTTCCTGCTAGCATGGGTGCAGAGGATTTTAATGGTCAACGTCAAGAGGTAAAAACAATGGACATGGGCAGAAAAGTTGTCGAAAAGGAAAGTTCTTCGTACAGCTCTTCTACTGATGTTGACAAACAACTATCGAGTTTCTCTTCTAGTTATTCGTACAATGGGCGAGAGGAGAAAAACTTGGCTTCTGCTCCAATGGACAGGGAAAGGTTTGAAGCAAAGAACTTTTACGGTGATTCTACCAGTCAAAAGATGAACTCTTATCCCCTAAATGTTACAGATGAGAAAGTGCAAAGGGTGTCTCCCCCAAGAAGAAAAGGAACTAAGGAGGAGAAATCTGAAAGATCTATAAATTGGGTAAAAAGGGATGCCAATGGTTCTAATAATTTCACCACAAGCTCCAAGCAGCAGAACACAGGAAATTATAACACAGTTACCACCGGATCGGGGCAGTCTGAAACAGAATCCTCTTCTGACGTGAATATCAGTGCAATACTTGAGGTTTGTCAAATGTTTGGAGCTATCCTCTTTCAGTTTAAAAGTTTACTATAACACTTTGATTATATGTTTAATTTGTACTTCTGCAGGAGGAAGAAGCACTAATTGCTGCTCATAGGAAAGAAATTGAGGACACGATGGAGATTGTTCGTGAAGTAAGTTAAGCAATTTTTTCTTTAGCTTTCTTGTTAACATTGGCTTTCTGTATTTTCATACCTGCACATTGATGCAAAAGCTTATGCATGTTATCAATGTTTAATGGCACAAAAGATTTTGCGAATGGTCTAATCTGATGTTTTGCATGTTGTTGTCATATATACACGAGTAATTGAGTTATAGTTGTTACATGTTCTATTAACTATAGTGTTTTTTAACATTTGTTCTTTAATTATTTTTTTATTTAAATATCTCACATACATATCCTGTCCCTCTATTTTTGTTTATAGTTGTTTTCTCCGATTCTTAGTAATGCCAAAATTTTCTTCTTGTAAACTGTTTGTTGGAGCTCAATAGTTGTGTATTGCTTTTGGTTATTAGGAAATGAAATTATTGGCAGAAGTGGACCAGCCAGGAAGTCTTATTGACAACTACGTAACTCAGTTGAGTTTTGTGCTTTCTCGCAAAGCAGCTAGTCTCGTCAGTCTTCAAGCTCGCCTGGCAAGATTCCAACATCGACTAAAAGAACAAGAGATACTAAGTAGAAAAAGAGTACCCCGTTAAGATACTCGGTTTCTCTTGTTCAGTGATCATCTGTATCTTCTTCATGTAATTGCTCTCGTGTTTGTTAGCAATATAGTTTTAAAGGTTTTTTCTTCATTTATAAAAAAAAATGGATCTTTTGTTGGGTATTCAAATTAAATATGCTCAAATGTATATTTGTTTCTTGTGTGATATTATGTCCATCTTAATGCCTTTTGAAATTGGATTTTAAGTGTAAATTATTTTTTATTTTTTATTTTTTATTTTTTATTCTACCATTTAGTCTTTTACTGCCATATCAAAAAGCCTAACTATAATAATTACTTTTCAAACTTGTAAAATTTTAAGTAGCATGTTATCAATTACCATATATCATAAAGAATGTTGTCTTTAGAGAGAAGTATAACATTATTGCTGATTGAGTAATAAAAGAAATTAAACATTCTGATTTGATTTGCATGTGTATGTATTTTTTATTCAGGACATGATTTATGGAAACGTGGTTTTAGTTAATTGCTTTAACCTTGATTGCTGAAATCTAAGTTCACACTAACTATTTAATTCATGACACAAACATATTATTTCCTCCTTCAAAATAACATTCTTTTTAATTCTTTATTTTTTAAGCTATTTTTCTAACAACACCTTATATAATTAAAATATTCAACATTGTCCACTTACATTAAGAACAAGCAAAACAATTTATTAGTGACGACAAAAGCTTCTGTAATTTTTCAGTCTCTCAATTTTTTTTAGAATGAAAGGGAAATAAAAGGTGTCTTTTTAATTGAATAACCTATTTAAATTAAAAAAATATATTTGGTAGATAAATAAAAAAAATATAAGAGATCTAATTTATACTTTATGTATTTAAAAAATAAGAAATCGCTATAGTAAGTATTTTGAGTACCTTAGTTAAGCAATTAAAAATAAAAATAAAAGTATGAGATGTTTACAAACAAACCTAGTGTTTTTCTATTGTCATCCAAATGGCTGTTTACAACTCATGAAGTTGTCCTAACTTATTCAATAATTTCTATTTCCTGTAAAATTCAACGTTATTTCGTCCAAACTTTTTCAATATCATCCACGACCCGATGGAACTCAATTGCTTCCAATCTGGTATATTTTACAATGTCAATTAATCCTTTAAAAAATGGAGTTTTGGCATGATACCTGTTAATTTCTGCATCCTTCACCCCTTTTCTTTTCTTTTCTGTTCTTACTGTCAAATTCAAAATACATTCGAAAACATTTTCTCCCTAATTATTTCACATGATGAGATGAGAAAGAGACTGTTGTCAGCGTCTTTTCTGGATCTTTGTATGAGCAAGATTCACATTGTCACTTCACACTTCTATATCTTAATTCTTCATGTGAACCTACAGCAGACATAGATCCTCCCTCCTCACTTCTATCTTTATTTCAATCAATCTTATAATAACATCTCATCTTTCATAATTAACTTATAAAATATATGATTTATATTTATTTATATTTTTAATTAATATTACATCTTTCCCATATATTCTCAAATTAAACATAAAACTAAATATTTATAAATAATTTAATAAAAATCAATAATAAATAACATGATAAAATTAATAAATCGATTTAATTTTATTAAAATAAATTCTAATATTATTTTTAAAAAAAAAAATTTCTCTCAAAAGTTAAAACTTCAAAAGAATTAAAATTGCTTGTATATTCTTACAATGAGTTGAATATGTACGGCCAATTTTTATCCAATTAACTAGTGAGAAATTGCTTAAAAAAACTAATGAGATATTACGATTTTAATCATCATAGAAGTTAGTATATTAATCATAAATATATTAATTTCTTATTAGATATTAATGTAAAAAGTTTTTAAAATTGATTACACGTGTAAAGGCCAAATAATAATTCTTATTTATTTTTTAGGGTTTTTACTTTTATTGATTCCCTAATTCACAACATAAATTAAACTACTAAAATTTTGCAAACTATTAGAATAAAATGTTTTATATCAATAAATTTTTCGTTCAAATGAAAGTATATTTGATTTTCATAATAATATTTTAGATTTAAATCTTATGAATGAAAAATTATAATTAAAATAAAAAACATTATAAAAAATAGTTCATCGAGTTTTGGACGAAAATCGGTTCTTAATACTTTGTAAACCGTACATGTACGTATATTGATACATAATAGTTAGATAGAATTGATTTTTTTAAAAAAATAGATAAAAGTTGTATTGAAATTAGTTTTTTAATGAAAAATGTATAAAAAAAAATAGAGATAAAATAAATTACCTTTTTGTAAACAAGGTATTAAATGAAAAATAAATATATTAAATACCTCAAAAATTCAATATTTTTTAATAAATAGGAGAGTTGGTAAATAAATATTAAGAATGGATATAGAAATATTTGTTATTATACTTTCCATAACATGATTTTACTCTACTTTTTTTCATTGCATATATTATTTTATTCGGTATTTCTGTTTTTCTTTTTCTATTTGTCTTGAATTATTCATTAAGCAGAACTTGTGTCCACGTTCCAATGTCTAGGATCTACCATTAAAGACATCTTAAGTGGCAACCGAAACACACTTTGAGAGTGAGACAAGCAGAGAAATATTCGTTTCCAAGTTTACACAATACAAAGCTGCATCATACAATTTGTTCACTTTCGAAAATTGACTCCTCAGAAAATCAGAAGAAAAAAATCGCATCCCATTACTATTTACAACATTCCTTTTTCCTTTTGACCACCTTATGAACTTGGTAAAATCACCATAAACGACAAAAAGAATGTGTTTATTTTAATACTATTGCCTTTTTAAACCTGAACTCATGATAAAGAAACTATGATTAAGTTGTAGTTATATGTAAAATGTAAATTTAGTTCCTCAGTGGAGAGAAGGGAGCACCACACACTCGTTAAGCATAGACTCTGCAAAAGCAGGTGCAGTGCAGAACACGGGTCTTCTTTTCTAATTTATTTTAATTTTATATGGAAAACAAAACTTTTTAAAATTTAAAATTTTTAAATATGATTTTACAAGCCAAAATCAGTTCTGACAAACTCATTCTGAATCACCTACACACAAAACACAAAAGCAAGAGAAAGCCACCACCGACAACACAGTATCTCTTTCTCAACTTCAATCCTTCAAATTCAAATCCTCCCTCTCTCTCTCTCTCTCTCTCTCTCTGTACCTTTTTATTTTCATTCAGATCCTAATCTTCTTTCAAATTCAAACAATCTCCACAAACAACAGAACCGTTGCAAGAAACAATACATTATTAACTTAACTGAAATTTAAAGGCAAAAGAAATGCAATTGAAGCTTGTAATAATGTGAGCAATTTGGTAATTAGCGCAATAACCTCGCTTTCCATCATCCCAAATAATTTGATAGATTCAATTGAAAAAGAATAGGTACATACATGTACGTACATATACAACATCATCGTACTTGTAAAAACAAAAGTGGGAGAGACAGATCCAGAATCTTCAAAAGGAACTTTTTTTTTTTAATATTTGATTTGATTTTCAGTCATCGGAATCGTCGCCGCGGAAGATGGAGACGCGGTTGTAGAGGAGGAGGAGAATGAGGAGGAGGAAGAGTGCGACGCCGACGGGGGAGCCGCTGACCCGGTGGATGGTGTCGGGCTCGCCGGTGGAAAAGAGGGCGGAGACGAAGGAGCCGCGGTCGGAGGAGAGGAACTGGATGGTGAGAAGGAGAAGGATGGGGAGGAGGAGGAGGCCCAATGGGCTTAGTAGCTCAGAGATTGCTTCGGTTATGGCCTCGCCCTGATCCCCAACCAGAAAGGGCACTATGACCACGATTGCCACCACCACCGCCAGGAGGATCCCGTGGGGTGCCCCTCCTCCTCCTCCACCACCACCACCACCACCACCGTGTTGTCTTTCCGGCATCATAACGCTGAAAATGTGTGAAGGGTTTGTAGAAGTGGTAGTAGGTAGCAGGTAGTAGGTGTAGCTGCAAAGCTTGTAATGTATTTGTGTGAATCAATGTGTGGTTGCTTTTTGTTTTCTGCTCTTTAAAATAAATCTCCTTCGCTTGGGAACAGAACTGTAAGAAGTCAAATTCCCAACTTTCGGTTTTTTTTTTTTTTAAATAAAATTGATCAGAAAAGCTTGTCTAATTGAAAGTTTGAATTTTGATTATTTAACCAACAAACGAGTTTAATCAAGTAATGAACAAACCTGAATCTGAATGCTTCATGCTTAATTTGGTTCGTTATATATTTATTGATTTTTTTTCCTTCATGTCTTGTGCCAGGACGTCTCACAGAACCTTCTCCTTTATTAAGTTCTATTCACCTTCACACTAATTATTCACGCGTTCGTGGTTAGAAATTAGGATTAGTATTTCTTAAGTGGATGTGGACCGGGCTTTTGTGGGCTGGGGGAGTTTGATGGGTTTTAAAAGTTGGGCCGACGGGACCTTCGCCTTTTGGACCACGCCGTAGACTGCAAACTAGGTAAGACAAAGGACTTCCTACAGGAAAGTAGACATGTGAAAATAATAAATCAAAAATAAAATAAAAAGACATTTAAAAAAAAAACAATATTTGCATCATATTATAATTCCTTTATTTAAGGAAAAATCGAGCAAATAATAAAAGACATTTAAAAAAAAAAGGAAAAATGGATCATGGGGATTTAGTTTAAAAGACATGAAGTGAAGTTAATTTGATGTAATATACATAAAGGTTGAAGTTAGAGATAATTTGAATAAGAAGATGGAATAAAAAAGGAAAGCAAAAAAGAAGGAAAATGGAAAGTTGGAAACCTCAAATTTGTAAATGAAGGCAGAGAAGGCACCGATTCCGCGCATGCACGTTGAAGCGATTATAAAGCCATATTTCATGCATCACAATTCACCACCATCTCCATCTACATATCCACTGCATACATTCAATTCACAAATTCCAGACAACAAAAATACCAAAAATGACATCTCAACTCATTCACAGAACACAGACATCGGAATCCCCCGATCCCACCTCACATTCCCCGCCTGCATCTGATTCCCCACCCAAATCCACCAACCCCATCTCTCCCATGTTTCGCAACCGCCTCCCCTTCCTCCTCCTCGGCGTCGCAATCGCCACTCTCTTCTTCCACGTTCTACCTTCTCTATCCATCGCCGCTGCTCCTCAAGAGTCCCTCCTCGAGACCGAGTTGGCTCTTCCAACTCGCCGGGTGCTCATGGAAGGCCCCACCGAGAAGAAGGGAAGGATTCCTCTCGGAATTAAGGGCAGGAAGCAGAAGCGTATCGTGGTCACTGGCGGAGCCGGTTTCGTTGGAAGCCACCTCGTGGACCGTCTCATGGAAAGAGGCGACAGCGTCATCGTCGTCGATAATTTCTTCACCGGAAGGAAAGAGAACGTGCTGCACCACATGGGAAACCCCAACTTCGAACTCATTCGCCACGACGTCGTCGAACCCATCCTCCTCGAGGTTGACCAGATCTACCACTTGGCTTGCCCCGCTTCCCCCGTTCATTACAAGTTCAACCCCGTCAAAACCATCATATCCTTCCTCTATTACTCTTTTCTTACCTTCCATGCATCATTTATCAATCTTCCCTGTCAATACTTTTAGATCATCTACTAATTTATTAATCTTGAGATTAACTGCATATGCATCATTAATTCATTAATTAGTTCATTAGGAATTAGATTGTTTGAAATTGGAATCCTTGATTCTTATGTGGTTCTGGAGCACAAGACCAACGTGGTGGGAACGCTGAACATGTTGGGATTGGCAAAGAGAGTGGGTGCACGGTTTTTGCTTACTAGCACCAGTGAGGTTTACGGTGATCCACTTCAGCATCCTCAGGCTGAGACCTACTGGGGCAACGTTAATCCCATCGGTAATTTCAACGATATGCACCATTTATACGCTAATTATAATAACCATTTCGACAATAATATACTATTATATATGTTTATCTCTTTTCATTACATTAAGTTACTACGGAGTACTTTTTATTAACTTATGGTTGAATTGCTCTGCATGCTACTGTGTAGGTGTAAGGAGCTGTTATGACGAGGGAAAGCGCACTGCAGAGACTTTGGCAATGGACTATCACAGAGGCGCTGGTATTGAGGTTGGTTATTCATAATCTCACATTTTCGTTTTTCGTACATGCTACGTATTCAATGTAGGTGCTGTTGTACCTGTGTAGGTTAGGATTGCTCGAATCTTCAACACTTATGGACCGAGAATGTGCATTGATGATGGGCGTGTAGTTAGTAACTTTGTTGCTCAGGTATTTGCTTTCCCTTTTTGGGAGATTATTTATTGGGTGTTGTTTCTTTTCAATTCACGTTTAACTTATGACGCCAACAACTCTAAATCTCTACAGGCGTTGAGGAAGGAGCCATTGACTGTTTATGGCGACGGAAAACAGACAAGAAGCTTTCAATATGTATCAGACCTGGTAAATCTTTTTCATGGCTTATATATGCACCTTTTCTCACTATCAAGAACATAATGGGAATATTCATTACACCGGTAACATAAAAGTTCATATAATATAATTTGCCTCACCTTGTTTTTACTCTCTTTGGTTTTCGCAATATTTTTTATAATAAGAAAATAAACAGGAAGAGAAAATAGAGAAATGAATAATGTAATAGAAAGAAATATTGAAAAAGCAAATTATGAAAATATTGTAAAAGTTTTAAATGAAAATACCAATATTCATGTAATGTTTTCTGTATTACATGGGCACAGCAGAAGGGAATATAGCATGATATATATATATATATATATATATATAGGCTTTTTCTGTTGTTGAAACCGTATATATTTGTAAGTAAAATATCAATATATGTTGTATTGGAGAGTAAGGTAAGATCACAAATGAGGTACACTTTAAGAAAAGGCAATATACACTTCATATTTTTTTGTTTGGTTTATCTATTTCCTACTTAAGTGGATTTAACTTAAGAAATTAACTATTTCAAATTAATTACAATAAAGATACTCTGATTTATTTTTTTTTTCAAACTTTTGTGTTTACGCTCACTCAGAATATTTTCGACGGGATATTTTTCCGTCTCCATCTTAATTTTCATAAAAATATATATTATGTGGAAATATATTTTTTACAGATAACGCAGCAGATAAAAGTAAATTTCAATACAAAAGAATTAACGGAAGAGAATGACACTGTATTACAGTAAAAGTCATTTATACTTTTTTATTGTTTATCAGCGTACATTAATTGCATTCTAAATTTCTAGATATCATTGATATTTAAAGAGAATAACACTGTATTTGCAGTAAAAGTCATTTATACTCTTTTTATTGTTTATCAGCGTACATTAACTGCGTTCTAAATTTCCAGATATCATTGACATTTAAAGAGTGTATTGTTTATAGTTAAACTAACAATGTAGTTTGAACTTGATTTTTTAAACCAATGACAGCTTGAGAAGTAAAATTACAGCAAAGTGTCTAGAATAATAAAATACTGTCCCTTTAATTTTTTTTCACGTAACATGTGTACATAAAAAAGAAATAGGAACCAAAAGAATTATATATTAATATCACATTTACTATGAATTTTTAATGTTCAAATGCTGGAACTCGTTAATCTTATATATCTCAGATCCGTTAATATTTCGAAAAGTGGCTTTCCATCATGATGCATAAGCTTGGAATTTATTATTTGATTGATCTCAAACTTCAACCGAGTTTATTGTTTGAAAGACTAACATGCACCTCTACAATATATCGCAGGTAGAAGGTTTAATGCGGCTGATGGAAGGTGAGCATGTTGGTCCTCTCAATCTTGGCAACCCTGGTGAATTCACCATGCTTGAACTGGCTCAGGTATTATAATTTCTGTGTACGTAACTGTTGTTAGCATTATGTGCAATAATTAAAGCTCCATCGCAAATATATGCATAATAAATTATATAAGAAGATAAATATTCATATATGGTAATTAAGTTGTTGGAGTCTTTGGTTTGTGCAGGTGGTACAAGAGACTATAGACCCAAATGCAAAGATAGAGTTTAGACCAAACACAGAAGATGACCCACATAAGAGGAAGCCAGACATCTCCAGAGCAAAGGAGCTTCTTGGGTGGCAGCCTTCGGTGTCCCTTCGAGAGGGACTTCCTCTAATGGTATCTGATTTCCGGCAAAGATTGTTCGCTGAATCAAAACTCTCTGGGGGCAAATCTGTAGCATAGATTAATTTAAAACTTATCAACATGTAGAAAACATAATTAAAACAAAAGATTGGTGAAAATAAACATATATACATATATAACAAAATTTGGCTTAAGTAGCTTATTTGGAATTACATTAGATATTTTACTTGTTCGATGAATATACCTCTGGCAGCAAAATAAGCCGCATCCCTACCAAGGGAAGAAGGTACAATTTTCTTTTGTTGTATTTGTATGTGTTTCACAATCATATATATTGCAGAATGTGCTCTTACTTTCTTTTTCTTGTAAACGGGTCTTCTGATTTACTTTGCCTTAAGTACCAAGGTTCTGATATGATGGATTTAGATTACTGGGTGACTGAACTCAATTCAAAAGTTGAGCGATCAAGGTGGGGAAAACTCTGACATGAAATTACCAAGATATTTTTTAAATAACGACCAAATCTCCACTAGGCCAGCCTAAATTTGTAAATAACGTTTGGAGACTACGTCTACATAAGGCTCAAGTTCAAATCATAAACCCTAAACCATTATAGGGTTGCATATCCACAAGTACAAGATTGGTCTAGAGCTCATTGGCGCGGGTCTGTAAATAATGTTATCAAAGTTATCTTCAAAAGCACGTATAACAAAATTTAAAACAAACAAATAAATTTTTTATTTTTTTAAATTATATTTTATGGTAAATTGAATAGGGATTTCAGATCACTTTAGCCACAATCTTCAATGTGTATTATAATTTTAATTATCAATAAACTTAATAACTCAAAATATATCTTCATCACTTTAAAATAATACATAGCATTAGATCAGATTAAATAAGAAACATCTACTGAAAAATATTGGATAAGAACAATGTCCAAATCATGAAGGTGGCATGAGTTTACTATAAAAAATTCCATCCTTATCATGGTTGCGTTAAATTTCAGAAGTAATACAAAATAAACCATATGATAACCCCACGTGTTGTCTGAACCGGTTAAGTGGGCAAGAATGAATAAATTTTTCACATAACTTGGCGATGAAAACTTTATTTTTAATATATTTATTATTCAGAAAGTAACTTGTTTGATATATAAAAAATAATAAATTTAAGTTAAAATAATAAATCATCATATCATCATAACTAAAATAATGAGTTTTTTTTTAAGTTAAAATCTATCAAAATTAAATATATTATTTAACTCACTTTTTATAACTAAAATGTATCAAACATTATAACATCAATCAAACGTTCTAAACTAAAAATTAAAATATTTTATAAAAATACTTAATTTCATAAACCTACAAACTAATAAATTCAAATAGAACCGAATACTATATTTTAAATACCAGCAATACAAATCTTTAAACACATTTGAAAATTTATTTTAATAAATTGTAACACTATTACAGTTTACAAGTTCTAAAAGTTGTCTTAAAAAATGTATACTGAGAGCATGTTGTATCGGAGTTACTTACTTAAAAATAAACAATTATTACACAGTGAAGTGCAGGGGTAATGATAATGTAGTATAAGAGTATTACTTAAACAATGATTGCATGTAAGAAAATGTCACACATCTTAAACAATGTAGTTTTTATCTACTAGAATCTCCATGATAATTCTTATTTATAGCAGAAATGAAATCTGTATCGTAAAAGTTTTCGATATACAAACATATACATTAAGAATTCAATAAGATATTAATAATTGAAAGGAGGAAGACGTGTCATGAGGTTGAGGAAGCTTGCATTAGGTGTTCCTACCAAATGGTTACAGTTGGTTCTTTCATCACCCAGTGACGCCACCCAGACACTTAATCTCTGTCTTCTCTTCTCAATATAAAACCCCAACCAAACCCTAAACACACAGACAGAGAGAAAAGAAGACTCAAAGAAAGGGGTGGTGGCTGCTGCGAAAGCTTAATTTGTTCCAAAAACATTATAGTTTTCGCAGCAGCAAACTAATAATAAATAAATACCTCGTACCTATAATATGTCTCATTCTCTCTCGCGAGCCAAATGTCTTGCTCAATCTATCTCACTTTTTTCTCTTCATCGGTTAGTTTCATTTATATTCTTCTCGTCTACCCAATATTCAATGTGTTGTTATCATTATTTATCGTACTTGAATTCACAATATGACGTTTGTTTCTGACACAGGCGAGGTTATGCAGTTGCGTCTGATCTTTCGATAAGAGCAGGGTTGGGTAATAGTATTGGGCGTAGGACTGGAACTGTGGGAGGTGCAGAAGAAAAGCCTGTGATAAGAGATGGTTCAAAACCCTACTCTTATTGGGCCCCTGACCCAGTAACAGGCGACTACAGGCCCATTAACCACACCCCTCAAATTGATCCAGTGGAGCTCCGACAGATGTTGCTTAACCACAAGTTCAAATCAGCACGTTAGAGTTTTCAAAGGATATTGGCTTGGTACGGTAGGGTAACCTTAAAATAAAAGTTTTTCTTAATGTAGGCTAAACAGTTCGAGTTAAACTATGTCTTATGTGCTCTAAAAAAACTACTTTACTTTAGTTCTAAACCATGCAGACTATGATATGGTTCTTATTATGTTTTTATGATATTTCTGTGTCTGGTTTCTGCTTATCTATCTAGGCTAAAGTGTAATAATGGGTATTCATTTTTTTTTTCTTTTGTGGGATAAAATTAAAATAAAAGAATTAAATGTTTACTTTATCGTTTAATAAAATAATTTTTAAGTGGAACTATGTTAGTTGGGTTGCACTTATCGAGTTGGTCGGGGTAATTGAAAGCAATGAAGAGTTCAATCATGATTCAGTTTTCAAATCTTACATGCATCTGTCATTTTGTACAAATCCCTCCCTCAAAGGACAAACAACTATTGTCTCTTCAACATTGGACCTACATTCTCAAGAATCTCAATCTTTTTTTTATTAGCTGTACCCTTTTTTTTTTTAATTATCATTCCAGAATAAATTATTTTGAAGAATAATAATTTCAAAAGTGATTTAAATCGCTTTTCAAACTTAATTTTAGAATACATTACCTCCTCAGAAATTTAATTTTGAAAGTTATTTAAAATTAAAATTTTAAAAAAAAAAAGTAGTTACTCTTATTTAAATATATAGGATAATTTAAAAATGGCAGTTAAGAAGAAACAAAGATGATTAGGAAGAAAAGATGTTACAAAAAGCAACGACTGAATCCGTAAGCCATGTTCTATTGCTGAGCCCAAATATCAGGAAACAGAAAATAGTTGTGGAGCCATGGGCCCTCAAATAATTATAATTTTTCGAATAGAAGGTGATTGATTAGTTGAAGTGAGTAAACGTGGAGGACAAGCCCGTAGGCCCATTGCATGAGAATGAGTGTAATGAAATGGGTTGAGATGTTTAGAGTTTTTGGTGTGGATGTTATGGAAAGATAATAATAAAGTTAGAATGGAAAGAAAATATAGTTAAATTTTCATTAGAGATGGGAGGAAGAAAGGTGCAATGTTTTTTTGTCCTCAATATCAAGACTAGATAAACTTCAATGTCCAACTCGACCATACCCACTTTAATTTTGAATTTTTGATGTTTATATATTATTTTGGAATTTGGATGTTTGGGAGGTGGAGTAGGGTTTGAGTACAGGTGGTGGTGGTGGTCCATCTCAGGTCTTATTTAATTATCCCTCTGCGTTCTGGCTTCTGCGTTCTGCATTCTGCATTCTGCATTCTGCAATGACATTAACAGTGTTTGTGTTCCTGATTCACTCACTCACTCACTCACCTTTCCTCTGTCTCCTTCCGCTTCTGTACTTTCCCATCACCGGCTCGTGTCCCCATCATGATATCATTCTACTCTTCTTTTCTTCTTTTCTTCCTTTCTTCTTTTCTTCCCCAAATTTACTACTCTCTTTTACCTTCGCTTCTTTCTCTTTTTAGGTTTTTCTTTTTTCTTTTTTCTTTTTTAACCCACTTAATATAAATTCTTATCATGCCATTTAATTATTCTTATGAATATCAGACATTCTTTAATATTCTTTAATATTAAAAAAATTGACACTGCATGAAACAAAATATCACCCTCTTCATCAATCCCACCTTGATTCACTAATTAAAAAGAATCAACTTAATTTTTCTCAATGAAAAGCGATTTTATTTTACGATCAAACATTTAAAATTTAAGTTAAACCAAGTTTAATTACAATAAACACGATGTATCATAATTCCACCATCAGACTATACACACACTAAGTTTGATGGTTTTAAAAAATAAATAATAACCTGAATTAAAATATTTTAATTTTATATTTATTTATTATTATGTTCATTAGTATTTAATAACTGTTTCATCATCTATATATGTGTGGAAATTACCATGTCAGAATACATGTTTTGATAAATCTATTGTAGCAGGATTTATGTAGTATTGATAACATGTTTATATATAAATGAAAAGTTAACAATGATTATGAAAAATATATATTTATATATAATATATAATAAGCGATCTTCTCACAAATTCCTAAGAAAAACATGTAAAACAATGCTAAGATGGCATGGTTTTTTCTATAAGAGAAATCGAAAAAAAAAAAAAGAATTAGAAAACATGAACTTTAATTGTTATTGTGCAAGTTAAAATAACTTTAGTTTTAGGTGCAAGCTCATTATAAGTCAGTACATTAATAATCAGACATACAGAGATTAACCATTTTTAATGTAACTCATAAAAGTGGTGCCTTTTTATTATTTTATATACACTGCAAATGTATTTATTTTGTTTTATTCACAACTTATTTGAAAAAATAGAATACGAAATCATTTTTTTATTTTCTTATTTTATTCCCAATATTTATTATTTGATCATTTTGAATGATAATGAATTACAAAAAGTATTTTATTATGCTTGAAACAATTTTATTTTTAATAAGCATTAATTTGTTATTAGTAGTTAGACTCTTCTTCTTTTTTTTATATATATATATATATATATATATATATATATCGAAGGTACAAAAATTATGATAAAATATAGTAACGCTTATATTGAAAAATAAAATTGATATTAGTATTAGAAGTATTAAATTATAATTTTTCAATATAACTAATCTTTATAAAAAAAAATATTAATAATACTTGTAATTGTTGTCAAAATAAATTTTTTAAAATTAATATTTTTTTATTTCAACTTGATATGATAAACTAATATATGGAGATATTTTAAATAAATAAAGATTGAGCGGGGTGTTGAAATTATTTAATTAAAAAAATTTTAAGTTAAAAAAATACGATAATTAAATATAAATTTATAAACTATATTATAACTTCAATTTGTATGACGTCTCTTAAGTTCTAAACACGGGTATGAGCTGATGTTATCGTAAAAATATATTATTAAAATTAATTATGAATATGTTCAAACAATAAAAGGGATATAATACCAACAATAAATGTCAAATTTTTAAAATAAATTTATAATTATTTAAGTATTTTTTATAATGAATAAATTTAATCATAATTATTTTTAAATTTTAATTTAATTTTATATGATATTTTTAATTATTTTGAAGATATTAGTGTTCTTTATTTTAAACTTTATTGCATTATTTACTAATTTGATTGAGTAATAAAAAAATATCAATTTATTATTGTATAATTGATATTTGTTTAAATCACAGTTTTAATTACGTTATTATTTTTTATCAATTTTTAAAATAATATTTGCATTATTTGGATGTTGTGTGAAAGTTTCAATTGTTCTTGAAACAGTTTAAAAGAAGGGAAAAAAGATTATGTACTCACACAAATAATAACAGTGTAATTTTTTTTACACAATTTTGACAAAATATAATGTATAGTAAATTTATTGACTTTTACAATAATTATTTTAAAAGATATAATGATAATAATTTGTATAAAATCCACAAAATGTTGAGAGGGATTTAAGAAATATTTCGAGTTGATTTTTTTTTTCATTATGACTTAACAAATCAATTTTTTGTAAATATATATATATATATATATATCATAAGGTCCATCAAAGTAACTGGCCACATTACCCATTCCTATAAGCAAATGCAGTAACGAATGCGTTTTTTTATAAAATAGTTGCTTTAATAATTAATTTTTAATGCATTCATCAATTTTAACCATTGTTTCTAATAATATATTTTTTATTAGATACAATTAAAAGTTACTATTTATGTTTTAAATGTTTAAATTGATTTAAAATGTTGGATTCAAGAGCATCAGAATAATATTTTACATTTAGAATTAGAGTTGATAAAAATAAATATATTTTAAGTCCTTATTACTAATAATGGTATACGAAAAACTTACACGGTTTTAACATAGTGATTATATATATATATATATATATATATATATTTAATCAAAAATATTTTTAATTGTATTGTATAATTTTGTGTTAAAACTATTATTCATATTAGTATTTTTTTTTCTATTTTTATTACTAAAAATAAAATAAAAAAATATTTTAAAATTGAGAATATGCTTGTGTTATAATATTAATTGAGTAAATGGGATGGTTTTATCGTTAAAATTGAATGTTGATTTTGAGTTCCACAGGTGTGATTAGAATGCAGTCTTATTTGTATTGTGTTACTACACTGTTCTGATTTTATCTACATTAAAGATGCTCTTGATTTTTGATTTGAGCTATAGTTTGAGTAAAATAAAGAAAAAATGGATTATTTGAATTATTTTATCATTTGAATATTTAAAAAGTATTAAAAAGAGATGATGAACAAGTTGCATAAATAAGATCCATAATACAAATAGTAGAGGAACATGCATACATAAACATAAGTCAATTATCCACTTAAAAACAAGAAGACTAATAAAACATAATCATAAAAAAACAAAATAAAAAGAATAAATATTGGAAAACAAAGATGAAGAAAATACTTGCGCTCCTAAGCTGTTACACCTGTACATAGTTTGGTGTTAAACAGTTCCACAGCTATTTTATTTTTTTAGTATCAAACTCAAAACTTAATATAATTTTAATTCCATTTTCAGCAAAATTCTTATTTTTATTAATTTCATTAACTACTCTACCTCGTATGTTTTTTAAGTATCAACAACGGTCGTCTCGTGTTCAAATTAATTATCCTTTCTTTGGCGTCCGGTAAAGGTAGGCTCACATCTCCATTACTTCACTGTTCATTATTTATAAAATAAATATCATTTTCACACAACAAAATTATACATACATTTTATCTAACACTTTTTTTTTGTTTTTTCCTTTTTCATCACATTCTCATCTTATTTTACATTTTCTCTATTCTTTCATACCTCTGTTAGTAATATATTTATTGTGCAGATGAGTTTCCTCTACAAAAACTGGTGCATAGTGGTTGATATACAGGGGCGCTTATTTATTTAGGTTACCCTGTTAACATAGTAACTCTCTTTTGTCCCCCATGCATCGCTTTTTTCACCTATAAATTATTCCACTTCATGTCGATTTTTAATGGATTCTGATTCCCCCATACAACAAATATAATTTAGTACCAGACCCCCACTAGTTTATTTACATACTTTAATAATAAAATGCATTAAATCACTACGTAATCCTTTGTTGTGTTCATACTTGGGCGATACCCGTAGTTTAGAGCTATGATGCTGCTTCATGCACATGATAAACCGGTGGCTTTGGACACAGTTATGCAATTGGATTGTGATTACTCCAGATATAAATGCGTTAAACCATTACTAGTACTGTCAATTAGGTGCAAACTACAACTTTTGAATAAATGCCACTTCACTCTATAACTACAAGATCTACTTCAATTCCAATCCCCGACCGTGGACCACTTCTGTTCCAACCATGTTGCATTTGACCAGTTAAGGAACTCTCTTGCGTAAATAAATAAACATGGAGAAAATTTCGGAAGCTAAAGACAGACTAATAATCATAAATTATTCAATACTGAAAAAAACACATCATTAGTTAACAACAACTTATTAAATTGAATAAAACAGATAACATATACTCGGACTGAATCTTATATATATCCCGGTATTGTGCCTACACCACCCCCAAACATGTGTATGCATGTGAATAGTGATTTTGGCAAATAAAAATTACACGTCTTTGGCGTAACACATGAGAGTGTGGAATTATAAGATGGACACTACAAAAATTACATTGTGGTGTCACACTTCAAAACAAGCCACGTGATGACAGAATTAAATGCATCGAGATTTTCATCCCCAGTTTCCCTCTTCTCGAGCGCACTCCATTCCCTGCCACCAAGGCTTCTTCTGATTTGAGGAAATTGCCCATAGCTTGATCATAATTCACGAAGAATGGAGAGAATGATTACGAAAGAAATGAAAGAGGAACGAACTTGAAAGTATTAGAGATTACTTGTAATGAAGGAAAATTAACACTCATCCACAAGATAAACATAGTAACAGTAATAATACAGTAATTAACATCATACTAATGTGTATAATAATAAACCAAGTTAAAGCTCCCAAATTTTTCCTTTTTTTTTTATCCTTTTCTTCTTTGCTCCTTCTGTTCTCAGCTTCTGACAGCAAGCAAGGAAGGTATAGCAGATAAGTTTGGCGTAGCAATCTTATTGTCATTGGCATCTCTAATAATATCTCTTCTATTGCTCTCTTTAGAAGAGGGTTTACCGCTGAAAGCTCTCATGGGACTCGCAAAAGCCCAACCCCAACTCCTACCCCTGTTATGAGACAGGGCCACAGTCGCTGATTTCCCATTCGCAGCATCATCGGCAGAAGAAGAAACCCAATAAGAGGACGACGAAGACGACGACGAAGAAGAAGTCATCATGAACCCACTAAACAACCCTCCACACCGCACTCTCTCCTTCATGCAATGGTGGTGGTGATGATCGCCACCACGGCTCACGGCGGCAGCGCCACCACCCGCCACCTTAGGCTTACCTTCACGCTGAGACTCCACCCTCCGGAGAGTGCAATCTCCGAACCCAGTAGAAATCCTCTCGAAGAAGTCCCCGGAGAAGCTTCTGCTACCACACCCAACAGATCTGGATCTCGAAACCTTACGCTCCAAAGAAGAAGCAGAAGCAGTGGTGTGACTACTGGGGCTGTTACTGTTGTTATGGCTGTCTTGTTCGACAACAATGTCAGTCTTGAGAGAAGAAGCAGAGGAAGATTTTTCCTTAAGCTTGACAGAACTGGTTCCCGCTGCGGAGTTAATGGCTGAGATCCTGGGCGTGTTGGTAGTGTTGGTGTCTCTGAAGCTCTTGGAGTTGAGTTTCTTGGATGATTTGGAAGAGAGATAGAGAAAGGACCAAAAGCCGTTTCTTTTCCTGGGACTAAAATCCTGAATGTCGTCGGGGCCGACCAAGGAGTGGTTTCTTCGGGGAGTGGCGGTGGACTTGCTGCGCTTGAGAACGATGTCGGAGGATGCATTGGGAGAGGGCTTCTTCTTCTTCTTGGCCAAGAGAAAAGGGAGGCGGGTTCGGCGGGAGTAGTAATGGTGGTAATGGGAATGGGGGAGGGAGGAGGAGGAGGAGGAAGAGGAAGGGACGGGGGGAGAGGTGGCGGTGGGGGGGAGGGAAGGGCGAGTGGTGGAGGAAGAGGGTGGTCGGTCGGATCTGAAAGAAGGGGAAGAGGAAGAGGAGGAAGGAGCGTGAATGGGAAGAGGAAAAGAAGAGGAAACAAGCTTGCCGAGCTTTTCTTGAAGGCAGAAGGCGCAGATGCCACCGGGGTTGTTTCGGAAAGGGTGATCGGTGCATTGCATTCCGTCAGCCATGTCGTGGTCGTCGGCGGCAGCAAGTCTTGGTCCAGCTCCTCCTCCTCCTCCTCCAACAGGTCCTCCTTTGATGGGTTCCATCTGGATGATGGAAATGGATTGGGGAGTGAAGGAGAAGGAGATAGAGAGGGAAAGTGAGTGAGTGAAGGAAGAAGAAAGGAAACAAGTTTAGGGGAAGAGAGATGGTGAGAGAGTGTAATTGAGTGAGGATGAAAAGAAATTAAAAAAAGTAGTAGCATTGAAAACAGCATAGAGTGTAGGGTAGTGCAACAGGGGAGACTCCCCAGGAGCACGTGGAATACTGACTTTCTCATCTATTAATATTTCTGAAAGAGACAAACCAAGCCCAGCCCAGCCCTAGCCCAGCCCCTCCC
>BDMB01000005.1:5978410-6156609 GCA_016859785.1 Macrotyloma uniflorum
CCTCCCCTCCCCTATTAATTAATTCATATTTATAAATTACTTTCATCAATTGGTTCCCACAGTAATTGTTCAATTGCTTCAAATTTCAACAAAAATCCAAAAGACCAAAGACAAAGGCAAGGACATGATCCTCATAATTATCAAAATAAGGAGTTCTTTTTCCTTTATTGGTGCTGTATAAATCAGAATGATGATAGTTATGAGAAGATAAATATCGACCCTACTTTGAAGTTATGTTCCATAATAAATTTTGCATTATTAAGGCTGATGAAAGAGTAAGGACAATAGGAAATCCTTAATTGCATGAATTTTGTTTATTCTTCTTCTATGATACGACATCTATATGTCCATTTATGAGTTTCATCATCATCACTACTGTTGCTAACATATCCGATCCAAAACCTACACCACTCAATTTAGTTCAAATTATTAGCCTTTTTGTTTTATAATTAAACTGTTTTAAATAATCACAATCACTCTCTGTTTTCTTCTTCCATTGTTTTTTACCTAATTGGAATTATAGATATCACGGAACATGTCAAATACAATCCAATCAACCTCCCGTTAAAATGCTATAAAATATTTTAATAAAAAATCCTTTTATTATCTAGGTTTGCATCTGCATGAACTTTTGAGGCTAGTAAGTTGAATTTAATGCAAATGTGTCGATTATAAAAAAGCTTTGAATAGTAGATTATGATGATGGATGTTGTAAAACTCTGGGAGGGTATTCCTGTGGGTGTTATGGGGAAGAAAATGATCAAAGTGCTTGTAAAAGTTTAGACAGAAAAACGGTATCTAATGTCTCAATAATTCTTTTAGGAAGGACAGCTATTGTAGGTGATGGAGCAATGTTCGAAAAGTTAGCTTCATAAAGTAGAAAAATCCATCTCTGGAAGTGAAAAAGGAGGACCACAAAATTTTGTGTAAAAGGTTGCATATAGTTCCTTAACTTCAACTCATCATAGGCACAAGGAGACACAAAAAAAATAATAAAAATAAAAGAAGATTGTGTGCCATAGCTAATCATAAACTACCATACTTCAAAAAAACATTGCATGCTATCATATCAAACCAAATATTGGTTTATCCACCTCTCTCTGGTTACTATTTCTTTCTTCTCATACTATTTCTTATATCTTAATACAAAAGATATTTAAAACTACTTCAACAAGCTTATCATTATTAATCATGATGCATCTTTAAACAAGTTCCATGGTCCAGTTCATTATTCGATCACTCAATTCATTCATCAATTAAACTGAAACCTTTCTGATTTACTATTTACTATGATGATTGAGAATAAATTGAAAATAATTAATACTTGACAATTTTTAAAAATTACAAATATTGTCTTTTGTTCTCCTTTTCTTTTTAGATTTAAGTTTCCCAAAAGTTAAACTGTGAAACCATGAAAGACAGAGTTAAACTCCATTAACATAGCTCACGTGGATATGGGAAGTGTCTAGGTATGTTTCTTTTTTTATTACCCCTGCATGAGGAGTGTTCCAAAATGTTAGAAAAAATGGAAATTGTATTGTCACAAGCTAGGAGAAGATCTGGAACTGGGAGATTGAGTGCATCTTCATAAAAGAGGAGCAATAGAGAAATTGACAGTGTGACAAATGAATGGGAAATTTAATGACTGTATTCTTAAGTGGTGCATTGACATCGACCCAATAAGCCTATTATATCAAAAGAAAAGAGTAAAGAATTGATCATTCATTGCTCAGATGTGAAGGAGTCAAAAGATTGAGCATTGCATCAAATGTAGGATTCACAATAATCCCCATTTGGTGTTAACTTTGCTGCATGGATAAGTAAAATGTTTTCATTCAGAGATGATGAATTTACTGCAATAATATTTGAGAATATGCAGAATTTACTGCTAAGGGAATGTGCTAGTATGTGCACCAAATATAGTGACAATATGTTGCAAATAATTTAGCAAAAATGATATCTCCCTTATGACAAGATGTATTGGATCTGAGTTTCCTCATCAAGTTTTACCTTTTCTGGAATACGATAGAATTGGCCTGTTAGCATACTCCACAACAACAATGACCTTCAACCACCAAATCAGTAACTTTGAACAACACTGAAATCATGGACACCTTCTCCACCTTCCTTAAAGACCTTCAACTACAAGTATATGAAAACAATACTCTTGCCTTTGAATTGAACCACTACAGTCAAAGTTCACTTTTTGTTTTGCCACAAAATAAGCCAATAAAAGAATCACACGCATCTACCCCTATGTAAGCCTTAATAGATAGATGAGTGGAAGTGAGATTTAGACCACAAAACCTTGAGACACAGTGTGACCTAATATACTACATCAAAATATATATTATGTTTATGATTGTTGGTCAAAATCTCCACCTGTCTTTGAAGTGGTATCCTAAAAGAGGAATCTTCTGCTTGGCAATGGCAACGCTGTGATTATTATACACAACCATATATTGTTGTCCTTTGTACACCCCCTTCTTGCTATTTTTTCTAACAGCATGTGTTTTGATTTAGGTTATGTTTTCACAATGAAAAATTATCTTAAATAAAAAAATATCAAAAAATATATTTCATTACTTGGTCAAGTATATTTTTATATTCATCTAACTTTTTAATTATGTTATGTATGGTGGAAAGAGAAAGAGAAGTGAAAATAACAAATGATGAAGAAATGAATCTAAACCATAATAAAATTAAGAATGTTAATTATGAAATAAAAGTGGTGAAATAATAATTGAATTGATGATTAAGTAGTAATTAATAAGATAAAAGGGTATGATAGAGATCCAGAGAGTTAGTTGTCTGTTGTGAGAAAACCCCGTGAAGCCAAGTGGAAAATGTGGTTAGATGTGCCAATTTTTTTCTGTTTAACCAAATGCAAGTTGGAGAGTTTGGACTTTCTTCCTTTCCCTTTATTTGATTCTGATGTTGTCTTCCCAAATCCACATGATATTTCATTGAAAAGTTACTCTCACTCATGTCACTATGTGTCCCCATCTTTGGATTCTTCTTTCTCATATTCAATCTTTCTTTACACTCCCTACCATTCTCTTCTGATTCCACTTCCAGATGCTTAGAAAATGAGGTCACTGGACCACTTCATCCTACCATGCTTACAGAAATGCTTCCACTAATTTTAACTGCAAAGCCTTCCAATACATTTAACTTTATCTCCTCTTAAGAAACCAAAATTCTTGTACATATTCTAAAAGTAATTGTTGCATTGGGTACAGGTAATTTTTCACTGAACATTACTTTTCCTCAAACATAGGATAGTAAAGTTTAAGATAATGATGATCTTTAAGGACAAAAATGATTGATAATTTTTCACATTGATGTTGGGTGATTGCAAGTGGAGTATATTACTAATACGGCTCAACATGTTGGTTGAAGGGACAGGTCACACAAAGCTTGTCTACCCCAAGAGAAAGAAGAGAGGAAAAATTTCTTTCCTTTATAATGCAAAGAATTATTAAGGTACTATGAAAGCCAGCATTATATGTTATTCCAAAGGAAGAACTATACTGTTGTTGTATAGTGATTTTGACATTTGTTGAGTACAATAAACAAGTGCAAAAGAACAGATTAGGGGAACATATATGTCTCAGATCACATGATTGGAACCACCAAATGCTTAGTTAGTACTCCTCCAAAACAATTATTGGTCCACTATCAGTTAATTACACTAATTCTATACTGCAAAATATATCACTAAAGCCATCTGGGTATTGCTGAAACACAAAAATTTTCTTTAATTATTAGATATATAGAGGTTTTTTAGTAAGAAAATGTGGAACAAAGAGAACATACCTTAGGAGTAAATTAAAAATGCGTGAAGATAAGTAAAAAAGAAAAGTTGAAAAAGAGTAATGAAATTGAATGTATGAAAGAAAAGTGTGGGGAAGCTAAAAGCGGAAGAAAAGGGTGGAGTTGTAGCTTTTGGGAACAATCGCATTAAAATTTTATTACCATAAACACAACAAAACAAACATGCATTTCACACACTCACACCTCTCCAAGTACATGCATTTCACCTACGGATCTTAATAACTTCAACCTCTTTCTCTTACTTTTACTCAAAATTCTATTATTTTCATGAGTGAAACATAAGCTTTAGTATTTGACTGGACTTATTTTACCCCTAAATAACTAGAGGACAAAATATATCTGGAAAATATCATCTTTGGCTTGGTTTTATTTTAACCCCAACACTATTTGATTGGAAAAGAAGATAGATACAAAGAAATATACAAGAAAAAAAATCAGTAAAAAAAAAGGTAAAATTATAAATTACATAGTTTGAGAGGATTTTTTTTTTTTTAAATCTTTCAACTTATTTGGTATAATAAATAAACATAGAAAGAATATAAAAAAAAAATCTACCTTTCCATGAAGTAATACTATGGAAATTAAAAATGGTAAAGTTTAATTTGGTTGATGGAAAAAAAAAACCATCTTTTTGTACCCACTTTTTATCCCAAGTGATTGAAGATGTATTTGTATTTTTTTGGAAGATGTATTTGTTTGTGATGCCTACCAACTTTATTCTTTTTTTGTACTTTCACATATATCCAATCTTCTGGACTCTTGCTTTTCTTTGTTACCTCACTTCCATTGTCTCTACTCTCATGCAAATAAACAAAGGGTTAAATTATTCATTTAATTCTTATACTTAACATTTATCTATTCTAATCCATTTTAGTTTTTACATATACTATTTTCAGTTTTTCTTAACTTAAATAATCTAAACTGTTCATAGTAACTAAAAGAATTGATAGTTTTCTCTTCTAAATTTGATTTATATTTTAATGGGGTAATTGAATTTTGCATTTGATTCCAAGGAAGGGAAAGAAAAAAAAGGTGGTTTGGTTGAATGTGGAGAGAGAATGATAATAGAGTTTTTGGCAGCATTGTTGGAAATCACTGCCATGTTTTCTCAAGTCATGGGTTGAGCAGATGTTGCAGAATGAGTTGCGATGAGACAGAGTGTTATTCTTGTTGCAGTTGAAGAAGAAGTTGAAATGATGGAGAGTGAGATTGGTGAAGAATACATAGAGGATTGTCTTTTGCAGTAATGAAAGATGAAAGATGAATGATGGTTGATGTTTTTATTACAGAGAGTTAATTCATAAATATTTCATTATCATATGTTAGTAGGTTAGCCAACAACAACCTCATTTATGAACTTGTCTACCTCAAACCTATCATCATTGTACTCCCATTCAACCCAGCCCCCCCTCCTCCCCCTCTCTGCACTGCTTCACTTCACCCTTTCATTTCATTTCATTTCTGATTTTTATCCCCTTTTCTTTTCTTTTTACCCTCAAACCAAATTTTCATTTTTCCTCCTCGTACTCTCTTTATCATTTACAATGTTCCTTTTCATTTTATGACAGCATACCAAACCTCATCTTTTGAATGATTTCTTAAACTCTCAATTACTAAGAATGGAGAACAACTACGAAATAGGAGGAATGTTGGATTAATGATAAGTTTAATTAAATAGAAATTACGAAATAGATAGAAGGTTGTTTTTTCAAAAAAAGAAATTGAATAATTTTCTTAGACATAATTAATTATATTTATTTACTTTTTCTCATAAATCTTATTTACTATTTGTGGAAAGAGAATATAATTCTTTTCATTGTCTTTCTTAATTTTTTAATTAAAGTTTATAATATTTCTTCATAAATCGTTCTTCTCAATATTCATTTTTAACCCAAACCCAATTCCCCTTACCTTGCAAAGAAAAGAACACAAATGGATACATCATTAGATCAACGAAGAACAAAATTAAGAAGTTAATTATGTGAGTTTAAAGGTGGATGGAGAAAATAATCAAGGGAGGGATTGAAAAATAATAATGTATATAAACTACCGATATTCTCATTCTATCTTATAATTAATTAAACCATAAAAGTAAATCTGAAAAATTAGACACTTGAAATTAGAAGTAAATTTAGAAAATAAACTGGATAAATAAACTATTAATTAGATATATATATTGAAATTTAAATTTATATATTTCAAATTTATAAGTTTTTAATATTTTATTTTGACATACCAATGAGAAAATGCTAGTACATCCTTACCAGAAGTGAATGAATGTGTTAAATGCGTGTTTCAATCAAATTATTTTAAGATAATAAAATTAAGGATTCATAAATAATTTTTGGAAAATATTGTTTTTAAGTAAACATCACTAACCAAAAAATGGATTACGATGCAGAAAGATACTATGCTTGACAAAGAAAAAAACCTACAAAATGAACCAGTTGTCTTTGAAGTTGAGCATTAATATTCACTCAACTTATATTTCGATTAAAATAAAATAAAATTTACAAAATCAAATATAACATTTTACATTTTAATAGATAAATCTAGGGGTTTGGATACTAATTTGTGATATAATATTTTTTTTTTTTAATTTGGAAAACAGTCCCAATTCATCTCTTTGCTCCGTAAGTCTCATGACCACTTCACCTACCTCCTTGTCTTCACTGAGTTCCGTTTTGAGATTTCATGTGAGGGAAGATTAAGGTCTGATAGTGGCTGGTTTTGAGAGATTAGACTAGAACCACCACCACCACACTGGTGAAAGATATGGACGGTGATGGGAACATTGACGATGAATATCAATCTCAAATTAAAAAAATAAAAGGGTCAATTTGTACTTTTAAAATCTGAAGGTTGAATAAGTTGCTGGTTAAAGATCTTAACCGTTATTATTTTTTTATGATTTTATAATTATAAATGATTTTTGTTCACAATTTTAAATTGTTAAAATATCTAAACAAATTGTGTAGATAAATTTGCTAAAGATGACTTCAAAATAATCATGTTTAATACAACAAAAATTTGACTTTTACTTAGTAAATTACAAAAAAATGCATGAAGTTGTTGAAAAAAAAAAACTGTTGAACAATTTGATGATAATTTAAAAATAATGTTTTTAGAAAAAAAATATTTGAAAATAATCATAACTTTTAGATGCATGAAAACTTATTATCAAACGAAGAATCTAAAAAAATTGGCTTATGTCTCACACACTAAAATAACTAAATATTTTTTCTATAAAAATTATTAATTTCAGTTGTCTCAAACAAGCACACTCTTATCTTGACCAAACAATTACGCTATTCATATATCGGGGAAAGGAACGTATAATCAAGAAAACACATTGAGCTATTAACTTCTTACAACCGTGAATTTGCCTGCTCCGCAGAAGCGCTCTGCAATATAATAGTACAAAATCCATTAGAGGGGAACACAAATGGAAAAAGAGGGTTAGAATTATCCACAAAGACAGCTTGTTGAATTCAAGAAGCAGGCAATAACATTATATTTCGATGTCGTGAACCACTTAGTTTCTTAGTTTATCTTATATTTTGTTGTTTATCTATGCAACTTTTTTTTTTACACAGTAATTATTATTTAAACCATAATGTGGATTCATCATATATAGAAGGAAAATGTCAAAAACGCCATATATAGTCTAGTCTAGTATTTTAAGCAACACTTTCTTTTAAACAACTATCTATTCTTAAGTGTACAACACCGTCAAGATGAAGAGGGTGTGGCCAGAATGAATCTTGAATATTGTAAACCATACAAGAAGTACAAATGAATATGTTGGTTATTTCCTTAAGTGATAAACTAAGGGTTCAATCATTATTTAATACAAGGAAGAAGACAAATTAAGGCTTGTTTCCTTTACCAGAGTTGAAAGGAGATATTAAAGTAAAAGAGTTAACTGTTTTGGCCTTTATTCTAATAAATTGTAGACTATAGTATTACCCAGTACACACAAATTCCATTATACGATCTTGATTTTCTGGCTACAGATGCAATGCGTTAGTGAAGTGCCCTTTTGATCTCAAAATTACCTTAAGTTATTAACAGTCCTTCAATAACATGACAAAAAGTTTTTGCATGAATGAAATGGAAAAACATGAGCTTAGGTTACTCACCAGAGGAATTCCTTTGGCAGCTCTTGCAGCCAAGTAGGAGCAAGGCTTGAAGAATTCTCCATACAAATCTGACCATTTCTCCAATTTTGAATATATGTACTTGGATCCAAGAGTGTCGGCCCAGAATATAATACCTCCCCTAATGAAATCAATCCCAAAATTTAGAACAAGTACAAAGTTTTGATAAGCGCCTGCCAAATAAATAACAAGACAAACCTGTAAGGTGGAAATCCCATGCCCATGACAGAGGCAATATCGAGATCAGCTGCTTTGACTGCAATACCTTCGCCAAGGACCCGACAAGCTTCATTCACCACAGGAAAGAAGATCATCTCAATGATGTCCTTTTCTTGTAACTTTACAAACTGTCCAGGTTCAGATTCACAACATCATATCCAGAGGAATTTACAATAAAATTTGACTTTAAATTGTGCTTCCTCACTATCAAAAAATATGGTATGAACTAGGAAGGGTTAAAAGACCTCAGGATCAACGGAAACACCAGTAATGCTCCTAGCCTTCTCAATATAGTTTTTCAATTCAGAATCAGGACTAGCCTTGCGCTTATCATCATACAAATAAAACCCTTTCCGAGTTGTTTCGCCTGTTAGAAGCAAGTGTTAAACAAAGATGGTCAATGAATTAGTTTAATAGAATACAATGGAGAATATCATTGTTATGTAAATATTTTCCAAATAGATATATGTCAGAGTTTCAATTGATGCAGAGTGTATCGCTACCAGCTCTCTTATCTTCTTGCAGAAGGGGAATGAGCATTGATTTATAAGTTCTCTCAGGAAAATTCTCAATAAATTGCATGCCAGTAGCAATCGCCACCCCAAACCCAACAAGGTCAACCAATCTGCATTTGTAAATAAGTGTCAAATCATGCACTTCGAGAATGGATAGAGAATATCAAGAACTTATCGAATCACTAATACCTAAAAGGCCCCATGGGCATTCCAAATTTGCTTATCACTTTATCAATTTGATAAACATCTGCACCACGTTCAACAAGCAAGAGACCAGCTTGCGTATATGGAAAGAACATCCGATTTACAGCAAATCCTGTGCAGTTTCCAACCACCACTGGAGTTTTCTTTATCTTCTTTGAAATAGATAACACGTCAACTATCACTTGAGGAGAGGTCTGGTTGGTACGCACAATTTCCAGAAGTGGCATAACATGTGCAGGACTAAGGAAGCACAAGTCAGATATTGATTAGATCAGCAGAAAAAATAGTAACCAAATACAAGATACCACCTGAAAAAATGGGCTCCAACAATTCGATCTTTAGACTTGGTCCTCTCTCCAATCAGATTCAGGTCAATTGTGGAAGTGTTACTTGCAAGTATACAATGAGGTGGACAATACTTTTCAAGATCAGCAAAGATCTGCTGCTTTAAGGAAACATTCTCAATAACAGCCTGTCAAGACAACAAACACCAAAAAAAAGTTCACACTTTCCCAAGCAATGGATAACATGCAACCAAGATCTTGATGACAGTAGTTAGCTAAAGTTTATTTCGGAGTTCATCATACTACCTCTATCACCATGTCCACATCTCGGAAACTTTCATAATCAAGGGTACCTTTGAGAAGAGAGACTGCCTTTTCAAAATTTTCCTGGGTCAATTTTCCTTTCATAACACGGCTCTGTAAGTTTGCTGCTCATAGGGGAAAAAACATTACATAAGAACAGGAAAACAGCATCACTTATTTCTTAATTAAAAATGCAGTGTGAATAGGGACTAGTGACTCAAATTTATCTATCTCACCTTTAATCCTATTGATACCAGCATCTAAGAACTTCTCATTTACTTCTTTCAAAATGACAGGATAGCCGCCAAGAATTAAAACTGTTGCTATTCCAGAGCCCATCAGTCCTCCACCAAGGATTGCAACCTTCTTAACGTTTCTAGGAACCAGACCACGATCTGTAACCCCAGGTATCTGTTCATGTCAAGAGGTATTGGGAAATTCATATCTATAGAATTTATACTAAAATTTAGCACTCAGAATCAAGCTAGCTAATGCTGCTTCACAACCATATTTATCCATATAAAACAAGGTTTGAACATCAAATCCCAAAAGCTAGATCAAGGAGGAAGGATTGCCCAAACCTTAAATAGAGTATTCTAGCTAAATCCCTAGCTAATGTGAGGCTTCTTAACACCCGCCTCAACTCCATAGTCTGATGCTTGGAAAGACAAAATTTACTAATCTATGGAACATTTAAGCTTTCAATGTTATAAATTTTAGAACACACCGTCAAGATAGATAATGAACACCCTTTATCTCTTAATAACTAGTTTTGTCACTCGAAGGAGGAGAATTAAGAAAGAGCAAAATTAAGACAGAAAACCCCAACAAACCTTGGACGTTCCTCTTTGAGAAAAAAATATGTGAATTAGGCTTTTGCAAGTATCTGACTTTGTAAGTACTTCAGATGCTTCAGCTTCCTACATAGATCAAAGACAACGTCACCACATATTTCAGCAACAATAATATAAAAAGGCGGAAAGGGTATACTGGAGACAGATAACAACCTTCCAGAGTCCCGCACGGGGACCAGCAACTACTCCTGCTTCAATAACATCAATGCAAACCAAAGGATGCTGGAGGTTAGGGGCCCGTTTCCGAGCCTGAGCTCGAGCAAATTTCAAAATCTCTCTTGCTTCCCCAAGGGGTTCTAATTTGTCAGTCTTATAAAGACTAGCGATCCATGGTCGCTGATGGCCTACAATATCCAAGGCCCACTGTCGTGCAGCTTTCACCAGATCATCAGGTGACACCAAACCATCTACAAGCCCCAAACTAAAAGCTTCCTTCCCTTTAACTGGTTTAGAAGTCTTAATTTAAAAAGAGAGAAAAAGAAAAGTGGTGAAGAAATTAATTGAAAATCACTGGACAAGCACATTGAAGTCACAACTCTTGAATACTTTCCTATAAAAAGAAAAAACATAATTCAACTCAAAGTGGAGAACTGAACAAAAAACTTGCTGATTTTCAGTTCAGCAAAATTCAAAGAACAGTGAATATGCTGTTTGACTGATCACCAACCTTCAGTTTGAAAACACCAGTTTTTCAGATCAGTTCTTCACATTGAACAGAATACAGTTATAAAAAAAGAAGCATAAAATGTACAATACCAGCATCATCTCAAGTGCCTTTGCCAAACCAACAAGACGAGGAAGACGCTGTGTTCCTATAAGACAATTCAAATTTTAAGTGAACAATTAGAAAAAGGAAATAATACGAAAATTTAGCATAAGACATGCACTGTTACTCATGATCCAACCTCTTTTCTTTTTGACATTTTTTTTCAAATTATGCTAGGCCTAACTAATGTGCGAATTAAGGTATTAAACCAAACTTGTAGTTAATTAATAAATTCATTAAAAGCATGTAAAACTTAAAACTTCAAATCGTTTTCCTCTGTAACTCATGCCACTCACTAATGACCTGTATCAGTGGTTAAACTTATCTTTTCAAAAGAGAATAAAAAAAAAAAGTTGTATTCAATTCATACATCAAATACAAGTAAATTTGATGAAAACAGATAGGAATCAGTTACTACCTCCAAGTCCAGGAATTATTCCAAGCTGAAGTTCAGGCAAACCTAGCAGAGCAGTTGGGGTTGATAATCGAGCATTGCATGCCTATGAGAAAGAATGGGTAATGTTTTGTCGAAATTTACAAAGAAAAGATTCTTTTTCCAAATCAGTTGCCAATACGTACCATTGCAAATTCTAAGCCCCCACCCAAGGCAAGGCCATCAATGGCAGCAACCAATGGCTTCCTAGCCGCTGAAAAATGAAGAAAATAGATTTAACATAGCACAAAATGAAAAATGAATAGCAAATAAAGAATTTAAAAAAATGACGTACCTTCTATAGTATCAGTGATGATTTCTATTGATAACCAACCAGTTTTTGGACGCTCTATATGAAGTACGAGGAAAGAGTTAGAAAATGTCTATGAATGTAACTAAATTAAAAAGACACTCCCAAAAGAAGTACCTTTCGGCTCTTCACCAAATGCAGAAATATCAAAACCTCCAGAAAATTTTCCCTTTGCACCTGATAAAGTAACATAAGATTAAGTTATGTGCTGTAGCTACAAGCTAGCTGCCCAAGAAATATCTTTGGCAAAGCCCAAACCTAGCCTGCATTCATTTCCTTCTTGTTCTTGTCAGTATTAATAGGGCATCTTAGCTCTTTACAATTTGAAACTTCAGTCTTCATCAAAATATCCCTATCATATCACAGGAGTAAGTCTATTTGAGGAGTGAGTGAAGATGACTACTCTAGATGGTTTGACCATAAACGTTTGTACAATAGGATTGGTCATAACAACTAGGAATTTCAACGCTTGGTCAAAGACTTTTCAATTTGATCAAGGATAACAATTTCATTCGATAAGATCCTAAGTTATCACTTGGTCACTGCTAACGTGACTATGGAGGATGAGGATTTGGATAAAAGGTTATAGGCTCAAGTGGAGGTTGGTTATCTATGTCATTCACTTTTCCTTATTTCAATTTAGATCTACATTTTTCCATTGGAACAAATGAGTTGTCAGACATTTATATATCCACTGTCCACTGCCAAACAAAGTTATCGCGTTCAATATCAAACCCTACCAAATGAGCAAACTGAAGTTTGTCCCTTCCCAGTTCTTTGAATAATCTCGAAGCTTAAAAAACCAAATTGCAATACATACCTGTAACAACAAATGCCTTGACATCGTCTCTGTGAAGAGCCTGATCAAAATTCTGCTTAAAACTGCGGAGTACTAGAGAGAGAAAAAGAGACACAGAAACAGAAGAAGAAATTAGCAACAGAACATAGAGTAATCTTCAGTAATAGAATTGAAAGCGTCAAAATGTACCATCATAGGAGAGAGAATTGACGGGAGGGTTAACGATGGTGATGACGGCGACCCCGTCAGGTCCAACCTCCATGAGCGTGTGTCCTCTGCTTGCCATTGATGCCACAGTTTTGACTTTCCAAGAATCAGATTTGAAGAAGAAAGTAAAGAAAAAAGAGAGAAATTTTGTTTGTAAACAACTCAAATCACATCACATCCTATTTAGTTTGTAATAATGATTCTATCCACCTTTCAATATACCTGTCAAACCTACTTTCCATTAGGATAGCGAGTAGAAAACAAAATTTATTTCAACTATCAACCAACAATTTGTAATTAATTTCTAAAATTGAGAAAATTTAAATAAAATTTTGAAATATTTTAATCTTTAATTTAAGTTATTAAAAATAATATTTTATTTTAACACCTAACATGAGAATTCAAGTGAAATAGTAACATATATTTAGAGATAAAAAAGATTTTTTTTTTTCCATATAAAACTTCAATGTCTAACTTTTTTTTATTTCAGGACCAATATGACAGTGAGATACAACTTTAAGGATTAAATTAGTTGTTTAATTTATTTTCTTTTATTTGATTTTGATTAATTTTGTTTTATTTATACTTTTTTGTAATTATTATCGTATTAATTTGACTTTAGTTTGTTTTAAAAGTATTTTACAAGAATTAGTAGTTGTTATGACAGGAAAGACTTGTAGCTAGACTTTATATTTGATTTAATTTGTGCATTAATAAATACAGATTTTTCTTACCTAAAATAAAGGATTGTAAAAGCAGAACCAGGGAATTTTTTTTAATGAATTATCAAATATTTTAAAATTTAAGCTTTAATTATGTTTTTAGTTTAAAATTTGAGATAAATTATTTTTTAATCCTTAAATTAAAAGAAGATATTTGAGATAAAATATGATTTTAGTCCTAAAAAATTGAACACAGATTTGAAAATCTTATTTTAATCTCTACAATTTAATGTTTAAATATTAAAATCATTTTTTAATTTCAAAAAAATAAAATAAATAATTTTAAACTTAACATACTAACTCATGATTAAATAAAAAATTAAATAAACATACCTATATATTATCTTAACAATACTTCTCTTATAAAGAAACAATAAATACTATCTTCTAAACCTAGATTTTGACTTAAAGTAAAGACTTAAATCTTCAATTGAAATTACCATAATGGATATCCTAAGTGCAGAGTTATAAACTTCTGGTACCTTAAAAATATACCCTTTCCTTTGAGTTTTTGCATGTGAACATGTTTTACTTGATATCTAGAAAAAGAATCAAAATAATAATTACAAGGCATATTTGATACGTGTATCAATGTGAGTGAAACAATTTAATCATCAAATCCAAATGATTTAAAAAGCAAATATATATATATATATATATATATATATATATATATATATATATATGATTATATGAGACAGAGGTGGAGCAGGGCATGACCTAATATTTTACTTTTTATTTATTATTATATAAAATATATTATTTTATAATATAAAATATATAAAAATATTATATATAAAATAAATATAAATAAAGTTTCTTTACATTAAAATAATAAAATATATAATTATATATATAAAAAAATATTTTGTTTATTACTAAAAGGATAAAATTTTTATTTATATTATATATTTTTTTAACAAATATTATTGATTAAAATAAATTAAAATATACAAAAATAATATTTTATATTATATTATATATATATATATTATTGAAAGAATATAGAGTATTAAAAATTAAAAGATAAAAAATTCAAAAACAAATCAGACACAATTAAATTATATTTATTTTCTTATAATAAAGAAATAAGGTAAAAGAAATTATTTTTTTATATTTTTTCACTATTATAGTATCTGACATAAATAATATAATTTTTGTTAATTGTTATTAATTTGTTAGTTATTTTGATATTTTATGATATTTTATTTTAATTCAATGTTAAAATATTAAAAAAATTTACGTTGAGTTCTAAAAATATATAAGAATAGAAAATTATAGACTATTTTTTAAGGAAATACAGATTAATAAGATTGATGAAATAATTTGTAATCTACTAAATTTAAATTCAACTAGTAATATGGAAAAAATAGTATTTATGAGCTACTCAAAATATAAAAAATTAATCAATCTATTTAATAATAATTTCTTTTTAAAATTATGAGATACAATAAACAATTAATATTGATATTTTAATACATGATGTTAAAATAAATTTATAAATTTATAATTATCAATTTGAAAGATAAAATTCGTAAAATTTATATAAAAATTTAAATTTAAACCGTATTATTATTTTATATATATATATATATTTTAGTTTAAATAATTATTATTATCAATTTTTAAGTTATCTTATTTTTTTATTAATTATATAATTGTTTATATTAAAAAAAAATTATTGTAAAATTTAATATAAATATAATAATTAATTATTTTTATAACATAAAATATTATCGAATATAATTAAAAAATTAAATATATATTTAATCTTATCTTAATTTTAAATATATATAAATAATTTTATTTATTATATATAATAATTAATTTTAATATATATATATATATATATATATTAATTGGTTAGTACCTTCATCTAAAATTCATAGGTAAGAGAGATGTTTTATCATCCTTTTCGGCTCACTTATCTTCCTTATTCAACTTTTAAGACATAAGGAAAAAAATTGATGAAAAGTTCAGTGCAATACAGTACTAGTGGATAAATTTATACCCCAAAAGAATTAATTAAATTATTTAAATAATTTTTTTTTCTCATTTAAAACATTTAAAAATACTTTTGAAGCTTTTTATTATTTTATTCTGACATCCAAACTAGAAAATCCTACCTTCTACATTCCTATAAGAAAATGAACGAACATTTGTTTCAATTAAAAGTTCTTGTAAGATAAAAAATTATGAACATATTTTGTGTTTTTTTCTTTTTTTGAAAAAAATCCTAAATAATAAACATGCACTGTCCATAATCCAAATATTACTTGCATAGGAAGGGGGAATGGATTGCAAGGCAGAAAGTACATTAGAAAGAAAAAACCTGAAAAATAAATTCCATCAACACCTATACAATTTAACTTACCATCTCATCCATTTAAGTCAACTCCTTGATTTTCGCTTCTATTCTTAGTAACCAATAAACACCATCAAGGGATATACAGAAGAAACACGTCTAAACTGAATACTTTATTTTGACCAAAGAATTATGCTGTTCAGATATTATTTAGCTATTTCTCAAGTCACCACTCTATTACTCTAAAGGTAAGGAGCTGTTCACTTCTTACATCCGTGACTTTGCTTGCTCCACAGGGGCACTCTGCATTAAAATAGTAAAAAATCCATTAGACAGCAACAATAATGGCAAAAGACGGTCAGAGTTATCTATTGGAAAAGTGATATAAGCTCTTTACAAAAGCTTCTCAATAAATATTTTTAAAAGATAAAAATAAAAATAAAATAAAATCAAGAAGCAGGCAGTAATAAGTGCAAACTTTTTGTGTGGATACACTAAGCGATTATTTATTTTAAACTAAAATGTGGTTTCGTAATATGTAGAAAGAAAATATCAAAATAATAAAAGATAAACATATAATTTAGTATCTATTTATGTTACAATTTTTCGGTCTTTAAATGTAAAAATTTAAATTGGTCGCTATAAATAGAATCTAATTAAGGATGCACTCTACTTATAAAAACCAAATTAAGAGGAATTAAGAGGAATGGCAAGAATGAATTCTGGAATATTGTACACCAAAGCAAAAGGACTAAACTGAGTTAAAGGTTTAATCATTATCTAATGCTAGGAAGAAAACGACATTTGATGCTTGTTTGCTTTGCTAAGAGTTTAAAGCAGTTAGTCAAGCAAAGGAGTTAACTATTTTTGCCTTCTTCTATTTCTAATAAATGGCATACTATAGTACTATATAGATGATCTTGATTTTCTGGCTACAGATGCAATGTGTTAGTGAAGTGCCCTTTAGATCTCAAGGTTACCTTAAGTTTCTATCTTTTCTTGAGTTAAAAACAGGTATAATATTCCTGCAAAATCTACCGTGGGAAAGAACAATTTGCAGAGTCCCAACCTAATGCCAATGACCAAATAGACATTGGCTAAACCATCCCCGAATAACATGACAAATAGTTTTGAATGGAATGAAATGGAAATAAATGAACATAGGTTTGCTCACCAGAGGAATCCCTTTGGCAGCTCTTGCAGTCAAGTAGGCACAAGGCTTGAAGAATTCTCCATATAACTCTGACCATTTTTCTAATCTTGAATATATGTACTTGGATCCAAGAGAATCAGCCCAGAATATGATGCCTCCCCTAATGAAATCGATCCCAAAATTTAGAAAAGTACAAAGTTTTGATAACTGTTCCAAATAAATAATAAGACAAACCTGTAAGGTGGAAAACCCATGCCCATGATAGCAGAAATATCGAGATCTGCTGCTTTAACTGCAATACCTTCATCAAGGACCCGACAAGCCTCATTCACCACAGGAAAGAATATCATCTCTACGATATCCTTTTCTTGTAACTTGGCAAGCTGTCCAGGTTCAGATTCAAAACATCAGATACAATAGAAATTTACAAATAAATTTGCCTTCAAGTTTTGTTTCCACACCAGCCAACAAATATGCTACCAATTAGGAAGAGTAGAAAAGACCTTAGGATCAACGGAGACACCAGAAATGCCCCTAGCCTTCTCAATATAGTTCTTCAATTCAGGATCAGGGCTGGCCTTGCGTTTATCATCATACAAATAAAACCCTTTGCGAGTTGTTTCACCTGTTAGAAGTGTATTAAATAATGATTGTTCATTATAAGTTCAATAAAACATGACTGAGGATTGCATGGTTACGTAAATATATTCCACATAGATGTCAATAGATGCAGATTTTATCTTTACCAGCTCTCTTATCTTCTTGTAGAAGGGGAATAAGCATTGATTTATAAGTTCGCTCAGGAAAATTCTGAATAAATTGCGACCCAGTAGCAATCGCCACACCAAATCCAACAAGGTCAGCCAATCTGCATAAGTAAATATTTAACAAATCAGGCACTTCAAGAATTGATTGAGAATATAAAGAACTTAACCGAGCATTAATACCTGAAAGGACCCATGGGCATTCCAAATTTGGTTATTACTCTATCAATTTGATAAACATCTGCACCACGTTCAACAAGCAAGAGACCTGCTTGCGTGTATGGGAAGAACATCCTATTAACTGCAAATCCTGTACAGTTTCCAACCACCACTGGTGTTTTCTTTATCTTCTTTGAAATCTCTAACACGTCAACTATCACTTGGGGAGAGGTCTGCTTCGTACGTACAATTTCCAGAAGCGGCATAACATGTGCAGGACTAAGGAAGCACAAGTCAGAAATTTAGATCAGAAAGATATAGCAGGGAAAAAATAGTTTCCAAATACAAGATAACACCTGAAGAAATGGGCTCCAACAATTCGATCTTTAGATTTGATCTTCTCTCCAATCATGTTCAAGTCAATTGTGGAAGTGTTACTTGCAAGTATACAATGAGGTGGACAATACTTTTCAAGATCAGCAAAGATCTGTTGCTTTAAGGACACATTCTCAATAACAGCCTGTCCAGATATCAAACACCAAAAGTTCATAATTTTCATAACATGCAACCATGATCCCGATGAAAGTAAATAAGCAAATATATTTTGGAGTTCATAATACAACCTCTATCACTATGTCCACATCTCTGAAGCTTTCATAGTCAAGGGAACCTTTGACAAGAGAAATGGCCTTTTCAAAATTTTCCTTGGTCATATTACCTTTCTTGACACGGCTTTGTAAGTTTGCTGCTCATCGGGGAAAAAACATTACATGAGAACAGGTGAACAACATCACTAATTGGATACCGGCAGATTGAATAGGGACTAGTGAGAGTCATCACATAAGAATCTATTCTCACCTTTAATCCTATTGATACCAGCATCTAAGAATTTCTCATTTACTTCTTTCAAAATGACAGGATAGTTGCTAAGAACTAAAGATGTTGCTATTCCAGAGCCCATTAGTCCTCCACCAAGGATTGCAACCTTCTTGATCTGTCTTGGAACCAGACCACGATCTGTAACCCCAGGTACCTGTTCATATCACGAGGTATTAGGAAATTCATATCTATCAAATTTATACAAAAATTCAGCATTAAGAATTAGGCTACATCTTAAAACCTTTTATAAAAAAAAAATGAATTGAACCTAACTTGACTCCAAAAGCTAAGTCAATAGCTAAAATAGAAACACTCTTTTTGTCTCAATAGCTAGTTCTGTCACTCCAATGAGAAAAATAAGGATAAAATTAAGACACAAAACCCAACAAACCTTGGTTGTTCCTCTTTGTGCGAAAAATACATGAACTAAGCTTTTGCAAGTATCTGACTGCACAAGTCCTTCGAATGCTTCGGCTTCCTACAAAGATTAAACACAATGCCACACAAATTTATACAACAGGAATATGAAAGGGAAAAGGGATATACTGGTGGAGACGGATAACAACCTTCCAGAGTCCTGCACGGGGACCAGCCGCTATTCCTGCTTCAATAACATCAATGCAAACCAAAGGATGATAGAGGTTAGGAGCCCGCTTTCGAGTCTGAGCTCGTGCAAATTTCAAAATCTCTCTTGCTTCCCCAAGGGGTTCTAATTTGTTGGTCTTATAAAGACTAGCAACCCATGGTCGCCGGTGGCCCAAGATATCCAATGCCCACCGGCGTGCAGTGTTTACCAAATCATTAGGTGAAACCAAACCATCTACAAGTCCCAAACTAAAAGCTTCCTTCCCTTTGACTGGTTTTGAAGTCTGAATTTAAAAAAAAAAAAAAGTGTTAAAGAAATTAATTGAAAATCACTAAACAAGCACATTGAAGCCACACAACAACTCTTGAATACTTTCTGTTAAAATGGAAAACCAAATTCCACTCAAAGTGGTGAACTGAACCAAAAAATCTGGTAATATCTGTCCACAAACTTCAAACACAGAACTGCAAATATGCTGTTAGACTGATCACCAGTCTTGAGTTTGAATATACCAGCTTTTCAGATAAGTTCTTCACATTTAACAGAATAGCAAAGTTATAAAAAGGAAGCAACAAATGTAGCATACCAATATCATCTCAAGTGCCTTCGTCAAACCAACAAGACGAGGAAGTCGCTGTGTTCCTAAGATAATTTTAAAATCCAGGTTAACAATACTAAAGAAAAAAACAGTGACGAGGACAATTATTCCAACTTCTTTTTACAAATTATTCTAGCCCTATCAAAGGTGCGAATTAAGGCATTTAACCAAACATTTAGTTAATTCATAACTTCATTAAATACATGTAAAATTTGAACTTCAAACAGCTTTCCTCTGTAGCTCATGTCACTCAACAATGACCAGTAACAGTGTTTATAAGTATGTTTTCAAAATAAAGAATAAAAATAAAAAGTTATGTATAGAGAAGCATTTTATTTTAATTCCTACACAAAATACAAGTCAATTTGATGAAATTAGAGAGGAATCAGTTACTACCTCCAAATCCAGGAATTATTCCAAGTTGAAGTTCAGGCAAGCCTAATTGAGCAGTTGGAGTTGATAACCGAGCATTGCATGCCTGTATGAGAAAGAATTGGTAAATTTTGTAGAAAACTATGACGAAATGTTTCTTCCTCATTAGTTGGTAATGTGTACCATTGCAACTTCTAAACCCCCACCCAAGGCAAGGCCATCAATGGCAGCAACTGATGGTTTCTTAGCAGCTGAAAAATAAAGTGATTAAATTTAACATAAGCATAAATTGAAAAATGAATAAAAAATAAAGAATTTCATTAAAACGAAGTACCTTCAATAGTATCAGTGATGATTTCCACTGATATCCAACCAGGTTTTGGACGCTCTATAAGAGGGGAGAGGAAAGAGTTAGAAGATCAGTATGAATGTTAACTATTAGAATTTAGAAAGCCACCCAAAATTGTGAAAGTACCTTTTGCCTCTTGAATGCCAGCAAATGCAGAAATATCAAAGCCTCCAGAAAATTTTCCCCTTGCACCTGATAGATGTAATATAAGATTCAGTTATGATTCTGTAACTATAAGCTAGTAGGCCAACAAATAGGTTTGGTGAAGCCCAAAACTAGCCTGCTGCTTCCTTTTTCTTTTCCCTCTTGTTCTTTAATAGTAATTACTTCTTTACAGTTTGAAAATTCTGTGTTTATCAAACTGTAAAAAATCATGCCATAGGAGTTGAGGAGTGAGAATGACTATTCTAGCTGGTTGAAAGACGTAACTGTTGTTAAGATTTGTATAATAGCAGTTCATTTGATCAGAGACTTGTAATTTGATCAAGGATAAATATTTCATTAGATAAAATCCTAAAACTTTTCAGTTCAAAAGCAAATCACAATACCTGTAACAACAATTGCCTTGACATCATGTCTCTTTATCGCCTGATCAAAACTCTCCTTTAAACTGCGTAATACTGGAGACAAAAAGAGACACAGGGAGACGGATGAGTTACACAGAGGAATAGAGAATGATACTGAAAAAATGTACATGGACACAGACATCAACGTATCACATGTGATATGCAGTGATATAATCTGATAAGCCTTGATTAACTTCACCGAGCAATCCCAAATCCGTTATATAGGTACTACTATGCTAACATGATCAAGATCAGCGAGAAAACACGCAGCCCATACAATTTAGTGTGTCTGGGTGATTGCTGGCAAAATTTATTTTCAATAAAATTGATTTTGAAGTGATATGTTTGGATGTTTTTTATTATAAAAGCAAGTTAGTGGTAAAATTCTTAATTTAAAAGACTGTTTGAAGTTGTTTGAAGTTGAAATCAATTTTGTTTTTCGAGTTAATTACCGAAAGCGCGAAGAATCATGAGAAACTTGAGGTAAGTAGTAATTGAACCAGATATCGAAGACGCACTTAAGACACGATGAAGTAAGCGTTTATGATGGAAGAAGGGAAAAGGTGAATAGAAAGTGTATACCATCAAAGGAGAGGGAATTGACGGGAGGATTAATGATGGTGATGATGGCAACCCCGTCGGATCCAACCTCTATGTGCGTGTGTCCTCTCCTGCTACCCATTGTGCTCTGATTCTATTGTTTTAGTTTTTTAAGATTGAGATTTGATTTGAAGATGAAAAGGAAATGAAATGAAATACTAGGAAGTGTCGTGAACAGAATGTCCGGTTGAATAGGAAAAACTTGGCTCCAATCCAAACAATAACAGCATCATCATGATGTCATATCCTCATTGAAATTGTAAAATAGTTTTTATAATTTGACCTTCTAATTTAATCACAATCTTATTAGACTCATTAATTTTAAAATGATTATATTATCCATAATGATACTTATTTATTAATTTTACTCTGTCAAATTGTTAAAACCTTTTTTTAGTAACATTCTTATAGTTATTTATGTATAATCTATAATTAGTATATTAAACAATTCAAAAATCAAAGTACCCAAATTTACAAATTTCATTAAGTCCTTCAATTAAATTACCATTGCCATTTTAAATATAATGAAATGCAAGTAACGTGTACTCAACCGAACAGATAAGATGCGGCAAAATTGGTATTTTCAAGGTGGTGATGCATACTTTTCAACAGGTTCATATTTTTTATTCTAAAAATATAACATTGAATGTCGTTTCATTCTTAAATGTATACGCATAATTTATTTAGTTTTAAAATAATATTTATTATACATATTAATATTGGATCAGCATGGGCCCCTCGAACTTTAGATTTTGGATGACCTATAACTAACCCATGGCCCAATTACAGAGTGACTCTTTATTTTGGTTGGGCTGACTCAATTAGAGCCCAAAGTGAATCTGTTTTGTTTTCAAATCCAATCCAATGACCCTTTAAACTTCATGAGCTGAGTGATGCATTATTTCTGAAGCTATCCAACCTTAAATCTACTTTAAATGTTGATGTGATTTTCAATCCAAACATACATAGACTGCACATATACCAACCATATACTATGTATATCATGAATACATGACCCAACTAATCCAACTCAACATTATATATTAGATATTTTAATTATTTGGATTAAATTCTAATCAATTTAATTATATTTACTGTCAATTAAATTGAATATTAAATTTTGATATTGAATCATTAACCGAATTCAATCAATCCATTATATAATATATCTTTATTTTAATTTATTATTTATATATTTTAAAACTTGTAACCTGTAAGTATTATATATATATATGTAGAAAAAAAATTATAACTAAAGGATATTATTACCTTAATTTATTTAGTTGGATCATACAAAACTTTAAATATAAAATATATTTTCTATTTATAATTATTCAAAAATAAATTCATGGATAAAATATGAAAACAAAATTTTATTCCTCATACTGAGATATAAATTATAGATACTTTACAATTTTAAAAATAAAAATTTTAATATTATCAGTTGAATTTAACTAAAAATTTATTATTTTTTCTGTCTAAATATATGAAATATAATTCATATGGTGGATTTATTATATAAATGTTAAAAAGACAAAATTCAATGAATGACTTTCTTCTACTAGTCTCTAGATAACACGATATTCATTCATAATTTATTTGATTCATTTTTATTAAATAATTATTTAAATTGAATAAAAAAAAGTAAAATATAGTTTAATTTGATTTTATTTTAGTTTAATATAAAATATGAATTAAATCAAATCAATACTTTATAATTTTATTTTAAATTATTTTTTGAATCAATGTAATTATAAAATCATTAAATAATTTGTCTGTTAAAATTGAAAAAAAATTAAATATTTTATAATAAAAAAAAATTAAATAAAGAAATATGTTTTAAATATTTTTAATGATTATGGCTATATTCATAATTTTAATTTTTTTTCATATTTATACCATTTTATTATTAAAATTTACAATAAAAGTTTATATATATAAATATTTATAAATAAATATAATAAAACTTCATGTATTTTCATTAATTAATAATTAAATCTAAATATATAATATTATATTTAAATAAAATTGAATTGAATTTTTAATTTTCAATTTAAAATTTAAACTGAACTGTACAATTTTAAATGGTAGATTAAAAAAAATATATATCTACTTTTAATTTTGAAAATAACTTTGAATTATTTTTTCATCAATTTAGTATTTTTTGGAAGATAATGATCTGAAATAACCATTATCGATAGTTGAACCGAAATGTTGTATTCACATTTTTTTTTCTAAAGTTAATAGAGACAAGACAACCGACCATGGCATGTGCGAAACTCCGATTCAGAATTGGGCATTCAAGCCAACAAATAAGCCTTAAGTTAAAAGTAAAGTTCATTGCCATTTGTCTTCTTTTTTATTACCAAATACTGAATTAACATGCACATATATGTTTAACATGAAGAATATTTATGTATAAATTTATATCGAATAAAGAGAAAGTGCTTTCTGTGAACACCTGAGAGGTAAGAAAAAATTGTAAAATATGTCATAGCTAACTACAAATGTGGCATTTGTACTTAACCCGACAACTCCACAAATGCGCGTCATGTAAGAAAACTTGATCAGCGTATTCATTGTCATTTTGGTTAAAAACAACCACCGCTATTTGCTACCACAAACCCCAAGGCAAAATGCACTCAATGCATGAATCCATCACGTTCCACCATTAAGATTTAACTCTACAATCAATTTCACCAACACTCACCTTCCTTTTCTTTTCTTTTCATATCTCTTCAGCTTATTTTATGTTATGAAAAATTCTTATTTGATCATCATATGTCAAAGTTTTTGCTGCATAATATAACAGAAAAACCCTAAACATGATCATTGTCACCCTCAAACTCTATTTTACTACTACTTCTTCTACCATTTTTAACTAATCCAAAAACATTATTAACCAGATAATACTAATAGATAGTACTTGTTCTTCAACAAAAGAACCATAATAAGATGTCACAAATACTCTTCCAATTGTCAGTAACTAAGAAATAAATAAAAAGCAAACAAGGAAGTATTTGTGTGTGGGTTCGGTTTCTGAGCAATAAAGCTGAAGCATTGCAATAACTGTAGAGAATGCTCTCATCAGGTCTCAGCTTTGGCACAGTTAGAAATTGGACCCCAGAAAATAAAAAGCCGAAAGGACATTTTGGCTTCATACTAGGAAGCAAAAAGGACTAGGGCTGTGATGTCATTAACAAAATAAACCGTGGGTAAAACTGGAAATGTGAGTGCCAAAAATTACAACCCTCCCCTTTCTCATGAATCTCTTCTTCTAAAATAAGATACCACCACCGTTTCTTGTTCCTTTCCGGTGATGACGTGAAGTTGAGGAAGAAGAAGATGTGGGCTTCATTGCAGCCAAAGAACACTTCTCTCTCTGAATAGCTTCTTCCTCATCGCTGAAAATCTGCTTGCACCTGCAATCCACGCTGCAGAATGCCCTGTCCCCTCTACAATGTTCATATGTCAATCACACCCCAAAAAGAAAAACAAAGTTCGATAAGCTTCTTTGACATCAATGAACAGACAAAAGATCTGGACATTATAAGATCTGGGCATAGAGTGAAAAAGTAACTAAAAAATACCAGTACAACAATAACAACAAAAAGACATATCTAACTCACTAAATAATGTAAGTTATATGGATCACACAACACTACATGAAAAAATAAATATAAAGAGAGAGAAGGGTATGCTTATTTTTTTTATCTATTTGTTTAGGTTAAAAGGACTCACTTGTACATGTAGATGTCTTTCCCTGGCAAGAGTCTCTTCCCACAGAGAAAACATTGGTCTAGAAAAGTGGGAGGCAGAAAAAGAGAAGAAGGTTGAGGAGGAAGAGGAGGAGAGGGTTTTTTATGGGTGGTGGTGCTAAGCATGATGGTGGTTTTGTTAATGATTTGGGGTGTCTTTTTGTTGATGCAACCTTTCTGAGCTTCCAGCACTACACTAAGACCAACCATGTTTCATTCTCTGTGTTTTTTTTTTTCTTTGTCACTCACACACTCACTCACTCCTTTAATTAATCGTAGATGAAAAAATGGTGGAGGAAAAAAGCATAAATAGAAGAGAAGGAGATGGAGGGAATAGTACGAAGGGTGAAGAGTGGGTCCCCTACAGCTATAGAGCAGTAACAAGAGTAGGCAAAGATTTGACTGGTTTTGGTATCAAAGTGCCACGTATCAGTGGATTTAGTTTCCATTTCATTTTTGAAATATTTTGAGGGGTGGAAAATTGGACCAATTTTGTCCTCTTGCGTTAATGTGTTTGGTAGCAGTATTTTGGCTTAGGGTATCCATCATTCATTCATTCATTCATGGATGGATCTACTGATCTTTTTTTCATGGTAAAGAAAAGAAGGTAAGAGAGGGAAGGGGAATGAATGAATGAATGAGTGTCCAGTGACATTTAACTTTAGTGAGAGCTTTTAGGTGAAGCACTGCATGGGTTGTGTGAGTGTGACTGCATTTTTGAACGTTTGAAATTCAAGATAAACAGCACCTTAGGGTTTCTCTTTGTCTTTTCCCCCAAACACTTTTTTACAACCAGCTAAAGCTAATCCTTTTAGTACTCCCACACCAGGACATGGGAGTATAATGACTGAGCAATCTGCATCCATCTTTTCTTTATCTCATAACAAAAGTCCAACTCAGTTCAATGTCCATGACTTCTTAGGATTAGGTATATATATCTCTTAATTATCATTTACAAACTCTTCATATTCACAACTATATTTTATCTCTAACTCTCCTTTTTATGCTAACTACTGTACTATCTTCTTTCTTCCAAACTACATATAATCATAACTTAATCTTTTTAATGACTTAGAGGTTGACAAAACAAACTTCTTTATATGTCTATATTACTTTATATAATATATTTATATTTAATGAGTTTTTCTATCTTTAAAATTTAAAATGAATTTGATATTATTCTTCCAAAGTTTCAAAAAATCATTTTAATCCATTTAGTCATTATTCTTCCAAAGTTTCAATAAAATCATTACTTTTGTACCATTCTTTCAAATCCAATTTTCCTCATATCTTGCAAAATCTGAAACTTTAATTCACCAATTAATGAAGCTGGAGAGAAAAGATAATGCATGATCATGATCATGATATCCTTCTTTTAGCTACACATTTTCACTGTTCTTTATTATCACTTATGAAGGTGCATTTCACACTCACTTCAACAAAAACCAGTGGAATGTGTGAGAAGTGAAATCATATAATATAGGCACAAAAATTTATTGGTAGACATCACAAATCTATTAACCACCTAATAAGAGAGTGAGATGCAAGAGAGAAGTGAAAAAATGAATTCGATGCAGTCACGTGATGACACATTCATAAATTAACACATAATTTTGAGTTGAATTCATTGAGATAATATATGATCTATATCTAATCTTCATCAAACAAGTATAATTAATCGACAGTTTAAAAGTATATATAATAAAAGGAATGAGATTGAGAACAATAAATGAATCAAACTTTATGGAAATAAACAATATCTATATGTAGACCCAATAAAGAACAATAACAAAATGTATGTGTATGTAAATATATGTTTTCCATGAATATAGTACCTTTCCATTTGAAGATGAAAAAAGTAGTATTAGAAAAAACTATAATAAATAATGAATAAGAGAAAATATTGATGATGAAAATAATGTGAGGGATAATAGAGCATAGCACTTGTGAATTAGCGACAGAGACAGAGAGTGCAGTACGAAAGATTCTTTATCCCTGTCGTGCCGGATTTATTAAGTTTATGTTCTTTCGTTTCGCTGTTCTTCTTCCTAAATCTTACTCCTTCAACTTCTTCGCTCTTCTGTTGTAAAAGTTAACTTAAATATTCAAATCCAGAACCACAAAATTTATCTCTTTATTCAATTAATAACTATTTTAAATTGTTTTAAGCTGAATATGTATATTTTTTTTCTTATAATTTTACTCTCTAAATTAGACATTTTGTTTTAAGGATATGTCTTTTATTTTAATTTATTTATTGGTCTATTAATTCTGAGTAAATTTAAAGGTTTCTTTTTGCTTCGTTTTTATTATATATATATATATATATATATATATATATATATATATATTATACTAAAACAAGTTGTACTAAAGATTTTCTATTTTCTAACTAATCATAAACAAAACAACAAAAGTTAAGACAACTAGTTAATCTAGACAGCTTTAAGCCAGACCATTTAATTTAATATTTTTGTCAAATTTTAACCTGAATTATAATATATTTTTATTATAAGCTTAAATGATTTTTTAATTTTGAAATAAACACCCAATTGTGTATTTTTTATAACTAGTATTTTAGTTTAAGTATTGAACAAATTAAATGTTTATTTTTACGTTATTAAAATTTAGAATAATATATATTTTTTAACATAGAAAACATATTATATTTAAAGTGTATGTAATAAATAAATATATAATTAAAATTAAATTTATAAAAAATAATTATTGTCAAGTTATAATAAGTTTTTTATCCGTGCATGATTTAAAAATATATATATATTAAAATTTAATTTATAGATAAAGGTAAAGCACGATAATTTGAAATTATTTTATATTTAATCTGTGGTTACAAACATGATAAATTATAAGTAAAATTAGTTGAAAATTATTAGTTACACCTTAACTAAAATACATAAAAGTGGTAATGTTTTATAACGGCAAGAAATAATAAAGGTTTTATATATAACTTTTAAAGTCGTTATTATAAAAATAATAATATTATCATTAATTATATGTAATTATATTACAGTATAAAAATATTAATATTATTGACACTTTCTAATTAAATTCTTACATTAATAGAAGGTTTTACTTAAAATAAAATTTGTTTGCCATAAAAATTAATAAATTAATAACAATTCATACTAAGTAGTCACAGCAAAAGTTTGTGGCATAAAAAAAAATCATATTTTCTATATCTAGATTTCATATTTGTAAAGTGACTTAGTCATCACTTAATGCATCAATTAATGAAAGATTGTTTCAAACTCAACAAAATGCAATAAATTTGAATTTCACTATATTAAACACTCGAAAAGAATTTCATATCTTTAAAAAAATTTACATCTTAAAAAAAAAATTCCGAAGAAGTTTTTTTTTTTGTTCACAATAACAATTTATCAGATTGGAATAAAATTTTCTTAACTGAAAAATACTCAATGGTCTACAAGAAATGAACTTACTCAGAATTCATAATCCAGTTACAAGAAAATTAAAGAAAAATTTAAAATAATTTAAAATAGTTGAGTTGGTTCACTTCATTCAAATTATAATATAGATCAATTCATGTAAACAATTATATAATTCAGTTTAGTTTTATTTCATTGAATTTTACTATATTCAAATTAAATTAATATATTTGTCAGCACCAAGAGCAAGAACAAAGAAATTGAAAAGGATTGAGACAAAATGAAGTTGTTGTCATGAGTTTTCAGTGATAGAAAATTAGGGATTGGGATTTGGGAACAAACCACTGAATATATAATGAGTGATAGTGATAGGAAGAAATATGAGTTATGTTTCAAATATTGCACCAATCTAAAGAAAATAAGAGATAGAGAGAAAAAACCAAGTGTTCTTGAAGAAAATGACTTATCCAACTTGCAAGACCAATATATCATATTGGGCCCAACATAGTTTCATGTCTATTGGATCACCATCCCCTCCTGTTTAAAAACATATATGATAAATTTTATTTATTATATAAATTCCAACATTTAAAAAAATTAGTTATTAGTTTTCCAAATTCTGAGAAAGAAATCATCTGAGTTTTAAATTAAAGTCATTAACATTTTTTTTGGATGAAAATTATTTATAGAATCAACAAATACTTACTAAACGTTAGAACATAATTAAGGGATATCTTATATATTCAGAAACTAAATCAAACTTTTGAAATAGTTAATGAGGATGAAATAGTTTTTTTTTTTTTTTCAACTTTATACTTAATTATACACTCCATTTACAAGAAGAAGCTAAGTACAAGACAAAAAGTTGTTATAGTTCAAAGAGAGTTGGAATCTTATATTGGATACAAATAGGAAGGTTGAAAAAAATACACAAACTCTTGGCCTTAAAATTTTGGCTTTAAAATTTTAGATAAGAAGTGGAATCGTATACTCTTATTGGTTTACCCTATTAGTTAAAATCTCCTAGTATTACTCTCTGCTGGATACCTAATAAAAGTTTCCTCTATTTTAATCCGTCGTCAAAACTACTCCAACAGTCGAGTTCCCCATTAATCATCGTTTGTTTTTTTATGATCATAAAAAAATTCTAACATTATACCGATACATGGATCATAATCAAATATCTACTACGATGATGATAGATATTTATTTGAGAAATGTTGGTCCATGTTGCTTTCAAATTGGTACTTTAATTTCTGCCAAACTTGTTCGCATGTGACCATATGTCGAGTGTTTTCAAAATTGAAAGGGATGAGATATGGTTGGGGAAGTAGGGACGTGCCACTACATTTTTATAGGAATTCAAGATACTATATAAAGAAAATCTTCACTGCCTCAATCTCTATATCAAGAACATCTAACAAAATTACAACTAGCACCACATAACTGGCAAAATAGACAGTGATGTTTAGTTTTTTTCATAAATCAATGTACTATAATGATAATTCTCTCACTCTGTCCCACACTTGCATGCTTTACAACACATGCTAGCACATGCTTAGTAAAGTGGAGATAATTAAACCCAAGTCTTATATATGTCTTACTCAATTGTTTCATTGCACAAAGCTTACAAAGTTCAAATAGAACTATGAATCTTCAACTATTCAAATCTCTTTCTGAAAAGATCAACTAGTCCCTTTTTTAGGATAATGTTAACTAGTCTTCAATGTACCATTTTCAGTTTTCATGGAGTCTAAGGTTTATAAAAAAAAAATCTTGCTTTCATGTATTTTTAATTTAGAAAACAAATATTTTAGTCCCTTGTCAATATTTAATAGATTTGTTTCTTGATAATGAATAACTGGAGCAAAAGCATTACAAAGTAAATCTAGCAAAAGCTGTGCCAAATGCTTCTTATCGTGAATGTCCCAAATTTGCAAAGAACTCTGCACTATTGGCTACCCTGTAAACATGGTTATTGCCAATCTGATTTAGCTAAATCAATATGAACTTCTCTTACAATCTGATTTATGATCAAACTTGGACAATGATTTTATTTTATTGTGTCTAAACTATACCTCAACTCATTGATTCACATAACTTTTAGCATGCATATGTACATGTATTTCCTTTTCTTTTTTCTTTTGGTTCATCAAATAATTAGTATGTATTTAAATAATATTGTTGGTACAAATCTGTGTGCTTCATCTGCCATCTGCTTATAATGAATAGCATTACTATTTGAATAATGTGGCTGAAAACCATCTGTTATATTAATCAAGTACAAATTAGATACACCTTGCTATTACAATTACATTGACTATATATCATGACACCTAGTACCTAGACCTTGCATTGAGGTTTGCTGCAAGGAAAAAAAAAATACAAGATCACAATTGGTTGTGTAAATGCATATGTATAATCACAGTAAAAAAAAAGAAAAAATTCACGCTCTAAAATCTTAGATCCTCCTCCTGCATTACGCATTTGTGTGTGAGAATCTACTCACAGGTATATGAGTATATAGGGGAAGGATGCAAGATTTGGGGTGTGAAAACATCTATTTTCCAATGCTAGAAGAATCATAATTTTGGGTTGAACTTCTGTTCGAGTAACGCTTGCTTTTTGGTGTATATTTCTTCAACACTAGTGTAAATCAGGGGCGTAACATGTTCACTTTTCGGAGTTGTTCTCTTTGAGAAAGACAACACCTTCTTCACATTTGACCGTAATTTGGTCCTGATCAAATGCAAAAGTGCCACATAAACCCTTTCCCACCAAGCTTCTGGCTTTCAATGACTCCCTTTCCCAATCAGTTTTGTACACCACAACGAAAATTGACACCACACATGCGATCTGTGCTGCCAGCAACCCGTAACACAGCCCCACCATCCCTAGTTTCCAAACGAAGGCCAAAACAATGGCCACTGGTGCTCCCACCAAATAAAAGGAGCAAAAGTTTATAACTGCCCCAACACCAGGCCTTGCACTTCCTCTAAGGATTCCACAGCTTGTGGTTTGTGGACAATTGGCTAACTCACAAAGTCCAATTATAGGTAACACTGTCATACTCAATTGCAGCACCTCACTATCACTAGTGAACACTCTCCCCCACCTTTCTCTTCCCATTGTGGTCCACAACAAACCAAAAATTGAGCTTGCAAGTGCTAATCCTATTGCTACCACCGTTGCCAAACTCGCTCTTTCACCTTGCCCCGCCCCAAGTTCATTCCCTACTCTCGTCGACACCGATGCACTTAGTGCTGTTGGCAAAGTGTACATAAGAGATGTGGTTTGTATCACTATGCCAGCCGTGGCCAGAGCAACACGAGGGTTGTCAAGGTAACCTGCGGAAATTGTCATCAATTCGTACCACCACCATTCCAAGCAAACAGCTAGACAACTTTGTATTGAAAATTTCATTAGCACACCCCATTCCTTGGCAAGAGTACTAGTACTGCTACTACATGTTACCACATTATTATGTGACATGGTACGAGACAGCAGTAACGGCACGTGTAAGGATTCCTTGGGAACACGTGTATAGAACATGTACAAAAGAAGGAAGAAAAGGTTGTTAAAATTGGCAACAAAGGATGAAATAGCGATTCCCGGCACGCCAAGGTGGAGTTTGAAGGTTAAAAAGGTGATAGTGGGAAGGTGTAGAAAAATGGAAAGTAAGGTGCACCACAGCAGTGGCCAAGTTGTTCCTTTGCTACGTAGATAGATGCGAAGAGGGTGGAGGAAGCTATTGGCGATGAGGTCTGGGATGGCGAAGCGGCAATAGAGGGTTGCTACACGGGTTATGTCTGGATTCTGACGAAGGAAAAGCATGAGAGATTCGAGGTTGAGCCACAGAAGAGAAATGGGGAGAGAAAATAGCAGTAACATGAGAATTGTTCTCTGCAAAGTTAGAGAGATTAAGGAGAAGTTTCTAGAACCGAAGGCTTGGGTGCAGAGGGGTTCCATGCCCATGGCTAGACCTGAGAGGACAGAGTAACCGGTTATGTTGGTGAAGCCTATGGCCAAAGAACCTCCAGCTAACTCCAGGCTTCCCAACCTTCCCATGCACACAACTAAGGTCAAGTTTTTTAGGTACCCCACAAGGCTCATGGCTGCTACTGGGAACCCTATGTCTGTCATTCTCTTTAATTCCTCTAATACCTGCATGATAAATAAATCACATGAATCAGTGATCCACGTTAGGTATATAGATAAGATATAATGAATGGCAATGATGCTTGTCTACCCAAAATGTGATAGCTGGTATGAAAAAAACAGAGATAAAATGAAAAGAGAAAAATTATAGTTTGAGAAAATAGTGGACATAATAAAAAGATAAGAAAAAAATGAGATTACTTGATGGTTCTAGTGGATCTTTATGTAATATCTAGTTGATAGAGATCATGATAATTCTGAACCATTTAATTATGTTTTAAAAGATGAGGGCGAAAATGGAATGGAAGAGAAAGTGAGTGGATGATAGATATTTTTCTAAATAAAACTCTGCACATTATTTAGTGTATGTGTGAGTGAAAATCATAGAAAAAGAGATGTCTTACCTGGGCGAGTGTCGGGTATGCCTTTGGGGATTTCTGTTGTGCAAGCATCTCAAAGGTTTGGTTTTGGTTAGTTTTGCTTATTTTCTTGTTTCTGAGTGTGTTTTGAGAAAGAGTTAATTATGAGGAACAGAAGGGGATAGTGGTGGGGATGTTTTATTCCTCTCCTCCGAAAAACACTCCTTCAAAAAACAAAAGTGAGCGGGACCAGGAGGAGTTAGAGAGGAGAGGAAGCAAGCAAAGTGGGTGTGTGTGCTCAGGGATTAAGCACAGACACTCTTTTATAAGGTTTCAAGCTGGTCCGTTACGTATGTTCCTTTGTTAGCATTGATTGACAATCTCAAAAGCTACCATAATATTATAATTGCTATAGTTTTCTTAATCAAAATAACTATCCCAAAAACCCTACAAATAACTAACAGTACTTTTCAATACTAGCTTCTTCTCAATGGATTGGGTGGAAGGAAAGAAAGTTTACAAAAAGTGTAAACATAATAAGTTAAGTGATGAGACAGAACGACAGTGGAAAGAAAATGAACAAGATGAAAGAAAAAAGTAATACATCTATAGTGAAGAGATTCATCAAGTTTTGAATTAAATTCATCAACAACTAAGTAAGAGATTCTAAATTAGGAAATCTTTATATTGAAAGTCTTTTTATTATCTTATATAAGATACTTATTACATATCCTATTTTCTTATACAAAGTACAAGTACAGAAAGATACATATGACATGTGAAATAATTTACGTTGGAAACTCAAGTTCTACTTTGACATTTCTTCAAATATGTAGAACCTGTTTTGAAATTTTTCTAAATTTGTAGAAGCATCTGTCCGATAAAAAAAAAATCATACAAATGCTGTGTTACCTGAAATTTAATCTCCCTTTTAGAAGGAAGCTATTAGTTGTGCATGTGATCTTCTTAAATCTACTTAGATCATGTCTGTGTATATTTTGGGTGGTGACAATCGTTCAATATATCTCGTGTAATCACACTCCCTATATGATTTGAGAAGTAACAGTTCTAGTTACTATTGTCTTTCTGAACTTTATATAAAGAACAATTCGTTGCATAACTAGTGGGCTTTTGATATTAATCTGTATCATCACATTACTTTAATGATATCAGTTATAACTCTATTAGGCTTATGTGTAATTATTGGTTAGATTTGTTTATATCTGTTTTACTTGAAAGGTCCTTCCCAAGAATAAAAAAGTATTGAAGGAATATCCGAATTGTCGCAAGGAAAAGGAAAATGTTGAGTTTATATCCATTTTTAAAAGGTTGTAAAAGGTTGGGAAATATGGTTTTTGAGGATACATATAATATATATTTTGCTATTAATAACTAGTGATAATTTGTTAGTATGACGTTACTTCAGTAAACCATCAATGGTAGGGTCTTTCAAACTAACAGCAATTTTGTGGAGCCTTTGGTGCACATCGGAAAACAGAGTCGAAAATTAGATTGTATTGTAAGCAAAAAATTGCTTTTAACCACGTGTTTTGTGCTAATTTATTTTTTATTTCATAGATCCAAAATCACTGACCCGTTTCAACCTCAGAACAAAGTTTTCTACTGAAGCACACAAACTTTGTTTGGAAAAAGTTTTCTATACCTAACTTCAAATTCCAATATGTATGTCATATGCCCCCCCTACCCTTTGTTTTTGGCTTTTTGGGACAGAGCCAGAAACCTACCATTTACGTGGCTAGTTTGTACTTTTTAGAGCAAAAGAACCTCTCTCTTTCATTTCCTAGTGACCATCACTCATCATCGTTAAATTGAAGGGAAAATTTTATTAAAATGTAAAAGTTCTTACACTAAAACTTTTCTTTCCAGTGTGTTAAAAAGAAAAGTATTTATAAAACTTATTTAGAATTCTGAATCTCTATTTGGTGTCATAAAATGTTGGTCACATATGCTAAACATAAAAAACATAACTAAAATTGGAACCAAAGAATTTTACTCCTCACCAAAGTTAAAGGTGGGTTTCCACAAATGAACTGATGATGGTGATTGGTGAGAACGTGGGTGGTGGGTGAAGTCTGAGAATTTGACAAATAAAGAAAGCATGGCATGCCTATAAGCTGCATTGCTAGGCATTTTTATCTTCTTTACTTTGTAATTGGGGTTGACCATGTCATGTTGATTTATCCATTCGATTGAAATTAGGCATTCAAATGCTCCTTTAAGTCCCATGACAGAACCATGACAGAACCAGAGGCTCCTTTTAAACCACCCATCAACCCTTTAACACTCTAATACCTCCTTTAATCAATGTTACCTGTTAATAACCACCCTAAAAAGTGATCATCTAGTAAAACATTCACTCATGAGGTCAAAATATTAATATAATAAAAATTTAATTTTTATCTCTTGTTAAGTCAGATTTTAATCGATCAGGTTCAGAAAGTTATATAATAAAAATACCCCTGCTAGAAACTTCTAATCCAAGAAAGTGTTATTTATATTGGAAACTAATCTGAACCTCAACCTTTTCCATCTATAATGATGTGCAACTTGAGACTTCAAAAACGGAAAAACCCAACATGGATGACATACTAATATTACAGATTAACTGTTATAACTTGATATCGCACTTAAATGGAACCATGCATGTGCTATCTAGTTGCACCAAATGTCAAGGAAATCCTCATCAACAACTATGATCCCCACACTTAATCTTGTCGATAATTTGCTCATCTGTCAATTTTTTATCTGCAATATCATCAAATTAAGATGGGATTTTATACCTAAGTCAATATGATGAACACATTATATTATTATTATGATGCAGTGAGTACGGATGGAGTGACAAAACGCATCAAAATGTCCCAGAGTCATGGTTTTTGAATATATTCATATAGTTCACTGAATCTGATACCCTTGGTCCCATAAGCTATGCAAAATTAGAACAACCAACACCTTTCTGTTTTCTCCTTGCCATGAGTGACAAGTGGACGTTTCTTTCATCATTTAACTGTTCAGTTTAATCGCTTCAGGATTTGGAAAAGACTAAAGAGTAATGAGAGACTCATATCTGTCTAACCTATAATCATTTACATTATGGATCAATGGGGGCCTAGCCATTCCATTATCCCACTCCAAACCTCTGTATCTGCTTGTTTTTTATGATGTTTTTCTTCTAAAATCATTATTCAGACACATAATGTTTTTCTCCTAACACCAAAAACACCTCTACTCCTAGCATTTTCTTATTCTCTTGGCTTTGCCCAACTCGCAAGCCCAGAGTAAAACATACCCAAGTTAAACATACTAAAATCTTTGACTTTAGCGACAAACTTACTGATATGACAAATTCGGTCGCATATTAGAGACCAATTTGTATTTATAAAGTTTATTTAATTTTAAATTCTTTTTAATTACGTGAACAAATTTTGGATAGAAATTCTGAACACTAAAATTTAGTTAAGTGATCACAAAATGTTAATGACAAATCCATTTTTGTCGACAACGAAAAAACTAGTAAATAAGTAAATGATTTAGAGACTACACATATTATCATTGACTTATACATATGTCGAGAGAATAGTGACTAATTTTTTTAGTTATAAAGAAATATATATTTTAGTTAAGAAAATAAACTATTAAAAAAATCTTCTATCTCACTTGAAGAAAATAAAATAAAGAGAGTCAAACTTATCTGACTTATTTCGTGATTATATTTAAATAAAAATATACAAGTGACATATTTTACTGAATACATGGATAACTTTTTATTTTTTTGAAAAAAAGAAATACAAGAGTAAATCTAATGTATGAAGTGGTAAAACATTATATTCAAATAAGATTGAAATGATAATAACATAATAACTAATCTCTTTTGAGTGAAGATGGACCAACCTCATAATATAAGTAATAACTAATGAATGTGTTTTAATATATAAATTAAAAACTTATCTATATATAGTATTTTTTTTCAAAGTAATAGAGTACATTATATAAATTAAAAAAAAAAAAAGTAAGATTAAATCAATTTTTACTATTAAAATAAGTTAAGTTTAATATATATTTTTAATGTAAATTAAGAATAAATATAATTTATTTTTTTCATTTTAAAGAACTAAATCATTTCTAATCAATTGTATGTAAAGTTAATTTACTCGCAATTGAACACGAATTACATTGATTGTGTAAGAATGGAACAAATTCAATAATTTATTATAAATTAACTGTAAATATTCCTTTTACTTTTGTAAAAGGTAAAATTGTATCTTATGTTGTGTGTTTGGTAGAGAAATTTTAAGAAAATGTTTTTTTTTAATTTATTTAAAAGTGTATATTATTTGAATAAATAATTAAAAAAAGCTTAAATTTCTAAAATTGTTTTGATTATTTAAAATTTTATTTTTCTTCTCTGTTTAGTTCTCTCATTCTCTTTCTTTTTCTTTCTCTCCTTTTATCATATATGTATATTCTTTTTTTTCTCTTCTTGTTTTCTTATTTTCCCTCTCTCCTCTATCTCTCTTCCTTTTTTCTTTATGTATTTTCTTTTCTATAATTTTATTTTTATTAATATCAATATAAAAGTGATTAATATTTGTATTCTTCATTGCACATTAATCAAATCAAGATTTTGAAATTAAGAAATGAATTCATTTATTTAAATGAAACATTTAAAAATATATAAATCAAATTTTCAATATTTAAAATTTTATAAATTCTTCGTTTAAACACTATTCATATTCTATAATCATCGATGAATTGAGAAAAAAAATATAAATAAAAAAATATAATACAAAACTAAGAATAATGATCAAAATCATATTGAAAATAAAAGTTTATTCAATCAAGAAAACTTAAAATACCAAGCAAGCATGCAATAAACATATTAATTGTGTAACTTGTAAAAATAATAAGAGACTTCATAACTTTGAAGGTGATATCCATTTCAAAATTTAGAAAATGATAATGTTAGAGGATTACAATCAAACAAATATATTTATTTATATAATGTTATAGGAAGATAAAATTTTGATATCTTTTATTCTTAAAAATATTCACATATATCAAAAGATGCATAAAAATAACTTATGATTTTGAACCGTTAGTTATTATTGACTCACATGTTTCAAACAATTTTTCTTTAACATCTCTCCACATCTCTAACACATGTGGAAGCTCTAAAAGAATAAAAAAATATAAAAAACTTGCTTTCTTTCTCCTTCGTCTTTACAACACATTAAAAGCATGCAATAAACATATTTACTCCCCTTACACGTTTTAAAAGCAAGGATTATTTATCATCGATAAATATTGGTAGTGGCAGCAACGTAAAATTCTCCATGCGTGAGGGTACACATAATCATCATCTTCCATGCAACATAATTTAACTATACAACTCTTCTCGAAGACCTTTAATGGTGCTCTCATGTTTCTTCTTTTTACTAATCAATCATTCGTTAAAGTTTAATTCTATATAAGAGAGGAGGAAACGTTAGGTTGAAAGCTTTCTACAAAATGGTTCCATGAAGGCAATGAAGTTATGATGGCATGAATGTTGTGCTACGGTATAAACATTATTATTTTTAAAATTTTTTATATTAGTTTCAAAATTCGGATGATTTAAAGAAAGAATTTGTATGTAAATAATCGGAATTTTACGAATTATATTTTGAATGTTGTATTGTTCTTTGTATGCATGCTACTCATCTGAATTGGAATAGACCTAATCTTCATCATCCCTGTCGCTATCACTTCATCACTTACCACGTTTCTCTGCCCAGAGCTAACTCCCCCTGTTATTTACAATTGCTACAAAATGGTTCATCATCAAATCTGTGATTCAAACAAAGGTTCCCATTTTCTTATCAATTTTATTGAATTTCAAGATTGGACACCTACATTAAAATATGATTTTCAGAATTTTTATAAAATTAAGTGAGAATAGATAAATGACTGTTTGATTTATTTTTTTTATCAAATAATACAAACAAAATTTTATGTTGAGAGCTTATTAATGATGGTTTGTTATATATTAATGGCGTGAAATAATTGTTGAAAAATATGAATCCTCTTGAACATTTAAAACAATATCTCCGAGATAACGATTAGCTATTGAGTTGGGAAAGCATAATAATTCCAAGTCACGTTACATGTGTTTGTATATTTTAATTAGTCCTTATCCATCTTCCACGTGATCAACTCCATTCTTTGCCATCAGCAACTCGTCAGCATGCAATGCGCACACTGCCACTTCAAATCATCAATTCCCGTTCCGTCTCTCTCCCATTCCAATTTCCAATTCCAAACGTTTCTCTTCATTTCTCTGCAAACGCAACATGCTCAGAAGCCGCATATGGCAGAGGAGAGCTTTGATCTCTTCCAGAACCTTCTTTTCACCCTCTGCTTCTTCTCAGTCTTCGTCATCTTCTTCTTCACCTACGTTCCCTTTTCGCTTTGCCAAACCTAATGCTCCTTCTTCACGTCTCACTGTGAGTTCTCTCCTATTTCACTTCGATACACCTCTCGTTACTAACAACAAATCACCGACTGATTGGATTCAATTCGCACGTGTTTAATTCCTGATTTCTGTTTTGTAGTTCAATTTCGCACGTGTTAACAGGTGTTGGTTCTCCACTCAACCCGCCCTAGACCTTTCCGCGAGCAAGGTAGTGGACGTGCCGTTGGCACAGACGGGTGAAGGTATTGCGGAATGTGAGCTTCTCAGATGGTATGTCAAAGAGGTCAGTGAATTCATTACTTGTTTTGTACCCTTCGTTGAGAATCGTGTCGGAAATAAAACGAAAAAACAAAACATGCCCTAATTTTTATTTTTATTTTGAATTATTTTTTGGGTCGTATTGGTAGGGGGATTATGTTGAAGACTTTCAACCGCTCTGCGAAGTTCAAAGTGATAAAGCTACAATTGAAATTACGAGTCGCTACAAAGGAAAAATTTCTAACATTCTCTACGTTCCTGGTGATATTGTGAAGGTGAGTAGGATATAGTTGAACTAAGAATATGTTTGTGGATTTAGAAATTGTTTGTTAGAGTAAAATGGTGAAAGGAGTGATAGTGCTACATTGAGGATTTGAAATTTGGGATAGTTGTCTATGCTCCCAAAAAGTAGAAAAAGTTTCCCTGTATATTAGTTATTGTTAAGCGATGAAAAAGTTTATTATATTTATTATTTCATGGACCTGACGAGGAAAAGTTATGCAGAATATACTCCATTTGAGAGTAGGTTTTTAATTTAAACATTTTTGAGAGAATAGGAAGGAAGTGAGCCAATGAAGTGGGTGGAAAGAGAAAAAAGAAGTGTCCTATATTTTTTCCTGGAGAGTTTTGAGTGAGATGGTGCATGAGAGAAGCAGAATATAGATAGAGACAATAACAAAATGCGTGCCTGGAAGAAATATTTTTACAATGTAGGTATTTGTGGGTGGACCACCTAGTTTCATGCGAGAACACATCCAGAGATATTTAAACATATGTTTTTTCATTTGATTGTTCAAAGATAATTTGATATGCAATGTTCTGTAAATGTGTCTCTGGTACACATGCTTAGGAGTAGGTAGGCTACCAGACGAGAAAAATACCCTTGGCAGCTGACTCCAGGGTCCAACCTTCCATTTACCGTTTAATTTCCCCTGCTGGCTCTTTGTGGTCATACAAGAGTATGACACATGGAGATGGTATGGTGTTGCAATTTATGTTGCAAATACAAAAGGGACCTGGCTGGTTTTTTTATGGGGTGGTTCTTCGAAATGGCATAACTGAGGGAGATAGGAATGTATTGGTGATCTAAATTTCACATCAATGATTTGGTTAAGTTATAAATGGGGCTACAAATATATTTGAGCAATTCAATTCTGTTGGATAAAATTGCAGGTTGGAGAAACTCTGTTAAAGATATTAGTTGAGGACTCTGCATCACCTTTAGTGACTCTTGGTGATTCAGAAAATGCTAAGTCACCTGATTCTGATAAGACATTAGTTAATGAGCCCGTGCTTACTACTGTAGTTGACGATTCAGACAATGCCAAGTTGACAGATTCTGATCCTGGAAAAGGAAGACAAACTGGAATTCTATCAACACCCGCTGTAAGAAGTCTGGCAAAACAACATGGTATAGATATAACTGAAGTTTGTGGAACTGGAAAAGATGGAAGGGTTTTAAAAGAAGATGTGCTAAATTTTGCTGTCAGGAAAGGAATCATTAAAGATTCGCCTACTGTCGTGCATACTGATTCTGGAGAACAGCTTCAGGGAGCTGAAGGATACAACTATAATGTTGCAACCAAATCTTGTAGTCCATCTGAGGACACGATACTTCCCATTAGGTAAAGCTGGATGCAAGCATAATTTAAATCATTCCCTTTTTTCTTTTTCTTGTGAGATGGTGATGATGTCAATCTGTCAAAGTTATTTGCAACAAACGATTTATGTCAAATCGTGGAAAATTGTGTATCTGTGGAGCTCAGTGTTACAATAGTATGAAAGTGTTTTCCTTTACTCAATTCTAGAACTTAATTGGAAATAAGATATCTTAAGAAAAGGTTAATGACATTTTCTTTTCTTTTCTTTTTGTAGGGGATTCCAAAGAGCAATGGTAAAGTCAATGTCCCTGGCTGCTAAAGTCCCACATTTTCATTATGTGGATGAGATAAATTGTGATGCTCTAGTGGAGCTTAAAACATCTTTTCAGAAAAATAATCCTTATCCAGATGTTAAGTACACTTTCCTTCCAATATTAATCAAATCACTATCAATGGCCCTTAGTAAGTACCCGATTATGAACAGCTGCTTCAAAGAGGATGCATTGGAGGTCGTCCTCAAAGGTTTGTTTCTCAGACATATCTGATGAATGATTCATATATTTTTGCTTCCTTTTGTAGCTTGTTTAAGTTTAAATTTTTGTAGAGTGAGTATAAGGTTTTTCTTTTAGTTAAAAGTTCAAGTTCAAGGAAAAAGCTTCAATTATTTAGAAATTGGAAAAATATGGTGAGCTCTAAGAGGTTCCCTTCATTAGCCCATTGTCTCTTTGGTTTTATGGCACCTTCTCCTATGATTAACCTTTGAACGCTCCACTGAGTTTTTATGCATATTGGTTTCTGGCATATGATGCGAGTGTTTGAGAAGTTTTCCCTCTTCTACTGGATCTTAGAGTTAGAGTTAGAGACAATGATCATCTTGATTTTGGGATTCTCAAGGATAATGATTTTTTAGTTTTCTTGATAATATTTTTAAGTATTGTTTCACATCACCAGTAAGTAAGTACATGGTGTTAAACCTTTTTCCAGTTTGTGTTGACTGATATCTGGTGGCTGACAATTTAATGATTTGAGGCAGTAGCTGCCAAAATTGACACAAGTGTTTATTTCCTGTAGGTTCACACAATGTTGGAATTGCCATGGCAACGCAACATGGTCTAGTTGTGCCAAACATAAAAAATGTTCAGTCTCTTTCCATAATGGAGGTTAGTTTACAATCGTAATGGGAAAACGCTAGGTTGTGGTTTTATCTTCTTTTGCATCATTCAGCCATTCTTGTTTTGGTTGAAGTGGATGTCCGTGGTTGCTACAGGCCATGAAGAAAAAGTCTTCATGATTTGAATTGCTTGAATGAAATATACTTTTATTCTTGGTCTAAATTTCTGGCTTGAACTTAATTGTTGGTTTTCCCAAAGCTGCTTCTCATTAGAAGAAATGAAGAGGCTATTCTCAGACTCCTTTAGTTTTAATAATAATTTCAGATTTGGAGATAGGTCCAGGTTGTTGTCTCTTTTGATGAAGATCTGTTTGCATAGCGTCCCACATCATGTGTATATGGTGTTGAGTGCATATGAGGATTATAATCATGATATGTCTTACATCTCAGTAAGACATTCTTGTACGTGTTCTTATTGATCTATTTTTCCTTGTATACGATTTTTATGTAGACAACAAAAGAGCTGGCAAGGTTACAACAATTGGCTTCAAATAACAAGTTAACTTCTGAGGATATATGTGGTGGTACTATTACTTTAAGCAACATTGGAGCAATTGGTGGAAAGTTTGGGTCCCCTCTCATCAATCTGCCTGAAGTCTCCATTATTGCCATTGGTAAAATTCAGAAAGTTCCGCGGTTCGCTGATGATGGAAATGTGTATCCTGCATCACTCGTGACTGTAAGTCTTGCATTTTTTTGCATGATGATGAAAAAAAAAACATTTTATAGTCAACTACAATAATCTCCAATGATGTTTGCATGGGTTAGAAGATGAAATGAACAACAATTTTTTTTTCTGCTTCCAGGTTAATATTGGTGCGGATCACAGAGTATTGGATGGAGCAACCGTTGCGAGATTTTGCAATGAGTGGAAGCAACTAATTGAAAATCCTGAGCTCCTCACTCTGCATTTGAGATAAAATTTCATGACATGAAAGAACAATTACTGAAATTGTAGTTTATATGGTTAATCTCTATATTGAGTACAATAAGAAATATAAGAACCAGAGCATTTAAAGTTGAACGAAATGAAGATCCAAAAAATTTATAGTAACTATTATTATAAACCTCACCATTCCAAGTTTGGTTTGAGAGGTAGCAAAGTGACAGTTGTAGCCATTTAATAAGTCTACCCGGCTTCTTTTGTAAAAAAATTGCTGTTCAAGAGAATAATGCAAAAGTATATTTATATTTTCTTAAAGATAAACATTTTCTTACCCTTTTATTTCAGAGGAATTCTTCCCAATCCTTTTGCAAATGTCAACTGCAGATACTAACTTTGTACTGTAAAAGATGCTACGCAATGAACAGATGTGTTAGAAAGTTTGGTCCTGCAGTTTAGTAGTACCCTACGACAAGGGACACAGATCTGGGTAGTGATCTCGACAATGTGCGTTTAGTAGATATTAAAAATAAAAGAAGTGTCATGTTATATTTAAAATATTAAATTATTGATTTTGACAATATACATCCATATTATTAGAGATAATTATGTTAATTATATATATATATAATTATCACACGTATAAATAATTATACCAATCAATGTTATATATATAGAGAAATATTAAATATACTAATCAATATAAATAATTATATTGTATTTTACTATTTTTATTTCCTTTTGAATTTTTTTTCTAAACTAAATATGCCATACATGTTGGTTCATAGTATAGAGATGATACATGTAAAAGAAAAACTCATGTCAGTTTTCAAACTAATAGAATAATGATAGATAAAGGTTAAACTATGGAGTAGGTCTTTAAAATAAATCATTTCCATGAAAAATAACTTCAGGTTATTCCAGGAATCATTTGATACCTTCATTTTTATTTTTTTTCGATTCAACTTTGTTTTATTTTTAATTTGGTGCCGTGATTAAATTGCAGTGAGCAAACTGTTCTCTTTATTAGTGTATCTTTGTCACTGAAACAAGAAAAAAAAATATTTTTGTTTGTCCTATTTTTTCACATATTTATTTGTCCTATAACATTTGCACCATCAGGATCTACATTATAGCATCCACACCTAAATGATGAAATGGAAAAATCATAATACAAAAAAAAGGAAAAAAAAAAAAAAAAAACTAACTAACTAAAGTGGCATACAATTTTTTTATAAATTTACTGTTTTAAATTATTTAGTTTGATTTTTAACCTTGTAAATTCAGACTAATTTCACATTACTTTTTTTTGGGAGGAATCCTGTTTTCAGTATTTATATTTGTACATTAATTAATTTAGCCTTTAGACTTTAAATATATGATGAATAGAGTTTATCCTCTCTAAAAATTAAATTCACAAATATAATTAGGTTGAAATTAAATAGAGTTTGGGCTTGAAAACAAGAGTAACAGAGATAGTTGAAGAAGGGAAGAGTAGAGAAGGGAAAAGGGGGAAGAAGAGGAGTTTGGATAGAGTAAGGAGGGAAATGGCAGCGGTAGCTTGTCAGAAGCTTCTGGAATTGAGCACCAAGATCGTCGCTGTTGGCAGAAACTATGCTGCTCACGCCAAAGAGCTAGGCAACGCCGTTCCCAAGGTACCTTCTCTCTCTCACACACACAATTTCCCTTTCCCCTTCATCATCATCATCATCTAATTACAGATTGCAAGTGTTTTTCAATTCTCAGGAGCCGGTGTTGTTTCTGAAACCGACGTCGTCTTACTTGAAAAACGGCGGAACCATCCAAATTCCACACAACGAGGGCTCTCTGCACCATGAGGTCGAGCTCGCCGTGGTCATCGCCAAGAAAGCGCGTGACGTGTCGGAATCCTCTGCCATGGATTACGTCGCCGGTATTCGCTCTTCTTACCTTACACTTACGTATGCCTTATTGCTATTTTACTTTACATCACTCTCAGTATCCTAGTCCTGTTCTTTTTATTTCCAAGAAATTTAGAGCAAATAATATACTGTGTATCAAAGGATTGTTTGCATAAACTTTTCTATAAACACCCTTTAGGAGAAAAATTAGATTTATTTTTTCATGAGCTAAGATTAGTTAATGTGTAAGTTAGTTTGTAGGCATTTTCTCCTTTTAGCTTTTTTAGAAGATGATTTTTAGCTTAAGCTTATTCTAATTTGAGCTTGTATAAGTTTATTTCAGTTTTTATTTTTATATTTTTCTCCTAATAAATACTTATAAAAAGTTTTTTCAAAACTATGAAAGTTTTTTCAAAACTATGAAAGTTTGACTCTCATCCTATTGGTTTTTATAGGGAGTTGATTACCGTTTACTAATATTACTTTAGAAGTCATACTTTCTTAATAACGTAAAAGATGGTACATAGAAATTAAACTCTTGCTATAATACCAAAGAAAGTTGGTACAATTGATAAGGATAAGGTAGAACTTATTTAAAGAAAACATAAGTTTGAACCCCATTACTGATGTGAGGGCATTTTAACTGAGTAATCTGTTAGTAGTTTTATAAGCACTCATGAAACATGTGGCATGCCCTGGTTTGGGTAGTCCACAGAGTCCAACTCACCTAAACTTTCATAAAGTAAAAAAAAACACTATTGTTACAATGGATAAATAAAGATGGATACATTTTGGTATATCAGGTTATGCACTTGCTCTGGATATGACTGCTAGGGACCTTCAAGCTGCTGCAAAGGTATTTTGAAAGTTAACTACAGTCAAGTTTTTTGAAAATTATTTTTTCCATGGAAATAAAAGGCCCTGTAAAAAATTCAAGTTAAAATGTTGGGATGTTAACAAATATGAAATGATTTGTGTGGGAATCCTTTTACATTTGGCACGTGTCATATTTTTCTGCTCAAATAGTTTTGCATGTATGATTTAGACATGGTATTTTCTAATCTGATAAGTGATGTTTTATTTTCCTCGTTTGTTCTCAGTCTGCAGGTCTTCCATGGAGTTTGGCTAAAGGCCAGGACACTTTCACCCCAATTAGTTCAATTGTAAGAAATTGCATGCAACAATTCTTATTTATGCTGAAACTATTTTATAATGCTGTTATTAGAGAAATAAGTTCACTTGGTCCTCGATAGTGTTAAGGAGTCAAGAACTACTGAGAATGATAAACAAATTTCAGCCATTCATAACTTTTTCAAGAAGACTTTTAATCTGCATTCACTAGTATTACCCTGGTGGAGTAGCAATATATGCTGCTAAATTGGTGATGTGGGGCTTTTGCAATAAAAGAACTTGTACCAGCTTCCTATGCATATGTTGTACTGTAGTCTGTAGATCTGTGTAATTCAGTTATACCCTTTCTTCTAATAATGTGAAATTTAAAATTCTACTGAACGTAGATAATGAGCCATATTTTTCAACTGTTTTTCTTTATGCAGTTGCCAAAGACTGCCGTGCCAAACCCTGACGATCTAGAATTATGGTTAAAGGTTTGAGATATTCTATACTTCTCATTATCACTTGGTTGGTTCTAATATAACTTATTGTGTATTGCTTCAATAATGCATTGGAAGCCCAAACTAATTGAAGAGAAACGGACTTGCTTTGGTGTAGGTAGATGAGGAAATTCGGCAAAAGGGCTCAACCAAGGACATGATCTTTAAGATTCCATTTCTAATTAGCTATATAAGCTCTGTCATGACATTGTTTGAAGGAGATGTTATACTAACTGGTACGGCATTAATTCTCCATCTGCGTAGTTATATTTATGTATTAGTTTTATTGATGTGAAAAGGTCTATAGTAAACATACATGATGAATTGCGAAATGCATATTAGAAGAAGTTGCTGAAGAATATTAGGGTGAATGAGGTAATCAATATCCTGCATTACTTTGGAGAGAAATAGAGTAGGTATATAAAAGTAAAACAGATTGCAAAAAGAAAAGTTACACCCTAATACATAGAAACAGAAATATGCTAATTCTGTTATCACATGGTGGTGATGGGACAGTTTGTTATTATGGCTTGGCAATCCAAGTTATTTTGCTTGAGACTCCTCGGTTGTTAGATCACTTTTATTGAAGCCCTTAGGATTAAAGGATCTTAACATGCGTGACCCTAGTCACAGCTTGGATCATTGTTAATTCGACAAGTTGAAAATGTTGGTCTGTCTATAGAAGACTTGAGTTTCAACCTTTACATATCCAACTCATTGTTCATCAGTTGGCTTGATATATGCATATGTACACACATTTTTTCAAAGAATAATAATAATGTCTGAATTTAATATGTATTAACACTTAATTATTTAAAATTATTAACATTCCATACTAGACACACATATACATATACAGTATGGAAATATGGATTTTTTTAATTTTAAATTTTGAGCCTATTGAAGCTGAAATATTTAGTTATTGAGTAACTTGTGAGTTCGAGGTAAGTTAAACTTGAGATGAGAAAATTGGTTCTATTTCTTATTGGAGCCAAACTTAGAGCTAGGCTTAGAGCTCGTCTCACTTGCAGCCGTTTTCTGCTTTCTTTATAGATTTAATACACAATGCATGCCTTGCAGGGATAGATTAATTAAATAGGAAAATCTGAGACCCTTGCCCAGCTGACAGACATTTTGATGATGTGCAGGCACTCCCCCGGGTGTTGGACCTGTGAAAGAGGGTCAAACAATTACTGCTGGTATTACAGGCCTTGTGGATGTACAATTCAATGTTGAGAAAAGAGCAAGGCCTATACATTCTTGATAAATCCTCGAGGCTACTTCAGTTCACCGTAGATCTCTTGCCAAAGAGAAACAGGGGACTCAATAAAAGTTCTGTTTTATGGACTCAATTCAGAGTCTACAGTCACTTGACACAGTTTTCTTTTTTTTCAATTTATTTATGGCCTTCGAATCAGTGCTCTAGGTCTTGGTGGGGGTGCTGTTTTAGACTTTTGTCACTAAAATGATTATGTTGATATGGATGGGCTGTTTTATACCGTGGATAATAATGATAAAAGAGCCCATGAATTCGAAAAAAATGGTCCTCAATTGTGATGAAATGCTATAACTATAGTATTATGTAAGTAGCAATTTACACAACAAATACCCATGAAAAAATCCACATAATTATAAGAAAAAGAAACAAGTGATTATAGAGAATCAATATTTTATTCTGATATGTAGCAAGCTGAAACAGAGTTGGTATATCACGAAAAATCTTTCCATACGATACGTTTTACCATGAGAATGTGTAAACTTCTTCATTTTCCTTGTTGTCTAGAGTAGAAAAAGGGATTTTGGGAAATTCTGTTAACAGACTTCCCTATTTTTTTTCTTGAGTACTGTAAAATTTAAAATACATTTGAACAAAGATTGTAACTTTTAACTTTTATCTCTTCAAACACAAGTATACAACATGAGAATACACACCCGGTAATACGCATATCTACTTTGAGAATACAGATCCAACACGAGCTGAATGAGAAAGAATCAAACCAAGAACAAACAAATGCAAATACATACCGAACATGACCATAGAAATCAGAATTTCTTAAAGAAATCGTAGATGTGTTTGCTGATCTCATCAGGCCTTTCTTGATGAAGGAAATGACCTGCCCCTTGAATTACAATTACATCCTCCAGAAGTGGAACATCTCTCTTGAACCCACCTTTGTGAATGTAATCCTTCGCTCCTGGTGCATTGTAGGTCAGGTCAAGATCACCCACAATAAACTTAACAGGAACTTTTACTTTCGCACCAGTCCACGGTGCTGTCAGCTCCCAATTTCTACAAATGCAATGGAAAGCAATAAAACTAAAATTAGTGTTGATTACAAAAGGAAAAGGTGAGTATAAACTATAAAATTGTTTCTTGCACTAAAACGTCCATAACTATACATTTCTAGAATAAAAAGATAAACATGAACATTTGGAGTAAACTATGATGAATTTCTTTATTTTGCATTTCATCAAACTGATATTATTCATGCCAATTTTTTTTTTTTCAGAACACAGCCCTCTACACATAAAATATTATAAATAAATATAGCATGACAAGGAACTAAAATTGGATGAATGATAATGTCATATCCAAAAGTAAATAAATGTTTCAGTAGATTTACATATCTATAAAAAATTCAGAAGTTAAAATTTTTAAACTGATTAAAAAAATAATAAATATTTTTTTGTTCTGTCTTCAATTCAGTCCACTAGAATAAATATTCTTAATCTAGCCTTTATACATGTACCATGCTCTAAATTTAATCCTTATTTGAAAGGTTACATCTATGGGATTCATAAAGACAAAATTTAAAATATGTTACGTGTATAAAAATCAAATTAAAAATGTGTGAAAGAAAATTAACAATGGCATACCAACAAGATATATAATTTAACAAGTTTAAAGTATAAAAGTCAAATTGAAATTTCATCATAATATGGTTAGCAAAGGGAGATTCCATTAATGATATAAACCAATGTTTTCGATTTAGCGATTAAATTATATGTTCAAATAAGAAAACACGTGCTTAGACTAAATAACATGTTTTAAAAAAAAAACATAAGCCCATAAAGAGATAAAATATGTATGGATTGTGTGAAATATGAACATTCAACTGACACAGAAACAATAGCGAAGATACTTTCTTGCAAATATAGAATAAATTACCGTGATAATTTTCTTATTCATGATTCTCTACTTAAGGATTTATTTAGTATTAACTCTTCAAGCTGGTAATTGTATGGGGATTCAGTTTTCACATTTGTAACTATTTTTTTATTTTTTTGTTTTACCTTCGTCTAAAAAAAGACACTGTATCTACCTATAAACTTTTTTTCAGTGAATATATATTGATAATTAATGCAGTGAAAAGGAAAAAAATTGTTAACCATCTAGCATTTGATAGGTAGGAGGTGAAGGTAGACATACAGATCCAAATTTCTGTAGTAGTTCAATCCCCCAGTGAAACCAGTTTTCTCATATTTAGTGGCATAGTATTCACATTCTTCTTCAGATAGCCATGAGGGCAACTTCAGGGGAGAATCAATTGGATGTCCAAATCCTTTACCCTCAGGTAGATAAATTGGACCAGGGTTGCGGTATGTCAGGAACTCCTTCAGGACTCTTCCAGTGCCAATCTGCTTAAACTCACCTTCTATATTTCCAGACTCCTGCAATGACGCACTTGAGCAACAAAACCACTTTGCAAACCATTCTTTTCCCCAAGAGAAAACCATCATTTTTTCACTTCTACTTAAACCACGTTTTGAGGCCTAAAAAATTATATTCAAACACAATATAACCATTTTATTTTGCCAAACATCCATATCTGTACATGGAATTCAATTTCCACTCTTCAAGCTAAAGCTTAAGGTGACATACTATAGTTAATATAAACAAAACAAAGCACCCAATAAGTAAAACCTAGATGAGTATTAGTAAAATATTATATATTTATTAATTAAAAGTAATTTAATCTTTCATATAACGTAATATTAAGCTGCAAATCTCTCTTAGTAGTATACATCAACAGATATATAACTCCGAAACACAGTTAGAACCAAACCAAACCAAACTCAGATAACAAAAACACAGAAAAAACAAACCTGAAACCTGCAAATATAGTAATCATCTCCATACACTGCTCTTAAGGTGTCAAGGGGCTTTCTCTTGGGGTTTCGGGGAGTGAAAGTGACACTCAAGTTAACAAGAGCCCTAATTCGTTCAGGGCGATAGAGAGAAAGAGACCAAGCAGTCATGGCACCCCAGTCATGACCCACCACAAACACTTTCTCTTGGTCGCCGGCGATCTCGTTGAGAAGTCCAACAAGGTCGCCGACGACGTGGAGACTGGTGTAGGCGGTTGGAGAGGCTGGCACATCCGTGTCGCCGTACCCACGGAGGTCCGGCGCCACACAGTGGTAACCGAGGGAAGCAAGAGCTTTGATCTGATGGCGCCATGAGAACCATAGTTCTGGGAAGCCATGGATGAAGAGGATCAATGGGCCTTCACCCATCTCAGCTATGTGCATGTTAATGCCATTCACGTTCACTGTTCGATGCTCTACACCCTCCATGTAACTCTCTATGCTATGGTGAATGGAGTGTGTTAGGTGGTTATGGCAATGGCAGGGATTATGAAGAATATTGGTTTGTTTTGTTTCTATGCGTTGGAAGCATAACTGAGTAGAATAAATGGAGAATGTGGTTGGTTTTATTCTTGGCTTCTTTCTATCAATGTCCTTGCTACTGTTCCTTTCGTGTCACTCGTGATTTGTGGACGTGAGTCATTCTTGTTTCAAGTATGTGAATCACGTTGTGGAACCATGGTCCACTTTAGGATTGGTATGATGAACTGTGAAATATGTTTATAAATTATCATTTAACTCTTAAGAGAATGCATAACTTTTCAATATGCATGAAAAAAATAAGACATTGTTTACTGACTTCTGTTTACTAATACACAACTTCTAATTTTATTTAATATCAAATTAATCATGAAGTATGGTAAAATATGGAAGAGATCATTTAACATATATATACTACACTAGACAATATTTTAAAATTCAATCCTAATGATTTCAAATTTTGGAATGATAAAAAATTATGAAAAATGTTTTATAAGAATTAAAATCAGAACTTATATATTTTAGAAGAAGTAAAAAGAACTATTTCAAAATTTATAAATATGAAATATATTTTATATTTTATATTTTGGCTTCAGCTTTATTTCTTCTGTCAAATTCAGCAATGGATCTCTTCATCTTTCCTCGAAATGAATACGCATATTTAATGATGCATCATAGCTTTTACAGCAAAGAGTCCCTGATGACAATATAAATAAATAAAGGTAAGTGTTTTATTTGTTACTCTATATTTATGACATTTTTTATGCAACTTTCATACACGTATACGTGTTCACGTATGCATATGACGTGTGATGATAGTATATATAAGTTTCTTTTATATTTTTTATATCAGTTTTCTCTATCTTTCAATTGTAACTTATAAGGAGCATGTGTTGTGGTCTTTCAAAAGAGCAACTTTAGTTTACACTTTATCGTTCCTAAGAAGAAAATGGAATAAAGTAGAGGAGAGAAAAATATAGTTGAAATTAAGAGGTGGGAAAAGAAAAGAAAGATAATCTGTAAAGTGAAGTGATTGCTTGGAAAATACAGTAAAGTAAGACGAGAAAAAGTTGGAGGTGAACTTACTTATATTGTCGAATAAAATTCTTTGTAAAAGTCATGGTGGATGATGATGCAGTAAGCTTAAATATGCACACCCCAACATTGAGAGGAGAAGTTGAAATTAGTGAAGTTGAGAGAAAAACAAAAAGGAGAAAGGAGAAAGATAAATTAATTGGGAGTGCGAGAAAATATAGGACAAGGGAGATAATCTGAAAATTTAGTTAATTATTCGAAGGATTAAATTAGTTAAAGAAGATATTTGGTTGAATATTGGACTTGGTACATATGAAAAAAAAAACAATGATTCAAAATATCAGTTTCAATTCGACAGATTATCAAATTTCAACACTCAACCATTTTAGAGGAATTTTGACAACCGCTTGTGCATGATTCATGTAATTTTTTATGTAATATATTTTTAATAGAAATTAGTTCATAAAATATATTGTCTCGCTACTTTTCTTTCTCCCAGTGAATCGTGCGTTCATAAAATATTGACAATGTAATTTCCAATATACAAAAAGATAATTAGTTCTTTTTTTAAAGCATGTTTTAATATATATTTCGAGTAAATTAAGAGTTGCGCGTGAGATTTACATGTACACTTATACTACTTACAGATTCATTTAGATATAATATAGCTTATAAAATATGTAATATGATCTTTAACTTGATTTTTATAGTTTATATTAGTTTACTGTTTATTATATTAAAAGATATTTCGTTTTTCAGACTCGACTCTTAAAGGTTTGTGGACCGTTGAATCACGTCCAAAACAAATTTAATGATCAACCAATTAATAACCTATATATATATATACACACACACATTGTTATTTAAGGAAATCCATTTTAGCTCGGTATAAACTTTTTCAAATAAAAGGGGCATTTTACCAACCCGCAGATCTAAGCCAGCTTAAAAAAGCATTTGCTCACCAAGAATGTGATCATCAGAGTTAACTTCTGTGAACTTGTAAAACCCGAAACACCCACCCACCTCTACATTAAGCAGAAGCAATATTGGCTTTGTTGATGAGAAATCTCCTAAAAAATTGTCTCAAATCTTAAATGCGTAATAAAAAAGCTGGTATATAGCATCACATTGAATCCAATCACCAAAAGATAAATATAAAATAATGCCCCTCCTAACCGCCCTTAAAGGATAGATCAACAAGTGTAAAATGATGCATGACCAGTCGATGACAAGTCTGCTAATCAAAAACATAAATCAAAACTGAGATCCCATATTAATCATCTTGCATTTTCATGTTCCTGAAACAGATAAAAGGAAACCAGTTAAACATAAACAAATAATAATAATAATAATAATAATAACCAACATCAGTAACATAACTGAAAATGAGTATAGCAACGCTAATCAATACCACCAGCAGGAAGCATTGCCATTTGTACTAGATATATGAATAAACCCTGAAAATTCTTCGTGGATATTTGAATAAAATAATATAACTTTTCTACACTGTCGTTTTCATTAAAAATAAATGTACAGAACTGAATTATTATTTATCAATTGTGGCGAATGGCGGTAATGTGATTAAGCGGCGTATAGACCACTGTCAATACCAATAGTGTTAGACCACAGTAGCCAATTATAGTATGATGAAGAGGCAATGCATCTTTAGAGATTAAAATCTGTTTGAATTGAAGTTGTTCTACGCTCACTTGAACGAATAAATTTCCACTTTGACCACACACAAACACACATCTGGTTCCATCGATTGAGTTCTTTGTTTTTCATGACCTGATGCACATGCCGCAGGAAACTAATTTTCAGATTTAGTAGCCCTAGTAACAAGGCTGCAAGCTAAAAAATCGGGGACTTCAAAATAGTCTATCCCTGTCCCTTGACCGACCCTTCACATACAATCAGAAGCATTTTTATAGTTTATTTTTCAAAAATTACACAGAACAGAAGCTTGATTGCCTGTTTCCAGAGTAATCTGTTGCCCACCCCATTTTGTAGCTTCAGCTGAAGCATAAAACGGAGGTCATTATCTGTTACACAACTTCAGTTGGAACTTGATTTTACATACTCCCTACCCATGACCCAGCCTGAATTATTTTTCTAATTGTTTAGTTAAACCTCGTATTAATGATGATTGAGTCTATAAGATACAACTTCTGGGTAGTGATGATGAATATCTGAAGCTTTTTTAGTCTTTTGAGCATTTATTATGTGTATTGGGAATTTATATGATTTCTATCTGCCATCATTAAGTAGCATCTGTTCCACGATCCTCTAAGCTGCTAGCGTTATTGGGATTGTACACTCAACATCAATAACAAAGATTAACAATTTCAGTAGTGCCTACAAATTATCTCCAGTACCGTGCTCGCACTTTTTTTGGAAATACTGTATTTAAAAGACTGCAAAATATTACAGTCACATATTATCAGTCACATTAAGGCAGAACATACCTGTGTATGATGATTTTACTAAAAGGAGATTTAAACACACTTTTGGTTGAAGGCTCAGTCTTGAGGTTTCATGGCAGGGAAGAGAAGAACCTCCTGTCACCGAGAAGAGAGAACATAGTAAGAAATTGTAAAAACATAGTATGTATCCAGATAGAGAAAGAGTAGAAACCTTAATATTCTGTGAATCTGTCAGTAACATGGTTAACCGATCAATGCCCAAGCCCCAACCACCAGTAGGTGGTAGACCGTACTCCAGAGCCGTACAAAATGTTTCATCCAAGGCCATTGCTTCATCATCACCAGATTGCCGATCCTGACACGTAAAGCAAACAACAATTGCTATAAATATTTTTATTAAAAAAGCCCAACAATTAGACCATAGCACATATTACCGTTGTAACAAATTTCATTACCTTGAGTTGTTCAGCAAATCTCTGTCGTTGTACTACAGGGTCATTCAATTCAGTATACGCATTGCAGAGCTGAACAGCAACAGTAGTCAGAAGCATTTTCAAAATATTTTAAATAAATAATAGTCACCTAAATGTCTATCTTACTTCGTGTTTATTAATAAACAATTCAAAACGTTCGGTCAGGCCTGGTTTTGATCTGTGCCACTTAGCCAAAGGACTCATTATCTCAGGATGGTTTATGATGAATGTAGGGTTTACACAAGTTTCTTCCAAAAAGTGACCCACAAGCTGCAATACGAAAATAATATGAATTATATTTCCTGCAGATACTTCATAAGAAACTCAAAATAAGGAATAAAAATTCATGAATTAAAGTGCAATAATTAGAATTGTGCAAATATAAAACTAAAATGTCTATAGTTATGTAAGTATAGGTAAAAAATATAAAACCGAAAAAAAAAATATTAGTAGAACAGAATTGTACCCAAGCTTCCACTAAACCTACAGCCACATTATAGAAATTTTTATGTTACAATTCACTAAATAGAAATGTTAAGAGCTCTTACTGGAAATTACAGTTATATTACTAGAGTGGCTAACAGTTGTCTTAGAAAGACCAGAATGCCTATAGACTAGCTCTATCCCAAATATATTTCATTTTCACAACCACAACACTCAACTAATGCTTGTACGTCCAACATCTGAACTCTTGTCCTGGTCTTACAGGACCAACAACACAGCATGGCAAAGTATCACTGAAAAACAGGGCCATTAAATATTTTGATCCGTTCTGAGAAGGAAAAGGAAGGTATATCGTCTTTTACATAAAAGCAAAATTAAAAACGGGAAAAAAGAAAGGAAATTACTTTATCCAACAAACGAGCAGTTGTCTCAGGGGGAGGACATTTAATTTCATACTTCAGGCATGCATCCTTCAAATACTGATTAGCCTCCTCACTTGACAAGTCTTTGGGAATACTTAGTCCTGCTATCTGCTCTAATCCTTCAATCATATCAATCCTTCTGTAACAATTAAAAATGCAAATCAACAATATAAAAATATCAATATTATAAAATAGAATAAGACCAGACAATGTACACCACGCACCTAAAAGGTGGAGTAAAGTCAATTTCAATAGGTTCCTTATCAACACCATTTGCATGATACTTGATTTTATAGCTTCCTTTGGTAAGTTCCTTAACCATACCTGTTTTAATGGTTTTCACATCATGAGATTATGCAGGTGACTTGATGATAAGATGTACTAATGAGAATAAAAATATACATCACAAAACACCATTAAATTCTTACCACTCAACATTTGCTCTGTTATTTCCATTAAGTCATTGTAGTCCTTGTAAGCCATATAGAACTCACAGGTAGTAAACTCAGGATTATGAGTCAAATCTATGCCCTCATTCCTAAATTGTTTGCCAATTTCATAAACACGATCCAGTCCACCAACAACCAACTCCTTAAGATACAGTTCTGGAGCAATCCTCATGAATAACCTCATGTTAAGATCATTGTGATGTGTTACAAATGGACGGGCTGCAGCTCCACCAGCAATCATGTTCATCATAGGTGTTTCAACCTGCAAGTGATTAAAAAAGTAAGTAAATGGAAGTAAAGAAACCCAGGATCCAGTATCAGAATGCTCAGACACAGAACAAACCTCCAAGAAATCAAGGTCATCAAGGAACATCCTAATGTAAGAAATTATTTTAGACCTGGTCTTAAAGATATCTCGAACCTCCGGATTAAGCATCAAATCCAAATGGCGTAGCCGATATCTAGTTTCCTAAAAAGCAACAATTAATCGAATAAAATTATTATTGTCAGTACATGGATATTGACAGAAAGATGCAGCAAAAGGGAGATCTTGCCAAAGAAAATTTTCTCTTCAGTTCAGCTTCTGCAAACAGGAGTGATCGAGACATGTTTATCATACCAAGCAGAAAATGTAGTTGATCAAACATTAAAAGGAATCAATGCAAGATTCAGGCAATTGTAATCATTGATTATATGAGAACGGTTCAGATTATCAAACATTATTAATTTTTATTAAAAGTTCAAAAACTGAAGAATGAAATTATCCTCCCTCTCAAATGCAAGGAATCGTAGACTCCCTTCTAAGAATCATTTCTTTGATGTAATATGGGATGCTGTAAAGTCCATGAATAAATAATCCCTTTGCGTTTGCCTGTTTTTGGCAGAGGTATGTCGCCTTTAGCCACATTCACAATGTTATTTAAACCGAAAGGGATAAATCTCCCATAAAGATCCAGTCACCAATTCAGTAATAAATATCAAAAGATAAATTACTCAATGAAACTAGAGACATAAGACAATTATGTTATTTCTAATAAAAGAATATAATGTGTAAGTATCTGAACCATTGATATATTTAATGGCTAAGATTGCCTCAATTTACATAAGTAAAGTGAGAGTCCTCACTGTAGAGGAGCTGGATACTACAATCATATAGGCATTTGCTATTAATTAGTGATTCAATCAAACATGATTCACTTTACACTCACTGATGCAAAAATTAGGATACATTGGTTTGGTTTTCAAGTAGAAATTTCAAACCATATGAAAAATAAAAGGTTTAGATCACATTAAAACTCTCCCTTAATTCAACAAGAAATGAAAAAGAAAAAGTTACCATATATACCAAGAAAACCAATATATTTCATGCCACCGAGGGTCATTGCAAGTTGGAACCAAGTTAATTCTTGAAGAGAATAAAAAAAAAGGGGGATATAGAACAAATAATTAAAAAGCTCGTTTGACAAGAGAATCAAAGAAATACAGAAGATAATAATACCAAACAGCAATAACTATACCTCCAAAAAGAAGACACAAACGAAAAGCATGGATAAAATAATGACAAACATCAATCTATTGCATTTCATTTTATATCGTTAACCGTAACCTGTGAGGTATATCGCATTTCAGTATTTTCTCAATTACAAAAGCACATCCACAGTGTTCCAACATTGGTTCCCACATGAGAGCATATACAAATGGATTTAAAAGACTAAAAACAATGACAGTATCTATAACAGTACATATTTCATGCCAATAATACCTGATCCTTCAAAATATATGTTTCAGGATTCCTTGTATTTCCCGGTACCCATGGACTTTTCTGCAAATTATTGAAGTAACAACAGCATCATTGAATGTGATCATCAAACAGCATAAAAAATTAATATATATATATACACACACATACTGACCTTCAAACTTGTATCAGCCGCAGCAGCCGACTTTTGCCTTGGCATCATATGCAAACAATGAGACAGCACCACAAAAGTCTTGGGGAAAATACTAAGTTCACCCTTCTTACTTTTGCCTGGATAATTAAACAGGGGAAAACTAAAATAGCCATTTATAGACTGAAAAAACTTGTAATAAGAATATAATACAGTAGAATGCATTCTAACTATGGAGAATCAGAACGGAAAAACGAATGCCTGATTAGCAGGATCTAGCCCTCAGTTAAGAATTAAAAGCACAGGAGCATACAACAAATATGGTTCTAAATTTATGCAACTAAAAACATATACATTTTACAGGCTAACTCTTGGTCTTAAAATGTTTCCCAGTTGCTCACAATGTGACACATCTTTTCTAGTCTTGAGGCAGAAATCAGTTCACAATCTTGAAATAATCAAAAAAGAATTTATACCTATACCATTTTCCTATTTACCTAGACTTGATTCGTTTAAAAAATCCTTATTATCATAAGTCATAATTGATGTATTTTTCGTCAAGGTTATAGAATTGGAGAAAGACCTTATATGCAAGAAAGACAGCAAAAAAGAAGATATGAAACTTTATAGCATCACAAACCTGGAAACCCGGTGATACCAACTATGTCACCACGCTTCACATTAGAGTGGAATTTGGAAAATTCAACCTCGTCCAAGTCTGATTTACTGCATTGGAGAGATATCAGTAAATTCATCCGTCCTACTAAAATCAAACAGGATAAAAGAAAAGAAAGAATATATACATTCAACAATGAGAAAAAGACAACATCATGAAAATAATTAAAATACTAAAAGCTATCTTCATAAATTGAAAATACAAATAATTACATCAAAATCAAATATCGAGGAATGCCACAGAACCTTACATTATAACAACGAGTAATATGCCATTATAACGTAACCGGTTAAAGTTACATTTTCGATATTTGAATTACAGCCACCAAATATTTATCCTTTTATAACACTATCCCTGTAGCTCTCAACCATGGTATAAATAACATTATGCAAAATCAATAGTATTTTTGTAATAAAACTATAAGAGAAGACCCAAAAGGATAATGCAAATTAATCTGAAGAGTGTAAAGTAATTGTATGACTGGACTTCCATGAGATATTATTTTATAGATTATATGGCATGCATTTTATTTTAGATTATTCCTCTAATTTAATAATTAAATTAGATCTATATTAATTTGTACGTCTAAACCTGGTTCAACAACATCACTAAATGTGTACGTCTAATAATTGATCTATATTAATTTGATACATCATATTGCACCACTATAACTCCTACATGCACATAGTACAGTACAGCAATTTTGGGTACCTCGCATCAGCCATAACCTGGACCTTGAAGCCACCACCATGTAGGTCGTAAAAGACAAGCTTAGAACCAGAGGTGCGTTTGTGCATGATTCGGCCTGAAATGCAGAAAGATAATTACAATCAAAATAGAGCAACAGAAGCAACAATCACAAAACCACAAACTATCAACACAAAAATTGCTCAGTACCAGCCAAAGACACAGAGACATCCTCGGCGTGCTGCCCATCGCTTAAACCTCCATATTCCTTGATGTATTCAGCAATAGACAAAGTGACAAAGAATTTGTGAGGATACGGGTTCTTCCCATCTGTCTTTTGAGCTGCAAGATACTTCAGCCTATTTTCAAGATATTGCTGCAATGAAATCACCGTTAAATTACAAAGTGAATAAATAGATAATGTAATCCATTAAATATTCCACTGCAGTGACAAAAGTGGAGTAATACCGTTGGGTCCATATCCTCGTCATCGGCTGCTGCAGATTTGTTATCCTTTGCCTTCTGCATTTCAGCTGCCTACAAAAAATCATATAAATTATTTATATTATAAACAAAGGTCCCTTTTCTTACCAGAAATTAAAATCATTATGCAGAAAGAAAAAAAGTGGAATACCCCAAAATCTTACTGAAACATACAAAAAGTAGAAATCGTAACAAAAAAAGCTCTCACTTGATCATGGCATTGGGGGAAATGGAAATGAGATGTACCTTTTTCGCCTTTTCCTCCTCCTTGCGCTTCCTTTCTTCTTCTCTCTGTTTGTTCTTCAGTTCCCGTTTCAGCGCACTGCGCCAACAAAAAATCCATTCCGTTGAGGTACAGTTATTAGGAATTGAATTTTGCATTGAAAAGAAAAAAAAAGGTTTGAAGCACTGACTTCTTGCTTATGGTTTCGCCGGTGCCGGCAGACGGTGCCTCCGAAGGGACTTCCATTGGCGGAGAATGAGTGAAAGGGAGGGTTTGGATGAGAGTGTGAGAAGAACTAGGGTTTTTGAGACGGTGCTTATCTGCCTTCTAAACCTGCGACGACGTTTTGGTTCTAACTTAACTCCCAGCAACTGTTGTGTTATGACTTTTGCGTAAGTACTATTTTTTATTACTAGTATTAGTTTTAACACAATTTATAAATTTTAGACTGAAAATTTAATTTTTTATCTTTTTATTTACATTCAATTTATCCTTTGTTTACTTAAAATTTAAATTAACTTTTTTTTTAACAAGATAGATTCTTTTGTATGTTAAAATTAACTCAGTTAATAATTTAATTATATTATAAATTTTAAACTCTCAACTTTCATCTCTCTTCCCCTTCTACCATCCAATTATTTAAATATTTTAAAATTATATAAACTTTTTTTTTAAAATTACATCAAAATAAGTTTCATTTAAAAAACTCTAAATAAAATAAAAAATTATTTATTTTTAGATATTTATAATTATACTGAAAAACAAATTTAATAAAAATGTTTGTAACCGTTTTTAAATAAAAATATATTATAGTTTAAAATAAAATATATTTTAAATAAAAATATAATTTTTTAATATTTAAAATCACTTTTAACTTTATATTTTTAAATTATTTAAAATTATTTTATAGAAAAAATAGAATAAAAAGAGAAAATAAAAAATAACGATGGAAAGAAAACTTTATTTTCTATTTTGTAAAAAAAAAATTAGAATCAAAATGAGAAGATAAAAAATAATAATAAGAATAATAATAAAATTATACAATTTGTTAGAAGGATGTGTCTTCATTATTCACTTCCCTTGATAACAAATTGAACATTAATATGTCAAATTAGATATGAAAAAAAAATGTATAAAAGAATATTTATTTGTTAGATACAATATAATGAATTAAGGAATAAAATGAAAAATATACCATCGATTTTATTTCTCTTAAAATAATTAAATCTTTTTTATTTCTAAAAATCTATTTGTATTCTCCTTATTTAAAAACAAAGTTGTTAAAGATGAGAGATTGATTTTAAAAAAATGTGACAGAAAAAGAAAAGAAAATATAACAAAAATAATATATAACATTTGCGTAAAATAAAATAAATATGGATAATAAAAAGTTAAGAAAATATAAATATATATAGTCTGATTTTAAATAATAACTAATTAAATTTTTTAAAAAACATGTCAGAACTGTTTTAAAAAAAATTAAGAAAAAATATATAAAATTTGAAAAAAAGAAAACTAAAAATAGATAATGGTGAAATTAGGAAAGAGAAAAAAATGAAAAATTTATAAAGAAAAATATTAATATATCCAAAAATACATTAAAAAAAACATATTTATATATTATTATAAATACTATTTATTTAAATTTGTAATCTTTATTATTATTTATAATAAATTTGAAATAAAATTACACCATTTTAATGCTTTTTTCTAATAATTGGAAGAAACATTACTAAAGATCATAAAACTTTTAAAAATATTTCACAAGAGACTGAAAAGAATTTGAATAACCATTCTGGTTTAATGAATGCGAAATTTTGTACTTTTGCATCTACGGTTTGTTTATTAATAGCCAGGATCTAATTTTGAAAGAGGAAAAAAGGAGTTGAAACACTAATTTTTTTTGTATTATCTTTAATACAGAGTTTAAAAACTAAGAGTTCAAATTAAAATTAATTAAAATTTATAAATAGTAATTTTGGTACAAAAATAATAATAAATATACCTATAATCATCTTAAATTTTTTAAAAACAATTTTAATAATGAAGTATGACTTTAACATTACATGACGTTAACATTACATAAAACCACCCAAATTCAGTTTCATAGGAATATCCAAATATATACAAGAGAATTTTTATTTATGGAAACAAATATGATTTGGTTAATTAATTATTATTAAACAGCAAAAACTGATATCTGAACTCATTAGACTATACTAAGTAACTGTACAAGTCAATGAAAAACTATCATAAAAATAACATATGATTTCCATACAAAATAATAACATATATCAGAGATAAATAAATTGCTTCTTACACTAATTTCTTATGAGAGTTTTATTACATCCTTGCTAAATTGTCCCTTTTAGCCCATCCGAGACCGATGCTGCACTCTGTCTTCTCCACCTGAAATAAAAGCAAAAAATTTTACCTTAACTTTCTAAGAGAACTTTTCCTTTCAAGTATTAAGCAAAATGGCCGACAACATAGCTAGAAAGGATGTATTACAATATCACTTCATTCTTCTCACTCATTTCCTACTATCCAGATATTTCCAAAATACAAAAAGCATCACCCCTCCCCACACATTATCTTCATCAATCCAAAATCACATTACGAACATGATACTCATAGAATAAATACAAAGTAACATATTATATCATTAGGATTGAGTCTTAAAATATTATCTAGTGTAGTATATATATATATATATATATATATATGTTAAATGACCTCTTCCATATTTCACCATACATTAAATAAGATTAGAAGTTGTGTATTAGTAAACAGAATAAGTGAGTGAACTGCATGTTGTAAGCTGTAGCGCATCATTTCACACCAGATATCAATACTATATTCTGAGTTTTTTTCTCTCATTCCCCCAACCTCTACCCTTAATCTCTATAATTTCGACAAAAAATAATAACATCAGAGAAATGTGAGACACACCTGATGATTACAAACTGCTTCAACTAAACTAGTACTATATTCCTCTAGCATCTCATATAAAAGCACAAACGCATCCCAATACTGCTTGCTGTTAATAATCAGGTCATCTATCAGAAGGTTATTAAGTAAGCAAACAATAATAACAACTTTAATAAGGTGACAGAAAATCACAAACCCAGTCCTATCTTCATTTCATTCCAGAACTTTTTCCGGCTCTTATGTCAAATTCTGTTTTAATGTCATCATGTTGACATTCTTCTGTGGACCAGTAAAAAGAGAGATACAAAGATAGTATATTATATGCCTCTCTTCTATCTGAAGTCCCAGATAAAAACAGTGTTCGGTAGCAGCTCCTGAAGAAATACTCCCTGAAAATCATTAATATTAATATCCAAGATACATTTACAAACAGATGAAAGAATGCATATAAATCAGATAACATTAATCAATATATCTGAATGTACCTAGAAAACCCATGTTTCTGCTCCTCTCTTCTCACGTTTTGATTGCATATTATAGTATCGTCTCTAACATCATTTAACAATTAGAGTTAGAGTTAAGGATAATTTATATGTATTTTTCCTTTTTAAAGATAATTATTTCAAACTATTTCTACTCCTTAATCAAGAAAATTGTTCTTATACTTGTTCTTATACTTACAAAAGTTACACAAGATCAACAAAAATTTACATTCACCTTCTTTTCTTAACCCTTAAAAACGTCTTCTTAAAAAAAATTATAACAGAATTAAATTTAAGTTCTAAATCAAACAATATCTCAATTACGAATATTAACTTTAATAATATTATTTCATACTTTTATATATACAATTTTTTTCTTACCCGACCAACATGTCTTTAAAAATTAAACAAAGAGGGGGACAGGATGTTGTACTTCTGAAATATTTATTGCAATTGTAAAATATCAATCACCACGTAGAAACACCTACTAAGTTACTAACCATTCTGCAGATAATTTGGGAAACAGTAAAAAATTAAAAAAAGATTTTGTCAGTTACATTTTACATTCTGATACTCGCTACCTAGATAAGCAGAACGTATTCGTTGCCTTTGATGACTATAACACAAAAGGAGCATCATCGACCCAGTCTACCACTCCAGACTTGTATAAACCTGAAATTCTCCTCACAGCAGTGATCTTTCAACTTTCTTGTAACAAAAGAGAAAGGAGAGCCTTCAAAAGTCCTAGTTTCGTAACTGAGAAGATTGAATTAGTTGCGCCAACGCAGCAGCATACTGAACAGCAGTATGCTGAGAAGTATAATTGTCAGAAAGTCCATATTCAGCATAATTTGGTTCTGTATGCATGAATTGACCCGCTAATGATTTTTTAGATACTACTTCTTTCCACATATCAATGAAATCCTCCATAATTCGCTTGGATTTTTCAACGGATGAAATAGGGAGATATTCAATCTGCACAAAATGAACACTGAATATTTAAATTTAGGGGGAAAGCAGAACTAAGCAAGATTAATCGAACCTCCTCTACAAAAAAGACAATCTATGTGTTTTAAAAGGGGAGAGAGTAAATTTGTAAGGAAAGCTATCTTTAGACTATAATCAGATCAAATGCAAATAAGTCATCCCACGACAGAGTTAAAATTGTTTTGAATAAAAATCTAGTATTCATATATTTGAATAATATTAAACTTTTGAATTTATATATAATAACTAAATTCTCATTAGGCCTAAGAGCAGGTTAAATTTATTAGTAAAGCATTTTTAACTAAAAGGCAAAGAGTAAAAATAACCACATCACATTGGGACACTGTCGGGTCTGTTCTTCTTTCTTCATTATTTAGATTCTGTTAGTTACCAACTTACTTGCTATTCTAACCATCCTAACAGAGCATCATGCACACGATGTAAGGAACACACTTGTCAAGATAGGTTCACACTATGCACCACCACCATGCACACCACCTCCAAAAGAAAATGTATGCATCACTCCATTTGAATCCCAGAAATGAATTTCATTCCAATCAGAACGATATATCTTACAATAAATATGAAGGAAAGAATAGTAAACATCAGATAACACTATTCTCATGATAAATGAGGGGAATTTCTAAGTGAATAAATCTTTAGGTATTAATTTAAAAAATAAAGCTTTCACCAAGAGCCTACAGTCCAAAGGTTTATTATTCAACTCCTTTGATTTTACATAAAGGAGTAAAGACTTCAGTCAAAAAGAAACCAAAGGAAAAAAACAAAAAATCTTTAGTACATGTTTGGGGGGAAAGAAAAGAGGGGACAAATATTTAATTTTTAAAATTAACAGTTTTATAATAATTATAAAAATAGATAAAAGATTAAATAGTTAAATTTATGTTAATCTATCATTTAAAATAATATCAAATTAAAGAATATTTATTTGAAATAAAAAATCTATCCTGCTTTCCCTTTCCTTCCAAAAAAACTAAACTCCTAAATATGTTTGGATTAATGAATAAGGGTGGAATCGAGTGAATGAAATATACCGGCTTCATGTTCCATAGTTTGGATTGCCAAAACGTGAATGGATATATGAAAAGTAATGCAAACGAGTTTATATTATTATGTTCAACTCCATTTTCTACCATCCTATTTCTTTTCATCAATACAGCATAGGTTTAGTTAAATATGAGTACTAGACTATATATGCAGTGATGCTCAAATAACACAGTAGAATGTAGTCAGTCTATTGACATGAAAAACATGATAAGTTATCTCAAAATTTCGTGCAGCTGCAACGGACATCACAGTTCGTTACCAAGATGTAGGATGAGTGACTTTTACCTCTCAGTCACATTGTCCCTCCCCACTCTTCTTAATGTTTCCATCAGTATTTTGTAATGAACAACTGTTAATCCTATGCCAATTTTTATCTGCATCCAATTCAACCTTTTATCCACTTATAGTTGATTTACTTCAACCTATACAACTTTCGCTACTTACCCGCAACTCTATCCTCTACAGTTTCCACAATCAGCTATTGATAACATTGGTTCAGTATACCACAAGCACATCAATAACAAGTAACAAGCATGTATTATCACCAACTTCAGTTCAGAGTTAGTCACCTCGATCATAATTCCTCTGAGACTTTCTGCTTGATTGGGAACCACTTTAATCACTCTCATCTGAAAGTCACCCAATTTATACAGCACTCCCTACACCACCAACACATATTAAGTGAGCAAGAACAAAACAAGAAAAGCCATGGCACTGGCCAAACAGAACCGACCTCGAAATGAAGGGCCACTTTGGACTTGTAGGACTGGAGTTTCTCCATGATAGTCAAGATAGAATAATCGGCCTCCAGAACAATCTTCTGGCCGCGAATGATGAAGTAGTATTTGTTGGGCTGCTCTAGCATCGAAATCCCCAGAAAATCTCGCGGGAAATCAATGGCCGCCGTCTGGTCTGTGAAAATCAATCAGAACGAAAGAAAGGGTTTCAGAGAAAACAACACCCCCTAAAAGGAAAGCAAATGGAGTTGGGTCTAACTCAAATGATTAATCCGTTTCGTAACAATCAAGATTCGAATTCTCATTAAAAGACATGTACAATGTTAATGTCCCAGAAAGTATAAGAATGTTGAGTTGTTGAAGAAAGAAAAGAAAAGGAGACAGAGAAAAGAGGTAACCTCGTAAATTAGGTCTGTAGAATGTGAGGGAGGCTTTGCATCTTCCTTCTTTGACGCCGTTAAGGCTTTCAACGCACTGCGAAATTTCATTCAGGATTTGGCTGTTCACCATGGTTCCTTGGTTGGGTTGCCAATGCAGTATGCTAACAACACAAAACGCCATAAATTACTCTTTGAAAAAAATTAAAATTAACAAACAAAGATTGATTTTGCTCATACCATCTGATGGGCATCGTCGCTTCTCCTTCCAAGCCCTAAGACACTCTCTTCTCTTCTGTCACAACCTCTTCCTCTCTGTCCAGGTTCTGTATATTTTTGTGTTTTAATTTTTTAATCAAAATTTTTTTTGAAACATTGTTTTTAATAATAATAATGGAAAACTAGAAGAAGAAAAATAAATAATTTTAAGATTTTTCTTTCAACATAATATATATATTAGTTTCTAAACTTTTAAAAATAAATAAAAAAATTTAAAAACCTTTTCTCAAAGGCTTTTTTTTTAATAAACAAAAGAAACTGTAACAAAAAAATAATTTTAAATATTTAAAAGGAAGAATAAGTTTAAAAACTAAGAAAACAACATATTCTTAGTTAGGTTTTCAAACAAATTAGAAACTATTTACAATAAATAATAAAAATATTTTTAATGTGCACTATATTTATACTAATTTTTATTCAATAATAAATTTAAAAAAAGTATACGCTAAATATCCCCGTTATATTTATTAAATGATCTTGATATAATTTAATAAGTTGGTTTTTCCTTTACTTAATCATGTTCAAAGTTGTTTTATTATTATTATTCAAACATTACCTCAATAATGTGTTATTTAGTTGATAGAGTTGGTAAGAAATGTGTTGAGTCTGACTCATACAAAATACATTTTTGAAAAGAAGTGAAAAGTTTGAAGTATGACTAACCTGGTGATGAGGATTGGTTTGATTTTTATCCAAAAACTGATGACTAAACTTGTGGGAGATAGCTGGTAATAAATGATTAACGTGAAGAGAAGATTAAGAGGTGTTTGATTAGGTCAAAAGCCCAAGTGATTGATTGGCAGCATGATCCAGCCTTTCCTCCATTGGAGCAGACAACTTTATGTGTTGTGCGTGTACGAGGATGAAAGGGACGCAAAGATATGAAATGCAGCAAGTACCACCTTGTACTGTTTCCATTTAGATCTGGGATTCTAGCTGTAGTGTTAGAAAACAATATCACGTTGATAAAAAAAAAAAAAAAAACAAAGGTCGCAGTTTAAGTTCTAAATGGGTTTAATTCTATTTTGTGGTGGACCTACACGTATGCACATTCAATGATTGGAAGTTAAGAATATTTTTTTTACAGAGTTTATTTTTCAGAAAAAAAATATTTTTATTATATTTTTAACCATTGTAATAACTATTTGCAATAAAAACATTGATTATATAAAATATCTATGAATGCCTTATTAGTTCTGCATACCAAAACTCAGACACGAGTTTAGGGGAAAAATCTCTCTAAACTTAACAAGTTAATGTTTGGGAAATTACATTTGGTTGAAAGATTGAGCAAAATCATGTAAAAAAGTTGTGACTATGACAATGAATGGTTAAAGAAAGAAGGAAAGGATTATGAAATTGAGAGAATGAGAGAGTCCAAGAAGTTGGTCAGTTCAATGCATTCAAATATATGAACGTATAAATTGGGGATATGATTTGTGGCAATGAAATGAGCATTGACCAAAGGTTTAGTCACAGTCACAACACAATTCCATTGTTCCATGGAACCATGGTAGTAAACGAAATTTCTGATAGTTGTATATAACTGTGCCATGAATAACACCAAAGTCAATCAAAACTTGCGAATTAACCAGATGAAACGGCAACACAATTTCCACGACATTTCAACACGAAAATTACATAAAAGGAATAGAACTTCATTTTACTTAACGAGAGAAAAGGGTAGAAGCGTCATTTCGTGAAAACCGCGTCAACCGCACCTAGTAATCACAAGTAGCAGCAAGAACTGAAGATAAATAAACGTCACCAGTACAACGAACCAGCACACTCCATCAATCATAGAAACCTTCTCCGACACACAACAACGACAACATGGAGATCGACGAAGGCAAGGAAATCGAAGCGAATGACTACGCGCTCAGCGGCAAGATAATGCTAATCGCCATCGTCGTTCTCTTCGTCGTCATCGTCATAATGCTTTGCCTCCACGTCTACGTCCGCTGCAGCCACCTTCGCGCTCGCCGCCGGCAAAACATCAGCCGCAGAAGCAACCGCCCGCAGTTCGTGTTCTACGTCGACCCCGCCGCCCGCATTGCCCTCACCTCACGCGGCCTCCTCCCCTCCGTCATCTCCACGCTCCCGGTCTTCACCTTTTCTTCTTCCAACCAACCATTGGAATGCTCGGTTTGTTTATCGGAGTTTGAGAATGGGGAAACGGGTCGGCTCTTGCCCAAATGCAACCACAGTTTCCACACTGAGTGCATCGACATGTGGTTCCGGTCCCACGCCACGTGTCCGCTTTGCAGGGCGCCTGTTGAGGCCATTCCCCAGCAAGAAACCGGATCTGAGGTGGCTGTTACCGTGTGTGAAACTGAACCGGTTCGGGATGAGGCGGACCGGTCTGGACAAGTGGGTTCTTCTTCTGCTGCGTCGTTTCGTTCGCCGGTGAGTCGGATAATGTCGTTTAAGAGGATTCTGAGTAGAGAGAAGAAGGAAAGCGTTTCGGGGTGTGTGGTGGGAGGGTGCAGCTCCATGAGCGAGTTAGACGCAGAACGGGGAGAGTGTGACTCGGTGAGTCGTTGATGCGGTGGTGGAATCTATATCGAATGGAATATGGAAGAGAATTTTACGCTGCGGCAGAGTTTGCAGAGGTGACGTGGCATAACACTGCAGTGCCGACGCGACGTGATATGTACAGACGATAGATAATGACAAGCAGCAAGTGATAGTTGAAGAAGATTATATTTTTTATTTTTTATTTTTTATTTTGAAGGTTATTTTTAATTTCTTTTAGATTAAATAAAGGAAATGAATTATTGTTTGTTTTATCTAATAAACATAAGATTAAGAATTTAATCAGAGTAAATTTTATTTAATGCTTTTATTGGCAAATCAACTTTTTTTAAAATTTCTATTAGTGTAAATTCACCTGAAGTTTTAAATTTTCTAAAATTTAAATAAAATCCAAAAATAAGTTTACATTATAAAAAATTTAGCTTTATATATATATATATATATATATATATATATAAATAAAGAAAAGAATCTTAAGCTGAATGTATGATCTGTATCTACAAAAATTAATCAGAAACAAAAATATCATACCAAATATTTATTCATAGTACCAAATTAAAACTTTTAATATCATAAGTGGGTAAACACATAACTTCATTTTTTTAATTAGGATTTTTCACAACCCTTGTGTAACCGAAAGAAAACATCTGTTCTGGTGCTTGAAACAAATAGATTGCAAAATTGCATAGACTATCATATAAATTTTCCCATCATTTAGTAAATAAAGAATAAATAGATTGCAAAACTCCCAAAAATTTCTTATCATTATATTTTATTAATTTTATTATTGTATAGAATATTCAATAACTTTATCAATGACTAATATTTATTAAAAAAACCTAATTAATCATCTTTAGTAAACAATTTCCATCCTACCATGTTTTTCTACCACATGAATTATAATTAAGAATAAAATAGTTGAACAATTTGACTTGACCTACTTCAACATAGAAGACAAAGAATTAGCTACCAAAAAATGTTCAACTAAAATGGACTCTCTTTCAAGATTAATATTTTGTAATAAAAAAATTAATTTAATAGATTCTTAATTTTATTTTTTTCAAATTGAGAATACTTGATATATCAAAATAATATTTTTACATGTATTTTGAAGTATTCCAAATTTTGAATGATTTATGATGGACTATTTAAATAGAATAATTTGAATAATCAATATATAGAATTCACATAATTTACTATTTTTGTTTAATAAACAGAATCTAATAGATTTTATTTAAATGAACAAGATATCATAGATCTCCAAAATATCCAAATACATATTCATTATTAGTTTTATTTATACTTAATCTCCAATTCAAATAGAAAGTAACATTGTTTCATAATTATCCTCTTATTTAACTAGATTTCAATAAATTTACATAAATAAATGAAAAATATGGGAAGAAAGTATTAAAAAATATTATTAACATTTCTTTAATTTTTAAATTCAAAAATCTCAATTTATGATTGATTTAAGAGAATACTAGAAACTTTATATTTTATGAAACTGTTATGTAGTTTCTTTAGATTTTATAAAATTTATAAAAAAGTTACAAGAGACTATTTTTCAAACTTTTTATAAAAAAAGTTACACGAAATATAAATAATAAAAAATTAAATATAAAATGTCTTAAATAGTATCTCAAACATAAAAGTTATAAATAAAAGACATGATCTTTTAATTTCACTTTAAACACAAAAGTAGAAACTATTTTGTGACTAACCTTAAATCATGAAATTAAATTGTAGAATGAGCAATAGAATAAATAGAATAAATAAAATAATAAAAATAATATGTTTAAGTTTGTTGTATTATTATAAATAAAATAGTAATAGTTATAATATTGATGTAATAAATGGTGAAAGTGGCGTGGAAGAGGAGGGAGGTACATAAGTACAAAGTAAAGCGTGTGGGGAACACTAGTGCGTGAGTTGTGGTTAAGTGTGATGCTGAGTGAATTTGAGTGTCACCAAACTTCATAAACTTCTTCCCTCCATCCATGTGCTTCTTCTTCTTCCTCCTTCTCTGTAAAACCTCAACTCCTACATTAACTTCAGACTTTATGTCTAGTGTGTTTGCTAGTTGTAAAGTTATAACAGGAGAAACCGTGTATAAAAATGGAAGAACCACCAAAACAAATTTTCCATGACTCACCAAATCAATATCTCTTCTCTGCTTTGGACACATCACAATGGGACCAGTTCATTATCCATCACACATTCAAATCACCACCTAATTATACGTTGTTAATCTTATTCTTTTTTTCATATTCATCTATTCTTATATTATTCATTAACAAGTGAGTGGGAAAACATTATCCATAATTAAAAAATGCAGTGTTAATTGATGGGGCCTATCATCCCACATACCGAAAGTTTTGTTTTTTTAATGTGATGCAGTAGAGAATAAACGGTTGCAAAATAAAAATCTTTATACAGTTCCAATATCTTCTAAAGTAAATCGAAGAATTGGTCAAATTCAAAAGTTTCAATTATTTGTAGAATCACGTAAACCATAAAAGTTTATTACTTTTTTTTATTTCGAAGTTAACGTTCCTATACGCTACACATCAGTCAGATATTTTTCCAAGGATCTTGTTTGTTCTGGCTTTAAAACATTGAATAGTTTTTTCGTTCACCTCCCAAAAAATCTGGAAAATATTGTTCTGAAGAACACCATATTAAGAAATTCTTATAAACTAGACATCCTCAATGTTTAGGAGAATAAGCTAGAATAACAAATGTTTGCTTTAATAGGCTTAACCTGTTTCAGAAATTCAAAGCTCAAACCTATAACTTATTATTTGTTGTAGATTTATTTTTTAGTCTTGACTTACTTTCTTGAAAGTGTAGCTTGACTTATTAGCTTGTTTAAGAACCTGTTTTATATAAAAAATTGAAATATTTAAATTGAATAATAAACTAATAGCTCAATGAAAGGAATTATATGATAAAATAATTATAAAATACAGTTAATAATGAAATTAAACTAAAAATAAGTAGGTTGGATTTTATGGAGTCATGCCTAGTTTCTTTATATGTAATGCTAATTTGTTTAAAAGTTTATTTTACAATAATACTTTTATAAAAGGCATTGATGTGTCATTCAATAAATTTATTTATCAAGTTCAGTATTTAAAAGTAAATACATTATAAAAAAGACTATAGTAATAATTTAAAAATATTATTTTTACTATTTAGACAAGTCAAATATTGAATTTAAAAAATAAAATAAACCTTTTAAATTAAATATATTTTAAAAAAATATCTAAATTATTATAATTTCATAAATTAGACCTAATTCTATTATTATTAGTATATGAAATATATTTTTTATATAAAAAAATTGTTAAATATATCACGCCTAAAAATAGTTATATATTAATATAAATTTTATTTTATAAAATTAAATCAGATTTAAAAAGTTATTTTTATTATAATATTAGAATTTATTATATTATTAAGATTAATGAATTTATCGTACCATCCCATCTATAATCATCCAAAAATATTTTAATATTGACATGAAAACATTTTTTTTTCTAACTTAATATTACAAAATTTTGCAAATATCCTAACAATTTGCCACCTACCTTCGTGGTTGGTGGTGGCAAGAGACAAAACTACCATCAAAATATCTGGATTAGAGATTATTATTAGACACGTTAAAATACTTCACATAATTAATCAAATATTGAACCAAACCTAAGTTTTCAATTAAAAAACTAACCTACCAACACGTAATCTTGAAAGCAATTTGTGTAATGGGCATCATTATAGCTCCAACTCAACAAGTGTCAATGTCTCCCTCCTCCACGATTCTTAAGTACCTTAAACCAGTTTCATGAAAAGTCTATAATTCCACGTTACGGTGACGATACTTTAACAAAATTTTTATCATCTTTTTTATAAATATTATTATATGAATAATAAAAAAGTAATTAACGTGGTGTTGAATTCTGAGAATGACAGTTAAATAAAAATAAAAATATTTTAAAAATCTTAAATAGAAATATAAGGAGTATTTATTGTTAGCTGGTCCATGATAAGTTACAAGAAGTCATTGTTGGGCCAGACCCATAATAGAGAAGAAATGGTTTTTCAAGTTGGGCTTACTTTTATGGAATTTTAGAGGGTGATTTTAACATTGGGAGATAATGAGAACTCAAATATTCACAAACAATATTCATTATAAATATTATTTATAACCTTACAAATATATTCATATATTTATTTACGTTTTTCATTACTTTTGAAAAATAAAACACTGCCATGTGTCTTTCTATCTCAGTAGGATGAAAAAACTCATTATCATATAAATCTGTCAAAATACTGATGTGTCTTTCTTCTGATGTAGAACACCTGTATCTTGTGATTTGAATAATTATGAAGACAAAATTGTTCTTGTAAATGACGTTTCCCATCCCATGAACGAAAGCATTATCTTATCGCATTAATGAATTAATTTGGCATAAAAGTGAAGTAGAAGAAGGGGAAAAAAGCAAGATTAAAATTAAAGAGGTGAAAAATGGAGAATTTCCAACCAATTAACCAGATATTCAACAAGAATGAATGATGCTGCTGTATAGCTAGCAAGGTTAACCTAGGAAATTAAAAGAAACAAAAAAAGGGTGCACAGAAAGGAATGACATGCAGGAGAAACTCAATTAACAAATTACGTTTCTTTGATGAGCAAAACATGGTGAAGCGAGCATGCAAGCATGCAGGGATTTAAATATATATTTGTAACTACATATGCATGACTACATACATATATAGTCTATGAGATTAGATTTGAAGAAATGAATTAAGCTGCAGGCATAGGGATTGGTGTGGGAAGTGGGCCCAGGTTGTAGGGTACCCCTGAGTCAAGGATCCAAGCGTCACGCTCAGTGGAGTTAGCGATCTCAAAAAACTTCCCAGGATAGTAATCAGCAGCCTCGGGAGAGCTAATGACCTTAAAACCTGGCCAGGTGATTCTTCCAACGGTGTTGGCACCAGGACCCCTGTTGTTGAACTCGTAGTAGGTGCTGGTATCTTTGAAGGCGCTTCCCATCCATGGCATGTACCCTTCGGGGACGAAGATGTCATCGATTTGGGAGTCCATGATCACGACCTTCGCATAAAGCCTCCAGGGCCTTCCTAGGTAAGAGATCTTCGGGGTGACGGCGACGAGGTCGGGCTCGCCAGAGAAGATGCAGCTCTGGAAGACCAGGGCGCTGGGGCTGTCGATCTTGGTCCTTCCGCCAGCGGTCACCATGCACTGCTGGTTGGACATGGGCTTCCTCACGATGAGCTTGCAGTTCTGGAAGACGGCGATGGCATCGCCGAAGACGAAGTCGACGGTTCCAGTGATGGTGCAGTCGCGGTAGAACTGGCGCTGGGACTGGGTATAGAGGGTGTCTTGGTAGCCGTCCATGTTACAGTTGAAGAACACCGCTTTGTCTGCTGTTACCCTCAGAGCTACAGCTTGGTGCTTCTCTGGTCCTGCGGAGTTCTCGAACCCAATGTTCTTGGCCATGAAGTTTGCAGCGTTCACACCTGCTAACTCAGCATTGTTAATTTATTCATTTGAACTCCATGCATAATGCATGCATGCATATGCATCATAGTAGAAATTGTATTACTTACCGACGGTTGCGGTGTTGTAGGTTTGGATGCCATCGACGTAGTTTTTGTTGCCGGTGATTCTGGTGAGGGTGGGGCCATCTCCGATCATGGTGACAAAGGACATGTGCTTGTTCAAGTTAACGTACTCCCTATAGATACCGGCCTTGACGTGAATGACAAAAGGCTTCTTGTTCTTCTTAGGCACCAGTTTGAGAGCCTCGTGGATTGTGGTGACCTGTCCACTCCCATCCTGAGCCACCACCACGTCCGGTGTGGGTTCAGCAGCCTCAAGAATCTTTCTCTGTCCTTCACTCAACCACGAAGGGAACCCATCCTCCAAAATCTCTTCCGAGAGAAGCTTCCTGTGGCTGGCGCTGCTGCTGAGCGAGGTGAAGTTAAGACCCTTGAAGAGAGTTGACAGACCGTTAATTATGTCCAAGGCGTTGTTGCTCATCTCCAACGACGTGTTCAGAACCTTAGCCATGGTCTTCCCAGCCTCGGTGGTCGAGTTCTCGAACCCGTCCAAGCATGTTTGCTGGTGGGCAAGGGTACCCGCGATCCACACCTTGAGGTCATAGGCGTACTCGTTCACCTTGTGTAGGTCAAACTGCTCCAACGTCAAAGAGGATTGGTTTATATCATCCACAGCGTAACCTAGTACTTCCTTGCAAATTTCCATCGCCTGTTTGGTCATGTTGTCGGTGGCCAACTCTTGGAAGAGCGTTGAGTTTTGAATTTGGTTGTGGAGCTCCTCAGCGGTGGCGTTGAAGGCGGTGATGATAAGCTGCTTCAGGTCACTGCTATCGGTGGCCTTGGCGAGACTCTTCTCGCAGGTTTCTTTGTATTCGGCGGATTCGCATATCACGTTCCTCTGAGATTTCACGATGGCTCCTCCGCCTTCGCCTCCTTCCTCCACGATGTCGGCGTTGTCTTTTATCCCGACGGCCACCGCGGCAACCATCGCCACGAGGAGGAGGGAAGACACACTCAGAACGGCGAGCTTCTTTTTCTTCTCATGAGCGCTGTCGAATCCACTCGCCATCCCTAACAGCTTATGACTAGAATATGAAACTTTTTTTTTTCGTTTTCTTTTCCCTTTTTTTTTCGGTTCTCTTTGTTTTGTTTTTTTTGTTTTGTTCCCTGCGATTGCTTATTAACCCTCGGGACAGTGGATACTCAAAGCCCTTGGGTGGTGCTGCTTTGTGCTTCGTGGCGATAGGTGTATTTAAATGCTTGTGTTTGTAAAACGAAAGTGCAAAATGAATCCATTTTTGACCGAGTAATGCACCTAATTTCCTAAACTTGGCATGCATGCAACTACGTTAACGGAGATATCGTCGTCGAATCATTTTCATCCGTTTAATTCTTTCGCAAACGATGCTAAAATAGCATTTAACTAATTTAGAGGATTTTGAATATGACTTTGAATTAGTAAGTTTGCTAATTCAGCTTGAGTTAGGTATAACTTCTTTTATTCCATTTGAAAATCAACTTGATAATTTGTGTGTGTATACCATTAATAACATGCTTAAGAACAAATAAAATTAGAATTACAATCGCATAAGGTTTAATTATCTATATTTAATTCTTAATATACATGTAATTATTTATTCACAATAATATCCAAAGTTCATCAAATGTTTGTTTGTTTCTCTTGAAGTAGATCTCATGTTTTTTTTTTTTATTATTAATAGGAAATTAAATACATTTATGAGAGTTTATAACAACCCACATAGAAATTGATCTCAAGTGTGTATGGTGTCTAGCTGGATTTTTTCTAATTTAATCCTATTCAATTAAGTTGAACTGAATTAGAAATATAACTAAATTGGATTGAGCAGCTTCAGAATCTTGGACCTAATCTGTTTACACTCATAATCTCTTATTCAGTACATTATTACTATTTATGAATACATATAGTTTAATTACTTATTTAATAATCTTTATAATTTTATTAACTTTATTTTTAGTTCCTACAATTTAAATATAGTATATATAATGATGAAAAAGAAAGTGTTCTTTAAGTATGACAATTACAAAAATATTTATTTAAATAAAGAGAAGAAATGAATAATGTTATAAATTGAAAATAAATCTTAAGAAATAAGAACAAATAATTTAACTTTTCTACTAATATTAAAAATAATAAAAGAAATAAAATTAAAATTCAATTATATGTCATTTTTGTTTTTTGTTTTGGTTCTTATTTTATTTTTTGTCTTTCATTGTACACTCTATCTTTTTCACTTTATTGTGATATTTTTAATTGAAAATATCATATTATTTAAAAATTAAATTAATATATATATAAAAATAAATAAATAAATAATATAAATTTTATCTTATTAAAATAATTTTATAAAATTAAGTTAAATTTAAATTTATTACTAATATCATATTAAATTTATCCGGTCTATCTATAAATTTATCAACTTATTATCATATTATTTATAGTTTTTTAGTCTTACGTTACAGATTTTATATAAAAGGTGAAAAGTATATAAAAATAAATAAATAATATATCATTATTTTTCTTTTCTCTTTTCTATTATCAACTTACCAACTTCAATGCAACATAATAATAATGAACGGATTATTAGCTGTTAAAGACGGTAAAGTCATGATAAAATTTAAAATATTTGCAATTATTATACAAACAATTTATGAAACTATGTTAAATAAAGTCAAGTAATTAATTCATCTTGCAATTTATATTTAGTATAAACAGATTCTATTTCAGAAATGATTGAATTATATAATCTAATTTGTATTAATTATTATGTCATTAATAATTTTATATTTTTTTTTATCAACTTGTTAAATTAAAATTCTACACTGTTTATGTTAAATTTTATTAAAACTAAAAATAATAAAATAATCAACTGATTCAGGTTTTTGTAGATTTGTAAAGTATATATTATATCAATTTTATATATGAATAATTTATCATATACTTTTAGATTAATATAACATTTTGTTTATATAAGTTATGTGAAAATAATTTTCAATGAATAATTTATATTTAGCTAAAGTCTTTTATTAGTGTAATAGTTATTGTAAGTTATACATGTATAATTTAATCATATCTTCTTTTATATCCTCAATGTATTAAGAGAGAATTACTCATAAGAATTGAAATTTACAAATATAAATCATATTTTTTTTTTAAATTATCAATATTAAATTATACGTGATATTTTATTTGTGTAGAGATAAATATTTATGAATATTAATATATTAAATTATATATAAATTTATTCCATTATTATTTTAAACTATTAATTTTTTTTTAAAAATAATAATAAAATAAAGAATAAGTTTCTTATATTTGTTTCTGTAATAAGTGAATTTTTTAATTCTCTATATATTCAAATTAAATATATAAAAATTTTATAACACGTATTAATAAATAATATAAAATATATTAAATTATATTAGTATTTATTATTTATATTATAAAGAGATAAATAAAAATATATAATATTAAATAATTTTTTATTGTTATTTGTATCATTACATAATTTAAAAAAAATAAATATATATATATATATATATATATATATATATATATATTAATGTTGTTTGATATGACCAATGAGTCATATATGAGAGATAGCAAGTTTATACCAAAATATATTAATTATCTATAAAGATGATAAAAAAAATAAAAGTTTCTTTTTATATAATATAATAGTGTTCTAATTACTGTAATTAGCATTTATTTTAGTAAATTATAAATGAAAAAATATATTTATCATTAGATAAAATATTTTATTAAATAGTTGAAGATATATATTAATCTCTTGATATATTTGGAAATATTTCCTATAATATAATGAATTATTTGGTAAATATTGTATATAATGTCCAAAAATTTGGTATTCAAATATTATATTCACTTTAAGCGTTTGTTTCTTTTCTTGGAAATCTTGTTTAAGAGGAAAATAGCGTCAATGTGTGATAATTTATTGAAAATAAAAAAATAATACAAATTTCAAGATAAATTTATATATTCCTTCATTTTTCTTTAACATATGAAGATTTAAGAAAAAAATTACAAATAAAATATTAAATATTATAATATAATAAATATAATCCATCATAACAAAAGACATAATGATTATATAAAATTATATTCATATCCATGTATAAATTTACATAATTGATAATGTTTTTATATTATAATAAAAATTTATTAATAATAAATTAAATTATTTATAAGAATGTTATTAAATTGATCAATGCTATTAGACGAAAAACTTGATAAAAAATATAACAAATCCCAATAAATAAATCATACAAATAAAGTATCACATTAATGTCGTCGTATCAAATTACATGGTTCTAATTTAATGTTTTTGTTGAAAATATAGTCTATATTAAAACATGATTAAAAAAATAATATTCCTTATTATTTTTATCAACAATATTGCGTATATATGAATTAGAATTATTGTAAATATAATCTTATTGACTAAATAACAATACATGCGCCCTATAGAAAGGAGAAAAAATTGGAATGAGAATGAGAACTTGTTTTCCATGAAGACAAATATATATCTTCCAAAATAAAACCTCATCATTAACTGAAACGGTGTTTATAATTGGAACCAGAATCTATATATTTTTTCAGGGAAAATCTATACTTATTATTACTTAATTGATATATAATCCAAGACAGAGCATAATCATAGAATTTTATAACGAGGACAAATCAACAGTTGATTGTAATTATCAATTATAAATTATAAACATTTAATATAATCTAAAGACAAGACGCAATCTTTAGATTTTATTGCAAGAAACGATAAATCAAACCTGCATCTTCCATTATAAATATGCATAAATCGTTTGAAGCAAAACATTCTTTGATCATCGATAACCTTCGTATTCCTTTGGGCACGGATAACCCTCGTATCATTTTAGACCTGGATAACCCTAGTATTCATTCAGACATGGATAACCCTCGTACTCCTTTAGGCATGGATAACCCTTGTATTCCTTTAGGCATGGATAACCCTCATTCTCCTTTAGACATGGATGCGTTTAAGCAGCAGAAGAAAAAGGCAGGGCGGAAGAAGATTGAGATAAAGAAGATCGAGAAGCTTAGCAACAAGCAAGTGACATTCTCAAAAAGAAGAATAGGGCTGTTCAAGAAAGCGAGTGAACTGTGCATTTTGTGCGATGTCAGTATAGCCATCCTTGTGTTTTCTCCTGCTGAAAAATTGTTCTGCTTCGGCCATCCCGACGTGGACGGCATTGTTGAAAGCTACCTGAAAGGAGGCAAAGTGTTTGAAGCATTGGCGTCAAGAGAGAGATCAGTGTCTTATGAAGAGTGTAACAAGCTATACGAGGAGGCAAAGAAGAATTTGGAGTTGGAAAAGAAAAGTCTGAGAGAAACTGAAGCTTTGGTTAAGGGGTGGAACAGAAAGTGGTGGGAGGACCCCATTGATCAGATGAGTGAACGTGAGTTGGAAGAATTTATGGTGTGTCTTTATGAGTTGAGGAGAAAATTAGCCGAAAGGGGTGGTGAATTGTTGGTGCAGTCAATGCTATAGAATACAATCTTTTCATTTTGATCAAGAACAGACTTTTATGTTTCTTTTTTTGCTGTTTAATTGCTTTTCGCGGCATTCAACAAGTTTCTTTTTTTGTTTCTTGTTTTTGTTTTTATAGGAATAGGCTCTGTAAGCTGGACATGTATCATACATTACTGGATAACTTTCCGACTAAGATCTTATTAAATTTTATTTTTTATTTATATTATTAATATGCTATTATTTTTTATCATCAATATTATTTTAATTATTATTAGCATTAAAAGAACTATAAAGAAAGCACGCAACATTATGAGTCAAAATCTTGAAATACCAGTGGACGATGTTCATAGATAAAAAAAGACTTGGAAGAATCACTCATACTTCTAATAGTAAAATGTAGCCAACTTAATTGGATTAATGTGAGTGACCAAAGACTTACGGTATTTAATCAAGGTACTTGGAGTTGTAATCCTGACTTTTGAAAATGCAGAAAACTAAAATTGTAACGAATGTCATCGATTCAGTGTCAGTCAAATTTATGAGGAAGATTAGTTTTTATGTTCCGCCTATTCAATGTTTTTGTTTGTCAAACTCTCAATTGATATTACTTCTTGTGTTAAATTTGCAGATGCTCGTCAATAATGAAAAAAAACTATATGTAAAACCATCATTTTTATTATTTTTTGTAAAGAAACACATAGAGGCACACAGAAATCTTTTTCCCCTAGTTAGGGAAAGGGAACTACAACTATCTGATATGAATAGCACGCAGAAAGCAGATAATGGATAGATAATCTTAAACTTAAGACTTTGGCAGCAAAGTTGATTAGCCTTGATAGAGGGAAAAAGTGACACTTATTTCTTCATTCATTTTCTGAGTTTTCGTGGCGTAAAACTTATTCAAAATATTTTAGTTATGTCTCCTTCCGAAATTGGTTTGAAACTTTGAATATATTAGAAAACGAGTAAGCTTGAAAAGTCATTCGAATGTGAAGCAATTGGAGTTAGTAACGAGTATAACGAGATAGGAAAGATATATAGGAGAAACTCCATCATACTTTGACAGTGCCAATCCCAATGTAGTACTGTGTTTAAATGAAAGGAGAAGATAAGGAGAATGAGAGTGTAAGCTAAGGAGGCATTGAAGGCGTTTACCTTTATTTAGTTAATTAACTGTGAATGAATATAATTCTTCAAAAAACAAGAATACATTTCCCCATATATGCTCCTAGCATATGTAAACTTCCATTAGCTCGATCTACAACTTTCTCTCAACCAGAGCTGGTAAGTAAGGTTAGAAATTTGATCATGTCATGGAATAAGGCATGACACCTATACGCAAGCTGGGGGCATTAGCAAGCCACCAAAGATAGGTTGAGTGTTGACACATCTTGATGTGGTTGGGGCATCTCCAAACTTCAGGTCAATGTCTTTAACTGTAACACCTTGGCACCCGAACAGCTTGCTGCACCTTAGGTCAATTGCAAGTGGTGAAGTTGTAGTTCCTCTCACATTTTGGAAATGAACATTTTGGATCTTTACGAGTGAAGGCTGTACGTACACAGATAAATCAATGCAACAATTAGCATATATGCAAGTTAAAATTTTGAAACATATAGCATGGGTTATATATATATATATATATATATATATCATGTAAAAGTAAAAGAAAATAAACTAATTAATAAGGCTAAGTCCCATTTTATGGCCCATGCTTATGTCAAAGAAAGGAGAGAAAGCAAAAAGAAAAACAAACAGATTAATTACCTTCTTTTTGCAATCTGGATCACATTCATACTCTTGGTCAATGATGATAGGGTTTTTGACATTTTGCATCATAATGTTACTGAAGCTTATATCTGAGGCAGCACCTGCATACCTATCAGGCCATGCTTTGACTCTGAGGCCATTGGTTGTGCCCATCAATGAGCAATTCTGGATGCGAATGCCTCTCACCTCCTCTTCATTCTCATATTTTCCAAGACTACCAATACTGCGTCATATGTATATATATGTCATGCATATTAACAACTACAAATTAATTAATTATAGGAAGAGAAGGAAACATTGACAACTTAGACGTGTATCTGGAATTACCTTATACCGTGTCCAGGGCCACACTTGAGTCTGTTGATGAAAACATTTTTGACTCCTTGTATCATAGAGATGCAATCATCCCCAGTTGCAATGGTATTTCTGGACATTATTACAGTGTCAGAATGGCTGACATGAATGCCATCAGTGTTGGGGCTGGTGTCAGGTGCAACCAGCTTTAGTTTTCTCAATCTGACATTTGTACATTTGGTAATGAACATGTGAAAGCCTTTGGGGTTTACAGATCTGATGCCCTGCACAATCACGTTGCTGCTATCGCTGATGAAAAGGCTCTGCATTCTCCCATACAACACAGCGACACATGAGCTTAATTAATTAAATATAGTATTATTACTATTATTAGCTAGCGAAGTATATGAACCATGCCATGAGTGCACATATAGTTAGAATCATGATATGTTAATGAAATGTGTTATAGCTTACGCTTGGATTCCTGGCGCAACTACCGTCAGCGCTTGATTCACAATTCTCGGCGTATTTCCATGACTCTTTACCCTGGCCATCGAAAGTGCCCCCGCCAACAATTTTCAAGCCATTGTGTTTCTCGAATATGAGCCAGTCACCGTTTTCATACTCCGAAATATCCGTGGTAGCCATAACATACCCTTGTACTTGGATTGTTACTGGAGCTGGAACAGTGCATGGTCCACTGAAAAACATTGACGAAACCAGGAATCTGCCTGGAGGAACCAAAAGCCTGGTTGGCCCAGTGGATTGATGGCACACCTTTTGCCATGCTGACATGAAAGCCTGCATTCATATATATATATATATATATATATATATATATATATATATACCCAACGTATAAGCCCTATTTCAAATCGATCTATAAGGATAAAATGGATTTAAATGAAGATCACATTATTCAACAAAAGATGCATAGGGTGTCGACAAAGGTTGTCCTAATATTGCCCTAATTACCAAGAATCAAACTCATATCCACAATGTGAGTTATAATTTCGATGATGATGTAAGAACTTTGTTTTTTTAAGAATTATAATCAACCTTCGGAATTCAATTCACTTATAAAAGAAAAAAACTAGAATTTATTTACCTGGGTGCAGTCGAACTTGCCATCAGCTTTGGCTCCAAAATCCATGACGTTGATTACATTCTCCCCAGGAAGGAGCACATCCTTAGCAACATTTCTATTCTTGAACATGTCAGGACCAGCAACGCGTATTGGTCTTAGAGGAATATCCGCATTGCAGGCCAATGCAAAGAGCAAAATAAGAATTACAGCACTCTTTGCAATGGCCATTGCGCCTCAATGCCTTACACTTTATTTCCCTTGTTTTTTTCACTCTTCAAATTCTGAGCTTAGGGCCTCCTTGGGGAGGCTAGAAAATGAGAGTGGAAATAATCCTTCTTTCTCTGCCAGTTTTATAACATGCTTCCTCGCAGAATAAATGGTTCATCTAAATCAACGGAGGATGTTAGGTTTTTCGTTTCTGGCTTATTTAGTTAAGCTAAATATAGTGATGCTTCTATTGACGAGGTTCTTCCAAAGTGCACCATTCACTATCTGCCACATCCTACAGCAGCTACGGACAAAAGAAAAAGAAAAAGGAAAAACACATTTCTTAATTCCTCCCTTCATTAATTGGCTCAAAATTATATGCTGTCTCCACAACTCCATTAATATATGCCTTCACCAGCCAATTGAATTCACACCGCATATTTGGATATATTATATTATATACTACTATTATTTTCATCTATCAATGTTTTACATATTCCCACGGAAAACTCATGATTATCAACTATTCATTATTTATCACATTCAAAGATATTGTTAATGATTTATATTATACACCATTTTCTATTATTTCTTCACATTTTCTTAATGTAATTTTTTAATATAATTAAAAAAATTGTTATAACAAATTTAAGAATAAGACAATAATCAATTTTTAATTTTTAATAATAAAAATGTATCACCTTTATTAATTTTTATTTTTATTTTTATAGATAAGTATTTGTTAAATAATGCTAATAACGGAGTAATATCTCAAAGTGGTCTGGTTAACAATCACCTATATATCATCAATATATATTTAATCTTGGATTCATATTTTAAATTTAAATTTTGGAACCTGGGGGAATATTGATTTAAAACATTTTTTCGCAACTTCTTTTTGTCTCCCAAAATTCAAAGTGGAAGAGATCTCAAAGGAAGCAGTGCAGGGAATGAAGAGGAAGGTATTGAGGGAAACAACTATATTTTATGAAGAGTATTTTGTTAAACTAATTGATTACTTAATATCCATTAATTTTTCAAGGATTTTAGCTGAACCAATTTGATAAAAACATATATATTATATGAATATCAAGGTATACATACTGAATCCAATCCTGTTTATAAAGCTTATATAAGATTTGGTTTTACCAGGTTTACAATTGGACTTCGGAAATTCAAAGTCCTCAAGCTTACATATTAGATTTTGCATAAATACATTAGCTTTGATTTGTACATAACTGGCAGGAAAAACATAAGCCTATGAAGTTTAATACTTTTTCCTACATAGTACTGAAGACCATTGTGTGGATCTTCCAGCTGATTCATACCATGTACTGATATGGTACAAGAGTATTACTGAGTACTAACCATTTGCAAGAAGATTAGAGATGAGATATGAAATTAAAGTAAGAGGAAAAAAAAAAAATACTACTCATTACTCCTACTATGAAGATTTTTCCCTCTGTCACAAATCATAATCACATCACCCAACCAAGCCTCTTTGTGGCAACTCTGTTCTGTTTTCAACTGTGAATCTTGAAGCAGCTTCATTGCATTTGATGTCTTCTACTTTCATCTGGATGGCCTTAGCAGTCAAATAGGTTGGATAAAATTTGTATTGACATAGAACTTGAGGCTCTGATGAAAGGTCCCAAAAACTCTTCTGCTGGCCAATGTTAGCAAGGTCTGCTTGAGGTTTCATTCTTGCACAGGGAAAAAGGAATCAAGAAAAGAGATAACTATGTCTATGTTAGTGCTTTCTGTAATTTTCTGAGTACAATTCCAAGACCAAAGCCATATATTATATATAGGTCCGCGTAAGGCATTGTATTCCCACTGAATTAATTAAATCAGTAAAACATCTCTGATCGTTGAAGTCGTTATCCTAAGTAATATCGATTGCTTTTCAGAGACTACTACTTTGCTTGGTTTTATTCTGTTCATATTGTGTGATTATCCAATCTTGTCAAAGATCCTCGTGCCATAGAGTTAAAAGTGCAATGATCTTCTATGCTAAAATTAAGGTTTACATTCTTAATCTCCCTTTGGCTGGACCAAATTATCAATATTTACTTTTTGGATTGACGAATCAATTCCTTTAGCTATGGATATTGGCATCACCCTTCGCGTTAACCAAGCTAGAGATATGATCCTATTGCCCCCAAGGGTCTATTTCTCCGTATCCAATTAATAAACAATGATCATGAAACTTTGATTGTTTTGGTGACATGGAACCAGTTTTGTAGTTTTTAGATGATTGCAAGTAGAAGAATCACATATGATCCTATGCTGTAGGAATGGTCGTCGAAGAATTTAATCTGCTTTACTCACTAATGTTCTTCTTCGGTCTTATATTTTCATAGGATATTTTTTCTACATCCAAATTTCATTACAAACGAATAAATAATATAAGAGACAACATAAGATTAACTCAACTTATATATTAAATATTATATTCAGATAAATTATAAGCTTTAAAAAAAAAGTACAATAATAACGTTAAATCGATCTATAACAACTCAAATTATAATTCGAATTTATCCCCCAAGCAATTAAAAAAAGAAAAACTCTACTACTTGGCAATGATTAGATTACCTGGTGAATGGAGTGTGAAATAAACATATTGGTGATTTGATGTTAACAATGAAATTATTCCTTTCAATCACAAGAGGTAGCAGAATAAGGTTTTATTTTTATGGAAAATTAGGAAAGGAGTTTTTTCATGGTATATAGCATCAAATTCAAATACCAGAAAAGAATAAAGTGCATCGTCTATTGGATATTTGAATTGGTGGATCTTATCCCAATATATTGATGATCAGAACAAGGAATTTGGAACAAAAGTAAGAAAGATTTATGCTTTTCAATATTTTTTTCATTGGTAAAGATTATTCATAGTTGGAAATCATGATTAATATTGTTAAAAATAAAGATCGCTATTATACTTATGTCAACTATTTTTTTTTTGTCTTTTTTTTTTTTAAATAATAAGATGTTAAGTGATTCCTCCAAATACATTTTACTTAACTAAGCCTATTTTTTTAAGAGAATAATTTAAATTAAATAAAATATTATTGAAATAAAAATATATTAAAAAATAAAACAAAATTTAAGAAAATCCAGAGTTAAACAAAATAAATAAGAGATAAAAATAAATTACGTCTATATTTCAGAAATAAAAATGTATCTAAGATAAATCTTATATGATCATTTTATTTTATCATTAAACTATAATGTGGAAATTAAAGTGTAACTTTTTTTTTTTGTATTAATTTGTTATTAAAATGAAGATTTAGAATGTAATAAAACCCTATGCTTACCCTTGATAAACAGAGTACAGAGTAGCGGTGAGAGGTGGGTGGGAAATGGCGTCCGTGAACGCCCGGCGCACCTTAGCATCTGCCCTGGCACGAGCACTTTCTTCGTCAACCGCAAGCGCTTCTCCCTCTCGCTGTCGTTTCGCATTCGCGTTGCTCCCCCACAAACAAACCTTACCCCTTCCTCACTGGGCGAGTTTCCCGGTTCGGAGCAAATCGTCGGGTTCGGGTTACTCGCCCCTTAACGACCCGTCCCCGAACTGGAGCAACCGTCCTCCGAAAGAGACCATTCTTCTCGATGGCTGCGACTACGAGCACTGGCTCATCGTCATGGAGTTTCCCGATAACCCCAAACCCTCCGAAGACCACATGGTCAACACCTATGTCAAAACCCTAGCCCAAATCCTCGGAAGGTCCCTTTTTCGTCTCCTTTAATTAATCGTCAATTGCTTCACTTCTTTCTATTTTTCTAATTTCGCTTCCGTGAATGTTGGCTGCAGCGAGGAAGAGGCCAAAAAGAAGATATACTCTGTTTCCACTTCTACGTACACAGGCTTCGGCGCCCTCATTTCCGAAGAGCTTTCTTATAAAGTCAAAGGTGCGATAGATTTGCTACTTTTGTATCTTTCATTCTTTATTTTCTAGCTGCTTGAGTTTTTTAGGTTTTCTTGTCAATGATGTTGTGCTATATCAAATTGATTGCAAATCTCATCTTGTATGGATATTAATTGAGGTTAATTTTATGGATTTTCTTCTTTTTTTAATTGTAATTTCATATTTGTTCGTCTTTGTGACTTTTGGGAATTATTCCATGTGCCTTAACAGAGTTACCTGGAGTTCTTTGGGTGCTGCCAGATTCATATCTTGATGTCCCCAACAAGGATTATGGAGGTCAGTGGAGGGTTTGAATTTACGAAGAGCTTAGTTGATTGCTTATTTATTTAGTTGTGTTGATCGCTTTTGGGGTATTTCAGGTGATTTATTTGTTGATGGGAAAGTGATTCCTAGGCCGCAGTATAGATATTCAGAGAGACAACCCTCTAGGAGTAGACCTCGGCCACGACATGACAGACGGCGGGAAACAATGCAGGTTGAAAGGAGAGACCAACAGAATTGGAGCCAAGGTCATGGGGGACCTATGCAGCCTTCAACTCCGATGAATAGTCATAACTTGGCTTCCGATAGAGAGAACTAAAAATGGTTAATACGAACTGGGCTTTAGAAATTATCACATAGAAAACAGAACCAAGTTTTTCTTTTGGAGAGTTTTGATTTAAGGTTCTGAGGTCATATTTTACTTGTGTGGAAAATGGCTGTGCCTGCCTTATGATATATGATGATAATTTTTTACACCTTTATTATGAAGTTGTAGATGCTCTGCGGACCAGAATGAGTTTCATTTCAGTCTTTTCCCCCATATGATTTAATATGCAATTTGGATCACTGACTCTTAAAATTGATATACTTGAAACAAATTTTGTTTTTAGATCTTAGCCAGTTCTCAATGTCAATGTGATATTTGATTGAATTTAATGTGTATCATCACAAAACCTCCAATCTACGTTAGTAATTGCATTTATTTTGATTATGTTACAGATTTTTTCCTTTTACTACTATGCTTAATGCATTTGTTTACTGATTTTGATACACTATTCACACTTACAGGCTGTATCTAGTTAAAATTATTGCTATGGCTTCTTTCTCTCAAACTAATGCTAGTAAATTGTTTCAAATATTAATTGCTGGTTTGGATAATGATTTTAAAGCAGTTTTGATCTAGTTCCTTGCCCTGGCTCTGGCACACAATCTATCTGTATCTACTTGGATCATATACCTCATTCAGTACTGGTTTTGTTTTTTTAATACCTTTTCCTTTATTTCTGTTTAAGTTGGCTTATATTAAAGTATATTTATTTAATTGTGCTTCTGAGGACGAGCTAATCGTGAGTTGTTGTTGCTTTACTTCTTTAATATTTGAATTTTCGTAGAATAGTTAGGAAGTGGGGTATATGCAGTATATAACGTGGTGCTAATAAATTTAGCAAAGGGATTGCTTGCCTAAATAGCTTTCTATGCTTATTTCCTAACTTGACCAGTGAATATTCTCGAATTCTAATAGTAACCTGGGACCTTCATGTTACCTCGTATAATTGAAACTTCAAACTTTGTAGTATGTTTTTCAATTTTTTTTTTTTTTTTTTTTTTTTAAGAAAACAATATATTGTCAATACCTTTGTTATGGGGAAAATAAGTTATGTTTCTCCTTAACCTAAATTATAGCTAATATTTAATGTTTTTTATCTTTCACAAACTTTCTTAATTTATGTCTCATTCGCAGAAATGCTTATTTTATTCGTTATTATTGCTATTTAATTAAAAAAATAATGATTATTTAAAGAGATGGTGTAGGAGAAGAGACTGAATAAAAGTGTAAAATATATAAAAGTGGAAAATTAAGTAAAAGAATGTGTTAAACAGAAAGTTATATCGTCTTTACTTTTATTATGGATCTAGCATTTTTTTTATCAAACACCTCTTAATTATTGATGAATGAGGTTTATGGAAGATGAATTAAGAAAAAGCCATTCATTTATGTTTCTTCTATTATTTATAAATTAAATTGATCAAACATCAGCCAAGATTGAGATTTCATCCAGTTTTCCTTAGTAGGAAGTTTTTTTTAGACAGAGCCTATACACCTTACTAAAGAAAATTACTTAGAAATACATTGCAGAGTAGAAAAAATTATAAAAAAAAGTCTCATTAAAATTACTTTATAAATTCTAATAAATAATTTAATTCCCTATAGCTCTTAAAATATTATTGAACATTGTTTTTGTATTAAAGATGGAGTTTGTGAATCCATTAATTATTAAACAATAGTGGAAGTGATATAGTTAAGAAAGGAATACCTTGTGTTTGTTATGTAGTAATATTATGATTAAAAAAAGTAATTTTAGATTAGCATGGTTAACACGTGATGGCATTAGATTGGGTGCATAGAAGAGAGATGTTTGTGTTGTTTCGAGTATCCATGAGAAGGATTTGAAAAAGGGTGGAGGTAGTGAAAGTTAAGCCCCCAATTTAATCCTTCAAATTCACTGCTATTATTGTAAAGCAGTAGAGTAATATAATTTATTTGAGAGATTGATTTCAAATCGCCCTTTTTTTTTCTTTAACGCCTGTAATAATTACCAAAAATAGCGATAAACGCTGCGATCAAGAAGAACACAGGATACGACACGACACGACACAACACCTTCCCTCCCTTTCTCTTCATTCCAACATCTCATTCTCTTCTTTTCATCGACTCCCTACGCCCTTCCCTCCCTGTAATTCAGAAATGAATTCCAACTACGGCCAATCCAACGCCCACAAATCCCCCTCCGTTTCCCGCAATAACTTCAATTTCGATTTCGATCTCGGCATCGGATCCAACCGTCCCAAATCCCTCAACGACCAGAAAAACCCCAAACCTTCCTATTCCACCACCACCACCTCCTCTTCCTATTCCTATTCCTCCGCCCAGCCCAACAAGCAACCCTCATGGACCCACCAACCCGCTCCCACTCAAACCACCGCCCTACCCGGTGGCCCCCCCTCTATGGTCGGTGACATCTTCGGCAAGAGCTGGGGAACAACTCAACCTTCTCCCGCTTCCAAAAATATTGGGATCGTTAATAAGAACCCTAATCTCTTCGGAGATTTGGTTAGTTCTGCTTTGGGCCAGGGTTCAAAGTCTTCTGCTACCAATGTTCCTCTCAAAAACGCTACCCCCACCCCCAATAAAACCTCCTTTTCCATGGGAAACATGGCTGATTCTTTGCCTAAAACTGGTGCCGCGCCACAGAGCAGTGCTAGTTGGGCATCGTCTTCTGGGGGGTTTAGCGTGAATGCCAACAAAACCCCCAATCTTGGGGGTACTTCAATGCGAAACATGGGTAGTGGAATTGGAACCAGTTCAAATAACAAGGATCCGTTTAGTTCTTTGTCTGGTTTTGGATCCAAGCAATCTGCTCCTCTTAATTCAGCTGCCAAAGGCCCAAAGGTTGATTCCGGGGATGATGGTTTTGGAGATTTTCAAAATGCTTCCAAATCGAGCTCGGGTGGTTTCCGAGATTTTCAAAATGCTTCAAAACCGAGCTCAGCCGCATTTCCATCGGCTGCTTCTCCTGGGATTGATATCAATTTTACTGGATCTGCTGCTTCCACCCGGAATCCTGTTCAGGGATCAGGTGGTGTTGGTGGTGATCCAATGGACATGTTTTTCGCCGCAGCTTCCTCGCCCGCAGTTGGAGCTGCTGCTGCGGCCTCTGATGAATTTGGAGGACAGGATGATTGGGGTTTGGATTCGGAGTTTGGTGGGGGAGGCCATGATGTGGGTGGCACTACTGAGCTTGAGGGCCTGCCTCCTCCCCCTGCTGGGGTGTCTGGTTCTACTGCTAAAGGCAAGGGGATGGACAGTTACAAGCAGGGACAGTTTGCTGATGCTATTAAGTGGCTTTCGTGGGCAATTATTATTCTAGAGAAAGCTGGGGATGGTGCCGCCACAATCGAGGTTTTGTCATGCAGGGCTTCATGTTACAAAGAAGTTGGGGAGTATAAAAAGGCAGTGGCAGATTGTACAAAGGTATTACATGATTTTTTGAGTTGTTGCTTGTTAAAATCACTAAATGTTAGTTGTGTTGTTAATATTGAATTGTTGGGTAATTTAAAAGAGCTGATTATGCCTGGAAACTAGAGGAATAAATAAAAGAAGCTAGCGGCAACTTGTTATACTATTGGTGAATCAATTGGCTAAAAGCTGGAGACAAGAAAGAAAGAAGTCAAAATGTAATGAAAACAAGGTTATTATTGCTATTCTGCAGGAAAAGTAAGTTGTGGATGCATGATAGAACATATTAGAAGCAAGGGGATAAAAGAAAGTTCTTATTATCTTTTTGAGTCTTCCATGTTTTTTAAAAACAAGCTTCATTCTTCTCCTTCATAGGATAGTTTCACCATGTGATCTGAGTTTCTGCATTTGGTGCATTGTTTAGATCGACAATGGTTGCAAATTGCAATTATAATGGTTTTGCTTGCAAATAGAGCACTGAGGAGTGGTACTGTCATTGTTCCTTGGCCTTTCTTCGTTTGACCTTCCTCTCTCATATTCTGTACTAGATCTTCTTTCTTTCCTTTGTGGCTGATTGCTATTGTAACTTTTTTTTCTCTGCATCTTTCTTTTTAGAAAAATATTAGGTTTGATTGTAAAGCTCACTCCAAAGGCTGATCTAAAAGTCTGCCCGTTCCTTCTCCAGGTTTACTTCATGAGAGTTTGTCATACTGCATAGTGTATGCAGAAAAAACTGGGCTCTTCTTGAGCATATAATCAGTTTTTGTGGCAAGATACTGAAAACTTTCTCAACAATCAGCTTCTCTTGAATAGTATCTCCTAATTTCAAATTTGACTAACAATCTCAGCTGTGAAATCACTACCTTTTGGTTCTTTTCACTCTCTATCATGGACAGCTACTCAATAGAAATTGCATTCTCCCTGATACTTATTGTGCTGAATACCCCAAGTTTCTTGTCTTTTGAATCATGCCAAGAATTATTAGACAGATGCATTTCTTCAACATTGTTGTATATAATGACAGCATTGGCATCTCTCTTCAAAGTTTCTTTCTACTGCTTCGGTTATGAAGATTTTTAGAAATGAAGTCAGTCTTCGTTTGGTCACTCCAATAGTCATAATATTCACCATGAAATATAAGAACATGGCTTGAGGAATATCCAAGGCGGGTATTTATGTTTGATGATTAGACTATAGGGTTCTAATCATAAGTTGATCAAATAAGAGGCTTGGATGCCACTCATAAAATATCATATATTCTGCAGAGAAACATAGGTGTGGTGCACTTTGGATCTTAGGAGGAAAGAGATTAAACGGAAACTTCTTGTTATGCTTTTGAGAGGATGGTCTTCATAACATAGGAATTAGCTTTAGAGGGAAAAGGGAGGAATTAGAACCATTGATTGGAAAATCAATGGTTGAGGTTATGATAAAATGTTTCCACACGTATGACAATCTATGGAATTATTTATATCCACTGCCTAGATTTATTTTGCAATTATTATAACTTTCACTTTTCCCTCTAAATCCAATCCATCGCATAACTTAATCCTCTTGGTTTGTAACTCATACTGATTCAACACCTACTTGAATACAATCCTTAGACAAGTTCAAGAATCATACTTGAATCATGAGTACACAATGCCTTTGTTTGACGGTTTTTGGGAATAATTCCTAATTTGTTTGGCCTTATTTTTAGAAACAAGTGTTTGGATTTATGGAGTAAAAACATTAATCATGACTTTTGAAATTTTAGAATTAATTTCTTATAACCTTTTGCTGTAATCTCCTTGTTTTAAGTAAATGTTTTTGGCTTGAAAAGTTCCACCAGTAGATAATTGATATGTGTAAATGTGTTTGCTAAGGGCGAACATACCCTATACAATAGTTACAGTGGACCTAAATCCTGATATACTACCCAAAGGACTAATGATAGTCTTTAATTAATTCTATTTGTGAAATAAAGTGAACTATTATTTGGTTTATCCAATTGTTTACAAGAAAAGAGGGGTTCAAAATGCTGATAACGACAGAGTGAGGATTTAGCAGATTAGAAAGCCTAGGGTTATGGTTCTCTAATCATGCAATAGAATTCCCCAATTCCTATTCTAATTGAATTCCTAACTACTCTTTCATTACTGACTTCTATCAAATTAGTTAATAGGTCTTGATCAAACGCTACCAACCATTTTTCCCCTAATTCAATTCCAATTTGGTTGGTTACGACTCAAATTTGGGGGAAGTATAAATCCAGAGAGAAAGATTTTAATCTGGTCAGAAACCCTTTAAATACGGTTGGTTATTTCACTATTTTAAAAGGTTCATTTGTTCTACAGATCCATCAATTATACAAAGTGGTCAATTATAATAGAAACTGAAAGCAATAAAACAAATTTATACACTGAACCATGAACATACAAAAGACTAATAAATAGATTTTATCAATTCTAATAGAAATTAAAAGCAATAAAACAGATTAATACACAGTGAGCCATGAACCCACAAAAGACTAATAAATAGACTTGATTGATTCTAATAGAATTAAAAGCAATAAAACAGATTAATATCTGAACTATACGAAATTCAATAGTTAAATTAGGGTCTTACAAACAGATTGCATCATAACACATGGTCAGACTGATAAACATAACCCAAAAACATTAAAAGAACAAGGGAGGGGAAATATTACAATTAAGAATCCCCGTGATAATCTTCAGGCACGTTTCTACTAATAACTACTCTCTTAGAGTTCCTTCTCACTCAGAAAAGCCTAATTTTCTCTCATAGCAAAAGGTGTCTTCAACAATAAACTTTCCCTTCTATTTATAACGGAAAGGCGGGTGACTCTCGGGGGACTTAGCACAATTGTCTTAATGGCCCGTGCTGACCGTAGTATGATTGTGTTTATTTTAGGGTCTTGCTTCTTTTTTTCATTTTTCCACCCTAGGTTTTGTCTTTGTCTATCAAAAAAGTAACTTTTGTGAAGGTAATCCATGTAAACATTATTATTTTCAAGCAGAAACTAATTAATTATCACCGAAAAGCTGGTCTATCAATTATTGTCTGGTCCTATTGATATCTGAGTTAAGACCCTAGGTAGCATGTGTATACAATTAATTGAAGTTTAAAATGGTTTGGATGTAAAGTTCCACTACATATCTAATGATCTGAACTATGTCATTTTCTTGATCACCGTATAATAATGAGGGAGTGTTCTGATCAGTATTTGTTCTGCAGATTCTTCAAAATGATGAAACCAATGTATCTGTCTTGGTACAGCGGGCTCTCTTATACGAGAGTATGGAAAAGTACAAACTTGGTGCTGAAGACCTTAGGACTGTGCTGAAGATTGATCCTAGTAATAGGATAGCTAGAAGCACCGTTCACCGGTTGGCTAAGATGGCTGAATAGGAATTCATTTGTCCTTTTCTTTTTCCTTTAATTATTATGCCATATAGGTTTTTACATCATCAACAACCCCCATTTCCTTTGCCTTGATAGTTAGGGGGTAATACGTATGGACTGCTTTTGATTGCTGTCACCCTTAATATGAAATGTGATGTATGGTTTATTTCGTTCAAGCTATGTCTTGAAATTAATATTCTCGTTGTCTTCACCAGATTTGAACTTAACAGAATTTCCATATTCTTTTTCTATTCATGTCCTCGAGTGTTTGGATTGTTTGCATATAAAGAAAGGCATTTGCTATTTCTTAAAATTATGCAAGAGAGAATGTGTACCTGTTACTTTATGCAAAGAAACTGTGATATACAGAATTTTGTTAGCACGATTTTCTTTGTTTGTGGATTTATGTACGGCACTTGTTAGTATTTTATGCTAGTTGTTTCCCTAGCATTGCTCGAGAATTAACAGATTAATAATTATAAAATATGTAAATTTAGGGTCCGTGGGAAAATTTTCCCTAAAGATTTAAAAGAAAAAAAAAATGAAAACTTCTCTAAACTCATATTTATGCAGTTACATTAAGTGATTATGCTAATTGAATATATAATGGATTATAAGTAAACACACAACTGATATAGCTAAGTATGTTTTTAATATAATAAATTATATTAAAATATTTATGTTTCAGATTTTAATCTTATATCTCTTAATGGACTATATTTTACAACTACGTTGGTTTTATAATCATATCAAATTCAAAATCAATTATTATCTGAGAAAAACAGTTGTACAAAATGAATATGTAAAATAGAAAATCGATTATGGAAATTTACAGTGAACAATATATTGAATAGTGTAAGTAACTTACACGGTTTTCTAGTGACAAGATAGATTGATGTAAATTAGTTTGTTATTTATTCGACTTAGGTATTTTTTTAAAAAAACAAAATTAATATAAATAAGCTGTATTATGTAAAGGAAAAGTCGTGCATTCATATATGATTTTAATAAAATATTTTTTTTAATGAAATCCTGAATTCATACACGACTTTATTTTGAAAAGCAATTTATTAAGAATTTTTTGACAACTTATAATCTCTTACAAATTATTATATTAATAATAATAATTTCACATTTGTTATATTGTAGATTTAAAATTCAATAGCATTATTTAAAATTTCTATCCGTTATTTAAATAATACTTTTATTAAGTAAAAGACTCAGTAAACTAAAACGTTTTATTTTTAAATTTATAATCACACCATCAACTTTATTAAAAAAATATTTACTTTACAAAATAAATTAAGAAAACAGATTGAGAAAAAAAGGCTTCTAACCTTTAGGTTAATAATTTATGTATTAAGTAAAATATTTGAAACTATTTACTGTTAATTATAAAATAATAGTATCATCATCATCTATTTTCAATTTTTACCAACATCCTCAATATTATTTATTTATTTTAAATAACTTTAAAACTTTAAAGTTATTAGAAAATGTTATAACTTGTCTTCATGCATATTCTAAAATTATTTTAATTATTTTAATTTTACAACACATTTAAGAACATTAAATTTGAAAATTAAAAAGAAAAAAACTAGTTTGTTTTAAAATAAAAGGCTCCAACAAATTTCTCGAAGAGATTTGAAAAAAAAAATCATGTTGAGAAATCGATATTTTCCAAATATATAGTAAAACGTGTAATTTAAGTAAATAAAAGAAAATATATTATTGAGGTAAAGAATTAAAAAAAAAAGTGTATATTTTAGAAAAACATTTACCGTAGGATGGTGGAGGAAAAATCCTGATTTCCATTTCAGTCCACTTGCGTGTGATGTTATTTATTGTCCTCTCCTCTCCTCTTCTATAAATTCACACTCCATCTTCAACTTTCTCTCTCATCAACTTTTCTTTTTTCAACTCTCTCCCTCATAAATATGTGTGGGGGTGCCATCATTTCCGATTTCATAGACCTCGATTTCAAGAATGGTCGCAAACTCACCACTCACCTTCACACTTTCTCTTCTCCCAAACCACAACCATCCCAACATACTAACAACAAAGGTAACACCTTTTCTTCCATGTCTTTCATCTTTTTTTTCTTCTTTCAGTACATTACTGCAACTTTTTTATGCATCTAGTTATGTCAGTTTTTGTTTTGGGCTTCGGTGGAGTTAGATACATCACACATAGGTTTGTTTGTGCATCTGAAAAAAAAAAATCTGAAGGAGTGAAGGGGAAGACTTTTATTTTTAGAAATTGATGTTTACAAGTCACGTATGCTTCTTTTATTCGCAATTTTCCTATTCATTGAAAAGAAAGAGCTCTAAAACTTGATAACTTTAGGAGTTATTATTTAAGCAAAAAGGAGAAAAAAGAAAACACTATCACTGTCATAAATTCACCCAGCGCACTGATCAATAATCAGAAGCCTTAAATTGAAGAGTGATGATAGTCTAACAACCTCATTTTTTCATATACAATTATTTAACAACTTTTAAATATTAGAATAAAAATATAATTATTATTATATTATTTTATAAAAATTGTTGCACAATATATTGTTGGGAAAATATCATTTCTCTAAATTAAATTATGGAAGATAGAGAAAATAACATTTTATAATAATTTTTAGCATACTCAAATATTTATAAAGTAAGAATGTTACCTTGGATGTAGTGGAGGCACGTGAGGAGGGGAAGAAGAAAAGATTGGTTGGAGTTGCAGAGAAGGGTGGTGCGCGAGTACGGAAGAACGTCTACAGAGGAATCAGGCAAAGGCCATGGGGCAAGTGGGCTGCAGAAATAAGGGACCCACGCAAGGGTCTGCGCGTGTGGCTCGGCACCTTCAACACTGCCGAAGAAGCCGCACGCGCCTACGACGACGCCGCCAAGCGCATCCGTGGAGACAAGGCGAAGCTCCCCCCCCCCCACCACCACCCACCGAGCAACAACACATGCCTCAGCCCCGAGTTGACTCAGCCCTGTTATGAACCCACTTTTAATGAGCATGACCTCGACCCTCAACTCAAACACCATATTTCGAACCTGGAATCGTTCCTTGGTTTGGAGCATGAACATCATCAGATACAACCTCTTGCTGAGTGGGACCCGCTCCATGCCGACCTTTGGACGCTCGACGACGTCGTTATGCCGAACCGCCACCTCTTCTGAAACCTTCAACACTGTGAAATTTTAAACCTAGTTTTACATCTTTTTTTCTTGTCATGAGCAAATAACTTGGGTTAATATGTGATGCACTTTTGTTTATAAGGGAATAGAACATGCACAAGTTTAAATAACAAATTTGGTTTAGATAAAAACTAATATTTATGTCTTTTATGTTTTTCAAAATAGACTGAGAATAAGAAAAAACGAAGAAAAATAGAAAACAGAAATTTATGACATTGATAGTTGCACCTTTTCAAGCAGATTTTTATTTTTAAGGACGTCTCCTTTCATATTTTACATGCAGATAAACAAAATATATAAAATTTTATATTTACTATTCTATAGTTTTTTCATGATTTCCTATAATGACGTTATTTTATTATTCCAAGCAACTCAACTATATTATTTTTTTCCAACACAATCATTTTTGAAAAAAAAAACATCGACTCTACAATTGACTTCATTCTTTTATATTTACGGGTCATGTTAATTTCAATTTAATATATTTCATGTAATTTTTAAAAAAAATTATATATGATATTTTTAATTATATAAAAAATTCATTAAAGGATTGAGAGTTTTAAAAAAATATATATGCTAATTTTTAATAAAATCATTTTTAAACATGAAAAATATAATGTATTAAAAACATATCTAATACAAGGATCACCTTAAATTTAAGATTTACATCTTATAAAAAAAAATTGATATCTGTATTTTATTTTCTTGATTTACACACTATTTTTACAAATACCAGTTCCTCAACTTTCCCTAGTAAAATCTAAACACATCCTTAATGTCACATATAACTTTTGATTCTATTTCTTGAGTCTTAGGAAAGGCAAATACTACTATATATGAACAAGCTTTGTTTGTGTTAATTTTTTTGAATACATGAGACATGCACAAATGATAGGTAAATAGTAATTTAAGTGCATTGAAAAGTGCATATGCCAAAAATGCACGAAAATTAAAGTAGTGACTTAGATGAACCTCCAACTACTCCATTTGTTTTCCTTGGAACAACATGTTCTCATTCCAATCTTCTCAACCAATCAAGCTTCCATATTAAACCATTCTTACACTTTATGCCAATATATGACACTCACCCATCTACTTCATTTCGAAAACAAAGTGGCAAAATAATGCCAATTTCCATAAGCTAACTTTAATTATAGAAAACTTTATTTTGTTTTACTTTCTTATCTTTCTTTTTTAGAATTTTTTAAGGAAAATTTTCTTCAAATATTACTTAAGTTATCTATAAGTTAAAATTAAAAAAAAAATATTTTTAAAAAATTATATAATTATAAATTTTAAATACGAAATTTATAAGCAATTCGTCTAATATTAATTTAATCTTCAATGCCTTGTTGCAGAAAACGAAAAAAAAAACACGGAAAACCATCAGGATCACGATTCTTTTTGAATGATTTAAAAACATGTTTTTCAATGTAGGAAGTTTTCTTAGCAAAAATGTTAAGAAAGTCGCCAAGAATTTCGAAGAGTTTTTGAAAAAATAATAAATAAATAATTTAAAAACAACAAATTAAAATTATTATAAATAAATAAAAGATTAAATATATTTTTCGTGATTGTACTTATTTTAAAATTTATTTTTAATCTTTGCATAAGGAATAATTTAATTTTTTAACTTTTAAAAATATATATATTTATTTATTTTATCAATTTTGTAATTATAATTACTAAATATTTAAGTATAAATAATAACTAAATTTATATTTAATAATTTTATCTTTATTGAAGTAAGATAATTATTATTAAATATTAAGTTTAAGTATTAAAAAAAATAAAAAACAAATATTTTTAAAAGTTAGAGAATTAAATTCATCTATATAAATATATAGAAAATAAAATTAATTTTTAAAATAAATACATAAATTTAAAATATATTTAACCTATAAATAAAAGTATTTCATTTTTATTTATTTATATTTATTTCTATTTTCTTTCTCCTAAATCCAATAATCTTTTTTTTTTTCATTCCCTTGAATCACACTTTTTATACTTTTTTAATTACTTTTTATCATTGAATACATAAGACTTTACCTTAACTTCGTTAATAAAGATTAAAATTAGAACAATGTAATAGAAAACATATAAAATTTAACCTAATAATATAAAAATTAACATTCGTGCATGCTAAGAATTCTTCAAAATTAACCTAATAATGGAACACTTCAATGCTTGATTTTTTTTCATCCATCCATGCATGCTACGTTTCTTCAAAGCGAATGGAAAGAAAGACGAATGAAAATATGTATAATTTCTGGTGCAAAAAGTGGTAGAAGATGAAGACTTTTCAAGAGAATTATTCTCCTTTAAAAAATATATGAAATTATTGCAATTCAATTCATAATATATATATTAAAGGAATTTTTGACATACTAAATTTATTTTTAGACATAAATAATTTTGTAAATTTAAATCTTAATTTATGATTAGTCTCATCCTATAGATTGAAGTTCCTTATATGGTGACACACTAAATGAATAATTAAATTCGAAGGTGCATGAACCAACCCTCAATTTCGAATAGTGGGACCCACATATCTAATACGTTAGATCTCAATTAAAGTGACACCACAACATGTTAATATTATTTAATTTTCTAATTTTCGATCACATTCAAACAACCGAACATTCTAATCTTAGCCAAAAAAGAAAAAAAAAAATAGTGCATTTTCTTATCTTCTAGATGAAACAGGAAAAAGAAATTGTAAGTATATAATTAAAAAAATTATGTACTTTAAAAGTATATTATATTATTTAATGTATAATAATGAAATATTATATAATTATAATTATTAATACGATATTTCAATCATGATCTATATTGAAAATTTTTTATTCCAGCAATAGATTTTGAGAAAAAGTTATTAATTCATTTAAAATTTATTCAATAGTATTGGACTTGAAGTAACTTATGGCAATGAATATTTATTTATATTTTAAATAACATATTACTTGTTAAAATAATGTAATGTGATAGTGTCAAATATTCTAAATTTAATAAATTTAATAAAAAATTCAAATTTAATAGTAACGTTATTTAATTTAACATTATAGAAACAATTTATTATATGATGTTAGTGTAAAAGTTGAATATATGGTGTGAATTGATGTTCACACACTGATCAAACAGAGAGAAATATTCTTTAGTTGCGAGTTTAGTCTAGAAATGAAATGTTTCATAAAATAATATATTAATTTAAGGTTCAGGTTCATGCTTATGAAAAAAAAATTCAGGTTCATTTAACTTGGCTTAATTTAGAAGACAAATATTCTTTATTTTTGGGAAAGGACAAATGATTAAAATTTAGCAGATAAGGTAGTCATGTTCAGTTAATATTAGGGTTCCTTTTAGTGGACACCATGTCAATTGGGAATATAATGAATTTTATATTATATCTATTTGCAGATATTTAATTATGAGGAAAGAATCAAGTTGCAGAATTTGTCGTATTGATTTCCCTGCTCCAAAAAGTAAAAATTAACTTACTGTGACATTTTTTGTCCTATACCAGACTAACTGAGATATGAAATTCTGACATTAAATTTTTCTTCCTTAAACATTTTCTATTTTTGTTTTTCATATATATTTTAATCTTAAAAGCAATATATACTTACTGAAAGTACTTATCTGAAAATCTAGATATAAAAAATAAAAATTACACGAGGAATTATTATTACGTTCTACTCCACCAAATAATTATTAAAAAAAAAAAAGGACTTTAAAGCCTTCAGTTTAAGCTTTATAATGACCTAAATATATCTTTTTAATGAAAGAGTTATGAATAATGGAAGTTGAGACTCATGTTATAAAATTTTCAGATGGAATAATACAACTAAAATATATTTTATCGACTTCGTGAGAACTCACATAGTGAAAACAACAAATAAATATATAATATGTTTTATGAAAGTAAAATAATTTTACATCTATCTTTTCATCTTTAAGCATATAATTAATAATTTATTGTTTTTCTTATTTATCTAGAAAACGTGAAAAATTTATTCACATTTTTATAATTAATAAATATAACAAAGATCTATTTCATTATCAAAATAATTAATTAATGTTAAATTATCTAACTAATATATATATATATATATATATTCAAATTTTACTATTTAATCAAAATAAGAAAATATTTACAATTTTCTATATACAATACTTATTATAAAATATCAAAATATTTACTCTATCTTCTACTTCTCTTCCATTCAGAATTTTCTCTTCATTTGCCATCTAATTTTGTGTAAAGAATATAATCATCACATTTTAATAAACCAAAAAAAAAAGGTAAGTTAGAGAAGAAATAATCATTTGAATATAATAAAATAAGATAAAGCTTCGTAAATTCAAAATAGGCATAATCACATTTTAATGAATTTTAAATATGAGAAACTAACACTTTAGTAGTTTGAGTCTAATTCAATCTCATAAAATTGATTTATGAAATGAGATTTGCATTGATTTTATATATATTAATTTAGTTATATCTATAGAGAATGTAAGATTTCTAATAATGTATACTAGTTTTGTGCCTATAGACTGATTTCTGAATTTTTTTCACCTTTAGGACCTTCTAATCTGTCCTCATTAAAGCACTACATATTAGGGTAGTCTCAACCAATTGTCTCATCTAAGCCTCATTATTCAAAAACAAATTACAAGACCTCAATCGACTTTTCATTATATGACATATTTGACTTTATGACTTAAAATATCATTAAAGTTTAAATATCTTAGCTAGATACATCTCTAAATTCATACATACTAATTATTAATCATTACAACATTCTTAAGATAACTACAATTTAAATATCCTCTCATTAGGATATGCATCTTACCTCATTGCCAATTTATAATTATCAAACTTTAATATTTACATATATAATACTCATCAATTTGTTATTAATTTTAAATTAAAGCAAATTCATACACGTTGAATCTACTAAGCGAATTTCATATTTGTTTAATAGATTTGAACACGAGACCAACTAAAACCTATAACAGATTATATTGAGCGAAATTCAAAGCGTTCAATAAATTTACTTAAGAGCTATTAGAACGAATTTTGTTGAGCAAAATATCTCACACTTGGTGGATTAAATAATCCAACAATTATTCAGAAGGTCCAATTTTAGATTCTTTGATCTAAACTATCATTTTAACACATATTCACTTCTCTAAAAGATTCATTTCATACTTTTTGAACAAAATATCTTAATCAAAGAATTTAAATTGATCATTCTATTCACTCAAACAAGAGAAACATGACTTTTAATACATGTAAATCAAATCAAGGTACTTTCCTCTCTAATATGTAAGTATCATAACAATATCAATCCATACAAATCATAAGATTTAAGTACAAATATGCATAATAAATCACACAATGATTCAAAATTTTATGTTCAACATTCAAAAACATTCAATTTAAATATTATCCATTCAATTTAAAACCCAATAAGGATTTCAATCTAAAGGACTATGTCATTCTCATATCTCAGATCTTTTATCCTATTTTTTATCTATGATTCTACAGTGATCATGTCATTCTAGAAATACCTTATTACAACCAATTACATTATTAAGAATCTAAGTTAGCATAGACTTATAATGAAGATGAAAACATCACATGTAAGGACCCTAAGGCTACATGCAAACCAATTCGCCCATGACTTCTAAAAGTAACTTAAGAAAATAGAGAACTTACCCAAAAGAAATTTCCAACCACTTTGAATTGATCTACTCTTAATGAGTTTCCACTTGACATTTTTCGATCTTAAGAAAAAAAAAATAAAAGATGAGTAAAACATCTTAAAGAGAAAATAAAAATCTAAAAAAAAAAAATTTAGAAAAATAATAGTTTTAAAATAATAAAAAATAAAATATTAAATTTTCTATTTATATATTTTTTTTAAATTTAACTAAACAAAATTTCATTCTTAAAATAAAAAATTATCCCATCTAAATTAATTTATATTATGTTCTTATAAACATAAACAGTTACATCTAGAATATAAAAAAAACTATTAAAATATCAAGATATAAAAATAAAAGTCATAAATTTATTTTATAACTTTGTAAATAGTCTAAAAAATTAATATAAGGTATAAAATATTTACTTGTAATAACATACATGGTGTTAAATATTTACTAATATTTACTTGTAATAGCATGTGTGGTATGAAATATCTAGTCATAATATTCTTAGAACAATATTTATACGATCAAACATAATTTTTTTAATTAGGTTAAGTTTAGAAATCCATAAAATTTTTATCGGATAAATTTTAATTAGATGGACTAAAATAAATTCAACATAATAATGCAATCTCCTCTGTAAAAAATATAATTCAACATAGTGGATGCAACATAATGATAGGATTTTTTTTTTTAAAGATTGATGTGCCTTTATCATAATCACAACCCATTCAACAAAGTACTTGTAATATTATCATCTATGATACTTTGATTCATATATGGATATTTCATTTATTAAATAATTTTTAACATAAAGTGTTGCCAGAATAAGTGAAAATGGTTCGTTCTAGTCAATTCTGATTCGTGGTTAAAACTTCAAGTGATCAATTCCTTTTCTAGATTCGCAATGCCGTTGGATCCTCTCTGGCCACTTTCTCTCCATCCCCTCTCCTTGGGAAATCATCATAGTTTGATATATTTGACGGCACAAAAAAGCCATGTTTTTTTAACATAAAGGGTACAAACCGAAAACATTTTTCAAATACTAATATTACTACAACAGATTTGGCACCTTGCTGTGTCATTCTTATCTAGTACAAAAGATTAGAAAAAAAAATCTGGGCAAAGAGCATCTAAAAAAGCATAAAAGAATTGTTTGCATACAATCTACATTTCACGCATGACGTAACTGTAAGACAGAATGCACTACTAATTTTTATTTTGGTATGACCCTACTCTATTAATTTGCCCAAACATAACACGCAAACGAATCATAAAAGAAAATCCAATATATGAAGTTCAAAGCTTTTCAATATATATTAGTTTGCCACCCGATCGCAACTTAATTGCCTTTTCTCGGCCTGACTTATTTTGACATACCACACGAATGAATGCATCGCACAATATAATGGTAGAAATTATACTTCACTTCTATTTATATCAAGTGAATATCAAGTGAAGAAGAAATAGTATACAACATAGAAAAACAACAACTTAAAATTTCTGGACGAGTTCACTAAACCATTACTAAATTCAAAATACCAAACAAACGTCAAAGTCAAGCGAACACCAATTTCTTCCATACAAACGTATTGATATAATGTAAACAAAGATGGCCAAGGCATATCAAACAAATGGAACAATATAACTACCGGAACACAACACTCTTTAACAGATTATTTATCACTATTATAATTGGAGTATTATAATATCACTGTTTGCAAATAAGACACAAGGTGACTTTTGGGTCAAATAACACATGGGTCAATTTTAATAAACTTCTAAACTTATATTTTATTGGACATGAAAATAGGAAGAAAAATAAATCAAACTTTACAGTAAATTTAACTCAATTTATGTACATAAATTTGTAGAGAATTTAAATGAATGAGCTCCTAAAAAGTTAAAGTGCACAAATTAATTTTAAATTATGTAAATAGAGTTTTCATTTTCTTCTATAATTAGAGTACAAGTTATGAAATTGATCCAAAAATAGCCTATGCAAATAACTTCCAAAACTTCTTCCAACCAATTTCATCATTTTGACTTCAAACTTAAGTCTATCATCAATCATGTTAAAAAAAAATCTTGCATTTGTTACCAGAGCCACAATTTTCATTTTTGAAGGCAACGGGATGTTGAAGACTTACACGGTAGCCAGACCCAGGAAAGAACAACCGACAAAGAGAGGAAATCAAAGAAACAAATACAAACTAAATAGAATCTAGTTACCTCTTTCTGATACACAAGTCGGGAGGAACCATCGTTTTGCAAGCATAAAAACAAACATATTGGTCGTTCCTATAGAATCAACAAATGGTTAATAGCAAGCACATTATAAAACCCGAAACTAAAGTTCTATAAAAAAACTCAGCCAAACAAAAAATCGCAATGAGTTATTGCACCGTCGATCATATAAGAAATACCATATTCCATTCACAACTAATCATTAACATAGTAAAGAATAGAACACCATTAATACAACATCAAAACTAATAAGAAATTTTGCAGCACACATTGTAAATTGTTAGCACCAACACCGAAAAGGCACAGAACAAAAAGAAAAAAAAAACTGTAGAAAACTAATTTCACCTCGAATTAGATTATTGAAGTTATAACTATTAGCAATGAACACCTGAAAATGTTCTTGTCTCTCTACAGGATTACTAATACCTAAAACACGAAACAGGGACAATGCATTTCTTGGATCCAGTACTACCCCAAATCATGATTTGCTAATCAATAACTTTAGCTGGAAACTTATTACTTCCACTATACATTACGAAATTAGATGTAAAGACATCAAATACAGAAAAATAATTATTTTGAAATTAGTCAACTAGATATTAAATGACTAAATTGTTATATACAATGTATTTACAGCAAATGCTCAATTAAACAGGAGGAATGCAATGCATAATTAGGAATGATGATTTAATCTATGATATCTATGGGCTCCTTTAAAGGTACCAAATCAGCAAATTGTAACCAATCTGGCAGGAACCTTTTCCCTACCCGAATCCACAATCGACCCCGCAGCAAGAATTCGAACAATCTTCTTAATGGCAAAATGCAAGCAATTCGAAAGCATAATCCACGACAGCACCTGATACACAAAATCAAAAGCAGGATCCGGCACTGAAGATGAGGATTCATCCCAATTGTATCCATCCCCAAATCTATTGAAATTCCTACCACCCCCTCCGAAGCCGCCGCCTCCGCCGCCAAAAGGACCGTCTCCTCCGCCGCCGCCGCCAAAAGGACCGCCACCGCCGTCACTGAAGAGGAACCCGTCGTTCCCGGCTTCCCCGGATTGGTCACCTGATAATCTGCGTTTGGTTCGTTGTTTTTTCCGGAGCAGTGTCCGGCGTCGTAGTCTGTACGTAGCAGGCTTCACGGGCGGCGCTGCGACGGCGTCGTAAGGCTGGATCATGGCGGAGATCTGATCGGCAGCCGAATCGGTGAGGGAAAGGTTAGAGGTGGATTGACAGGCACGGAGGAGGCTTAGTCCTTTGGCGGTGGTTACGGAGACGGTGTCGGCGACCATCATGATGGTGATCATGGTGAATTTGAGACGACTGGGGTTTGGGGAGAGGAACGAGGATCTGAGAATAAAATTCTGTTACCTTTTGTTAAGATTGAAAGAAATGGAATAGAAATTGAAATGGGTTTTCTCGTGTCTTGCATTGGATATTATGAAGGCTGCACGCAAAGCTAGCGTGTCAATTTGATTTGACCACTAGATTTAGATTTGCCACGTGTCCTTCTAATGAAACACATACAGATGGTGTACCCATCTTCAATTGGGCTTTTGGGTTATTTGTGATTGACAATGGGCCAGATTAGTTAATTTAGTCCACGCTGAGTTTAAAGTTTAATGAAAGAAAGGAAGAGATACTAATGAGTTATTATATGAAGTCCGAATTCTATTTTTAGTGTTTTACATCTCTTTTTTTTATATTTATTTTAATCTTTTAACTTTAAAAATTCAATTTAATCATTTATATTTTAAAAATAATTCAGCTTAATTCATTCCATCACATACGAAAAATTATTTCTAGTTTTTTTGGTTTATCAGCAATTAATTTGAAAATTTTAGTAAAAAAATAATTTTAAATTATAATTTAAATGAGAAATATTTTTTTATAAATTATAATTATTATTAAGTAAAAATTATTAATAAAATTTTTATTTTTTAATATATATTTTGATGATTAATTTTTTTAATATAATTGTTGAATATTTTATGATATTATTTATGTTCGGGATATTATATAAATTTTTTTAGAGATCGTCTAAAGATAAGATTAAATTAGGGTTTATAAAGTGTTACAGATCTTACCTTATTGAACTGGTTTTATGAGGATGAATTAAGTTTAAATTCACTATTAATATACTATCATAACCTATCCTAATAATATTCTCGGACCATTATTAGATCACTCAAAAATTTCTTAAATCGATATCGGAATACTATTATCAGAATACCCATAAAAAATATATTTTGAATAAAAAATAAAATAATTTTAAAATATGTTAAAATGATGATAAAAAAATAATAATATAAAAAAAATATTAAATTTTTTTATATATTGTTATAAATAATATATTAAAAAGTTATATGATATATATATATATATATTTTTAAATTATTATTTAATTTTAAAAATATAATTTTATATTTAATATATTATAAGTTATTTGGTTTGATTTTTATTTAAAATCTAAAATCTAAATTAAATCATATAATTTAAAAAATATATATATATTAAAAAAATTTAAAAAAATTTAAATTAATTTTTAATTTTTTAAATAAGTTCGGTCTTAATTGATTTTTAATTTTTTAAATAAATTAGATTTTAATTTATTTTCAATTTTTTAATCCATTTTCAGTTTTATTTTTATTGTTTCGATTTTTTTGAAATTGTCTTATATATTCTTAAAAATTACAAAAATTATATATTTTCATAAATTTCAATAATTTTAACATGATAACGATATTTTTTATCCTACCTAACTATTATTATCAATCATAAGAAAAAATGGATGATTGTTTGGTTAGAAAGGTTATGGTGCATCTAGCTTGTAAAAATAAGGTTATTTTTAGAGTTTTAGAGGGATAAATCAAATGTTGTGAGGCAGTTCTGGATATGTAAACAACAAATTTAGGACCGAATTAAAACTCAGTTTTAATAGTGTCTCTTCTTTTATAAAGACCTTATCTTTATTCTGCATTCAGTCGAGAAGGATTGTTATTTTGACTGGGAAAGTGTTTTGTTTTAAATGTAATGTCATACTTTACTTTCTATTATTGGTTGGGTAACAACATGCTTATATACACGAGATATAAGGTTGGTTCAGTTGTAAAGGTTGAACGGAAGAAAATATAGGTGGTGGGTTTGAATTTTTATAAAAGTTAACATATTAACAACAACTTTTTTTATTTTAAAAAAAAAAATCTTGTATACATTTTAATAATATATATATATATATATTTTTTTTAAATGTATGAAAAATAATGATAAACAAGAAGTATCAAATAAATTAGAATTAAAAGAAAATATATTTATAGAAACAATTATTGTATAAACTGAATTTTTCAAAGTGAAAAAAAAAAAATTAACTTGTAAGGTTGTTTAATTTGAAATTATATTATTTTTTCGTGATAAACATCAACCAGCTTATCATTTAACATAGTTAAATTTCATAACATCAGTTACTGTTGATTGAATTTATATTTCTAAATCATAAAACCATTGGTTTAGGAATAACCCCATCAAGTTGGAAACTCACCATTTTGTTTCTCTTCCCTTGGAGACTGGAGTTTATGAATTCAGAAAATCATAGACCTGCTTGCTCAAGTTTTCATGATGTCTAACTACACAAAACTTCATCGGAGAATTTTTTTTTAGACGAGATTTATAATTATTGCTTTCAAAAGTGAGTAGTGAGGGAGGGAAAAAGAGAGGATCTAGTTAAGATATTCTTGTAAAGCATGTAACTGCAGCTGTTGTATAAAATTCGTTATTTATCATAAATAAAAAATGAAAGCCAATTCAAATTCAATTATCATGCTTTATTCTATTCCAGTCCCACCAATCCAGTATCCACCATTTCCTTTATGGTGGGCGGCATATTATTGTCTAAATCGTCATACGTGATTTAAGATATTGCAATCAGACCACCACCCCAAGCAACCTTAGCCATGAATGTTTGGTCGGTAGCTTACTAAATCCCTGGTGGTCCCTCGTCATTACATACCTATAATACCACAAATGTCCACTTTTTCTACTCTGTATCCACGAAGAGTCGTGTTAAAAAACCCTACAACATATTTCAGAATAATGAGAAGAAAAATGAGATAATATAGATAAATGTGATGGAAAGTAGAAGAGAAAAACGAATTGTAAAAATATTAGAAATTTGAGTATGATTACAATCAATAGTATTGAAATGCGCATTATATTGATCCTTAAGATCGTGGGACCCTCCAAAGACAACTGGGCAAGCCATAGCCTTGTGTTTGGTACACTCAATGGAATTTATTGTTAAAAAATATCTCAAAAGTCTATATTTTAAAGTGTTCAACCTGCTTGAGTTTTTGTTTAATCTAAGATTTAAGATATTTACAGAATAAAACAGAAAGAAAAGTTGAAGATAGATTTATTCAAAGCCAACCACTAACTATAAACGAATTGCAACCACAGAATTAAGTTATTTTATTGACTACTTACTTGTCAATTGGCTATTATAGTAGTTGTTAAATACCGACCTCGTATGACAATAATTGCTCTTTTATTGTTCTTTTTCTGATCAATTTTTTGTCACTTATTGTTTTATAATGGCTTGAAATTACTACTCTATTTAGTACAATCTGTTTATACGCAAATTCTGGTCAATTGAATTCTATATATTGATTTTGCTGTCTAATCACTAACTACGCCCCAGAAGTTAGGGGTCTTATGGTCAATATGATGTTTAATAACCTTTCACTGTCCAAAACACCCCCTTGTTATTATGTTCCTTATGGTGGCCAAAGAAAGGGTAAGAACGGTAAAGCCACCAAGTTACAATTACAAATAAGTCACAATCCAAATAAAGTGATTGCGGTTGTAACTTTGTAACTTGGTATCATGGTATAGGGAGTATAGCTTCAAAGGAATCATCTCAGTTCCTCAGGCTCTGATAGGCTGTAGGATTTGCTGGGGGTGATTACAAATCACAGGCATGTATATAACATGTTTTTTTTCTTCCTTAAACTTTTCCATTTCATATATTACATCAAGAAAGAACTATAACTAGTATATCACTGCACATATACATCATGTTTTTATCATGAATAACTATAGTAAAACTAAAAACTGTTCTCTTTATTAGTTCTGTTTGTGATGAGGTTTCTATTAGCATAAAAAGTTAGGAACTGTAGGTGTCTATAACCTGTAACAATTATTGGAATGCAGTTACCATGGTTCTTTTTCCATCTTTTGTGAATGGATTGGCGAGAACCGTGTCAATCAAGAAAGATAAAAATTGTAAAAAGGAAGATGGAAGGAAAGCTGCGGAAGAATTGGCAAAGGAAGCAAGGAAGAATGAATTGTTGTTGAGTTCATCTGGAGTTGTTAAGTCGACCAAGGCCAACAATTTTGTTTCTGTGTTCACTAATAGGGGGCAGAAAGGAGTCAATCAGGATCGTCTTCTTGTTTGGGAGGTAAGGCAACACTTTTTCAAGCCTTTTCGAAGTTAGCTTAGTGTACAAATTATCAAATGTTATACTTTGTTGGCTGCTGCTGATGCTAGGAATTTGGATGCCAACAAGACATGATGTTCTGTGGAGTTTTTGATGGGCATGGCCCTTGGGGACACTTTGTAGCCAAAAGGGTCAGTAAACTTGTACCAGCCTTTTTGCTCTGCAATTGGCAGGAAAATCTGGCTGCAACATCACTTGACCTGGATTTTAAGATGGAAGCAGATAAACATATCCATGGATTGGACATGTGGAAGCACTCCTACATCAAGACTTTTGCTGCTGTTGATCAGGATCTGAAGCAGCAAACTGGGTTTGATTCCTTTCTTAGTGGCACTACAGCATTGACAATTATCAAACAGGTTATCTATATTCACATGTGATTCACTATTTTCAAGTTTTTATACATTTTATATACTTATCTGAACTCTTGAAATTTTTAAGAATTTTTTTCTATATGTGTTTTACATGTATTCCTCTTTCTGAGAAAAAGAAAAGCAGAAAAAAAAATGAGCCAAATGAATTGGGGTCCGGAACTTATAAATAAATAACTGATATTCATTTCTCTAGTTCTGCTACCATGTGTAAGATGTTATCGGGATAGTAATGAGGTCCCCTTTTATTTTAACATGTCAAAGAGGTTGTGTTTGAAGTAGAAATAAGGAAAAGAAAAACTATAATCAACTATAGATGTTCATCTTGGTTTTCTATCCTAGTCTTTAATTAATAATAAAGACATACCATGTTGGCTTGATGGAAATAATTGCTCTTAGTTACTCAATTTTTGTGGCCATGCTCTCAACTTGCAAGTGTTATACTAGATATCGGTTTGGTGTAATAATCAGAAAGTGTGCTGAAATTGTTTGTCACTGATGTTTCAGGGTGAAGATCTTATTATAGCAAACATAGGTGATTCTAGGGCTGTCTTGGCAACAACTTCAGAGGATGGCACATTAACTCCACATCAGCTTACCACTGACTTCAAGCCAAATTTACCACGTCAGATTTATCTCTCTTACACACTCACTAGAATTTTTTTTTTTGTAAACTTCATTTTTTATTAAAATTTTTATTTAGAATGATATACTTCATATTTGATTTTGTTTTTCTTAAAAGTAAATTAATATTAAAACTCAATATAATTTTTTTATTTAGCACAAATATTAAATAAAGTTGTTTTAATTTAAAATTAATCTAGAATATTAAATATATGAACATTTATCAAAATCAAGATAATTAGTATTTTGATGTAATTCTAATTCATCTAACGTGGATCAAATACTGAGTGTTGTATTTGTTGTTTTCAGAGGAAGCTGAACGCATAACACAGTGTAGAGGGCGGGTATTTAGTTTGGAAGATGAACCAGAAGTGTTCAGGGTGTGGATGCCAAATGGTAAAACACCAGGACTAGCAATATCTAGAGCTTTTGGAGACCACTGCATGAAGGACTTTGGACTAATCTCTGTACCAGATGTCACACACAAAAAAATTACCACCAGGGATCACTTTGTCATCTTGGCAACAGATGGGGTATGCGTCTTTTATGTGTTTCATGTAATCACTGCTTTAAGATGAGCATTCAATTTAACCCAAGTTAAAGGAAAAATATTAAGAAAAGGAACAAATTTGGTTCAGTATGGTATCATTTAAAGTGTTTAAGTAATTAGTTACTTCTTCTGCTATCTCTCAGGTATGGGATGTTATATCCAACCAGGAAGCAGTGAAGATTGTTTCTGCAACGCCACATAAAGAAAAAGCAGCTCAAAGGCTCGTTAAATGTGCCATACATGCATGGAAACGAAAGAGAAGTGGAATTGCAATGGATGACATGTCAGCTATTTGTCTCTTCTTTCATTCTTCCCCTTCCCACCAACTCCCAGCCATTAAAATGGTTGATTAAGAAGAATGCTAGCTGGGTGGTTAAACAGTTCATTGCAACTTTTCTTATTACACAGAAATACATATAGACTTGTATATATAAACTTGTCGTTTGTCTTAAGACCGTGTCAATAATATATATTCGTGACCGTAGGCACAAGCTTTATTTGTACTTAATGCTGAAACATCAGCAAAGAGGAACATCTGCAATAATGGTAGAGTGTTGCAGAACCTTACCATTTCAATCTCAAGTACCACAATTAGAGGTTTTATAGAATACTATTTCATATATCTAACCTATAGATATCTTAACCAACGCAAAAGTTATACTTAAAAAAAAAAAAAAAAGAGAATTACGTGCACCACTGAAAATCTAAGAAATCTATTCTATCATTGTAATGGGTTACGTGAGAAAGTCCCACATAGATGGTTTTAACTTGAAGGCGGAAGTTATTGACTGTTATTTGTACTTTCAAAATAGATAAGAAAACTTTAATTTAAAAAAGTTGTAAAACTTTAAAAGGCGTTTTAATTTTTCCAAAATAAATTAATCAACATATACATGATTTAAATAAATAAAATAATATATTAATAACAAAATTTAAAAATGAATTGAAACTTAAACTCATTTCCGCTATTTTATTCTTTTTGAGGCATATATTAGCTGCATGTTAAATCTAGAATATGTTGTTTTTGCCTTATGTCCTTAAACATATGTGGAGTGAATATTAGAAACTATATCACCCAATTTCACCTAATTAATTTTGAAATGAAATTCAACGAAAATTCCCTTTCAATAAAAATTCACTAAATTTTTAATAAATAAAAAATAACTAATGAAATATAACATAAGATGGATATTGAAATAAAAACCTTATTATAAAAAAAAAAATTCATTTGGTCTGACATGAGTGTTCTCTTAAAAAGTGAAGATTTGTATTTATAACAGTATTTAGCGTAAATTTATTAACAGTAAATATTTCATATTTGCGTCATCTTATTTATAAAATAATTTGTACTTTCTCTCTACAATAATAATATTGTTTTATTACAAATATTTGAAGACGGGTGTACTTGTTTAACTTTTATTCCCGACAAATATTAAAATCATTGTTCTGTCTTGTTCCGCACATGTTTCATTTGATAATTTAAAATATTTTAAGATAATTTTATTTATTTTTAAAGTTTTGTCTCAATACAATTTAAGTTTATTTATTACAGTACTTATTAAGTTAATATTATTTAAATTATTAAAAATTATTAAAACAGAATATAATTTTAAAAGTAGAGAAATAATAATAGTATCTTAAAATATACACAGATAGAATATTAATTGAGTTAATATTATTCAGATAATTTATTTTTTATTTTAAAATATTAATTTTAAAAAGTTTATTAATCATGGGAATAGAATATTATAATTTATTAAAAATAAGAGTTTATCAATTTTGTCACTAATTAAATGTGTGGAATATATTAAATAAATAATGGAAAAAGAATACAATAAACTTAGCTGAAAGAAATTGGGAATATGAATGAAATTGGTACACTTGTGTGGAATCTAACAAGTGTGTGAGATCTCTTATTTATAGAACCAAACAAACCCAACTGCTACTAACCAATCGTCACTGCAAGACGAGTCGTCTTCTTCTTCCATTCTTCAATAATTCATTCATCCATTGATTCCGATGGCCGTGACTAAAGCCTTGCCCTGTCATGATCTCATTAACATCTCCGATTTCGATGCCTTACTCTCCGCAGACGATTATATCTCCATTTGCGGCTATGGTTCCCTTCTCTCCGGTAATTCCTATATGCATTCATTCTTTCATTTATCATATTTATTCAATATAATCTTCTTTATCAATTTGTCCCCAACCTAAACTATATTTATATATATTTTCTGACACAGAGAGAAGTGCCAGAAGCACTTTCCCCAACCTCGTTAACTTCCGAATCGCCCGCTTAACCGGTTTCCGCCGTCTCTTCACATCTGTTGGAGGCGTCTTTTTCACCCACGGCGTTGCCAATATCAAAACTCAGGTCCTTTTCTTTTTCCCCATTTTCTTCAAAGCATTTTTTTCCTCCCATTTTAAAACTAAGAACTGTTACTCTGCTTTTAATAGCAAATTTTATTTTATTTTTTCTTGCAAATTGAATGATATGTTAAAAATCTGATGACGAATTTTAATTCTTATATTCAGAAATTATAAATATATTTATTTAATCTAATAACATTGTATAATGTGTACTATATTTATAATAATTATCTTAAAAATTAGGTTAAAAATTACTTTAAGAAAAAGTGGCTATATCTCTCTATTGAAATTATAATAAAATAAAATACTTTTGGATAATAACTTTAACGTCTTAATTTTTTTAATAAATGAAATTAGTCTTTTTATATTTTTAACAAATGGTATTTATCTCTTTTATTTATTTTAAATTAATATATTAATAAAACTTAAATAAAAATATAAAAATATTACAATTATATAATATTTTATAAGTCATTTATTGAAAACACAATGTAGTTGAATATCTATTTTACACAAAGAAATTGAATGCCTATTTTAAAATTAAAGGAGAGGTGAATTTATTATGTAATATGACTTCTGGAGATATAAGTGCAATTTTTTATGCTTTTATGCGTTAAAAATATTATTCTTTTTACATTATCAGTGTATATAATATATATATTGAAGTTAAAGTTTTAAATAATGGTTTTCTTTTTAGTTATTTAATTAGACTAATCACAAACAGTTTTGAAAGGAAAATATAGAAAATTGTGAAGAAGTTTTAGGACGTGATGGTTGTTGGATGTGATAATTGGGGTTTTTGTTTGCGTGCAGGAAATTGCCGGCCTTTCCGTTGAACCATGTGAAGGGGAAATAATAATTATAGTTGTTTTTGAGATAAAGAAAACAGAGGTACTATCTTCACAAAACTTTGAATTATTTCTGAGTTGTGAGGCCTATTTTTGAAGATTCACCATGGCTAAAAACGAAAGGCAATTATCTGATCAATTCTTATTCTTTATTTTCTTGTAACGATTTAGATTCCAGCATTCATGGAAAGAGAACGCGAATATCAGTTTTTAGCTGTGAGTTTTTATTTATTTATTTATTTATTTTTACTTCCTTATGAATTTCTTATGGTGATAATACAATATCCAATTTGACACCAGTTTCAAGAGTTCCAAATATAATTTTATTTTATTTTGTCTTATAGGTTGTTCCTGAATCACTTGATGGGAAGCCCTTTACCAATCCAGCAGTATGTTATTCAAATTTTACATTTTAGTGATTATCTTGTTTTTAATTTTAGTAACTTTGTTTTTTTGCTAGATTTATTTGTAACCTATGTAATGGTGTTTAACTGTATTTTGTTGGTTTGGTGTGTCATCAACGCAGGTTCTCTGTGCTTCTTACACTGATGAGGAATTCTTTAAATTTAAATGCAGTGGTAATGTTACAAAATCCAAGTTTATCTTAAGTCAGAAGTATTAGATTGCAAAAACACTGAACTGCGCTACGCTTAGTTTTAATTAAATGAATTATATCTTCTTTTTTTAATATTACTTTTTGCAACTAATTTCTAACATTTCTCAGGTATCCAAAAAATATAGGCTAATTTTTATTTTTTTGTTGGATGCTCCAAACATATAGTTTGATGAACGTATTTTTTATTCATAATCATATAGTAAAATTTTATTTAAAAACTTAATTTTGTAAATAAAACTTATGTTACTTTTATTTAACTTCAAAAAAACTTAAAGCAACATATGTGGTATTTTTATCAGTGTGTCACCCTTTCATAGAACCACAAAAATTAATTTTTGTACTTGTTAATTAAAAATACATTTTAAGCTCACGTCTTATTCATATTTATCAATTTAAAATTAAACAAACAAGAAAATTATAAGGGTATGTGGTCTATTACTTATATATCTTTACATGAGACTGGAAATTTGGAATTATCGAAGATTAGCATTATATTGGCTCCTTGTTAAGGCTTTATTGTTACTTTGAACCTGAAGCCAACACTGCATTGAGTTTGCATCACATTAAACTAGATTAACTGAGATCTGACAGGGTGAGACTTAACTTACTCTGCCTCTCTCTTGATATGATCAGCGTGAGTTTTATCTTTTATCTTACTATATATTTTACACTCCATGCGTCTGTGACCTTTTTCTAACAGAGGGCAGGGAAAAATATTTTCAACGATATGGAGAATATAAGATCCATAAGATGTGGCGGGACGATATTTTACCATGCCGCGTTTATCTTCGTCACTGGCAAGTACCTTGTTGTGTTACTTAATTCATTGATTCGAAACACTTAAGTGGAAGTGCTCGTTGCTATTGTGTTTTAATGTATCAGATAAGAATTGCAATCTATCACTTTAGATATTTTAGAGATTTGCATATAATTGTTTTTTTTCTGAGGTAGGTGCAGGGTATATCATTGTCTAGTTAGCATGGTTAGTATCATTCATGTTTCAAAACCATATGGATGCCACGATACTATGTTCAATACTATGTCATTGTTAGTGCAATATAGCATTGTATGTTATATTTATGAGAGGCATATGATTATTTTTGTGTTATTTGACATGATTCGTAAAATTAAGGGATGGTAGTACTGAACTGTTGCAGTGTCCTTGGTGCGAAAAGCCTTGGTGAAGAGGTGTACAATAACTTTTTGGATCATACTTTCCTTGGTGACCGTAAAACAACCATACGTCAGTATTTTGAAAAAGTAGGTACAAAGATAATGGAAGAAGAGCCACCGGAGTCTTTGAAAACCCGTTATGGTGGTTGATGGGATGAGATGGGACCAATTCGCCATATCTGAATTTGACTAGTGTTCCAATTATTTCTTATTATAGCATCTTTTTATTGAAGAGTCACTGCTGCGAACTTTGAATGGTGGTGACAATAGACAAGGGAACAAAGCAGATTTCTATTTTCTAGGATGAAGATATATTAATAAATTGATAGGGCCAGCAGATGATCAGAAATAATATTTATATTGTGTGAATTAAAGCTAGTAACACTGCCCCTTCAACAAATATTTATGCAAAAATGTTTCATTGCATTCTTTTTACTCTACCTCCTATTATGTCTCTTGTGATATAAGTGATATAAAATATTATATATATATATATATAAATATATAAAAGTAGACTTTACTTACATAAAAGTTATACATGAAACATAAAGATAAAATACGAAAGTGAAAGAAGTATATTTAAGGAATGTTAGCGATTAAGTGGAAGTAATTAAGAAAGAAATATGAAGAAAAAAAAGTTCGTATGATTAAAAGAAATAAAAATAATATTTTTTTAAGATTATTTATCGTAAAAATATTATTTATTTATATCGTCACTATTTTTATTTATTATATTATTATATAAAAAAAATAGGGGTAGCCTGTCTGTTATTTTTCGGATTTCATCTATTTTATTTTTTAATATTTTCTTATAATTCCATTTCAGAGTTATCAAAATGTAGTATTTTTAATGATAATGATAATTGATACGAAAAAGAAAAATTAATATTATAAAAAGAATTTAGCTTATTTAAAGTGAGGGCCTGGGTAAAAGAATTGAACCAAATAGAACCACCTAATTAAACAATTAAATAATTATAATAGCATAAAATTCAATAGTTCGAATGAAATATTGCTTGATAAAATATTTAAGTACAAAATTAGTATTTGTGATATTGTGTTTATTTGGGAAATTAAATCAAGTTGCAAGTCCCACATTGGAGATTTTTGTAAACTGGAGAGGGGAGTTGGCTATAAATAGATAGAAGAAAATGTTTTCAAAGTTAACCTGTCCTGTCAGGGGGTGAAAGGCGACTCGTTAATGATCGAATAGAGACGACGGGTCGTGCCAACACCTATCATTTCGAACACACAATTAACGGCGGGTGAGTCCTGCCCTACTTTGGTTGGGAATTGCCCGTCAATTTTTGGAAGCTTCTCCTAGGAGAGGCTCTCTATCAGTTCTAAAATTTGTGAATGATGGGACATTGTATAAGTTGTGTTAATTGAAATAATTTTGTGGTGATTTATTGTCCTTTCTTGTGGTTTTCATTTTTACAACTGGTATATTTAATACAATCATCTGATACAATCATCTTTCTCTAGTTGTTGGATTAATAGTTGGATCATCTTCCTATATGATGGCATGTAATGATCTTTTATCATGGTTCTTGAAAGTCTGAGCTTGTTATACAGTTGTCTAGGTGTTTCATATAATTTGGTATGTTTCTCAAAGGAATTTGAACTAGAGTTATCAGAGGAAGGTATAGAGACAATATGCATGATTTTACCTGGGGGGTAAAAACAATAGCTATCTACAAGGTTTGAGATTAAATTGTTACTTTGAACTGAGTCAATAAGCTGATTTTCTTCAGTTAGCTCTTTTGTTGTAACTGCCTCTACTACCTCAGTCGGGATGTTCAATATACTCTGTTTGCCGAGTTCTTTCTCCAGCTCATACCACAATTCACCTTCAGTCACAGAAGTGTTAATGTGTTCATAGGAATCAATGAGTTGTTCTTCTTCATCAGCGACATCAAGTCCAGATCTTTCACTTGAGAAGGGGTTTGGTTCATCCTTATTAAGCATAAACACACTTTCAGTCAAAAGAGATTTACTCATAAATTTTGGTACAAGAGAAATTTTGACAAGTATAATTTAGACGATAGTTTGACTGTGTGCAGCCATAGTTTTGACAATGGCTTTTGCAACAGTTTTTGCATGCTTTATATATGCATTATATATGATGGGGAAAACCCCACATAAAACAGATATACAATAATAAAAACAGTTTGAATATTAAGATTACTGCAAATGCAATGGATCAGCTGCTATTCTTACTAAGTATGGTTGAATAACTGTTCAATAAGTGCAAACTCTTGCCAAATAATGTATGTTATATTCCTGAAGAGCAGGAAAGTGCTCAGAATGTCAAATAAAGATAAGGAAACTCAGTTACCGGGGTATTACTGGTTACTGGCTGTAGAATAACACCTGCACCAGCTACCTTGTCTTTTACACTGGATATAGATTGCAAGTGAGATCTAAGGGTTTTTGCTGAGTGGTAGAGCACATTCAGAACCTTCGTATGCTCAACCTGATCCCATAAATCATTCAACCAAGACGATGCAGCAACCTAACAAAAAATAACTCTAGTAAAGAACAAAACATTATCTAATAAAAAACATTAGAAACAAACTAATTAAAATTAATATTTGCTAAAACATTGGAGATTGAGAGAACTAGTTAGAGCACCTCGGAACGGAGATCATCTACAGAGGAAGCTGAAAATGTTGGTACCAAGTCGGAATTATTTATAATAGTGGTGATAAAATGATTCCCTGATTCAGCTAACTCCCAGGTCATACAAGCAGCTGAAAAAATAACAATAATGAAAAGAATTAGCAATAATAATTATGACATAGGCAAGGTTCCAATATGATATAAAATTCAATGTTATATGACAAAAATATTTAAGGAGAATAAGCATTCTTATTTGAAACAGAATATAATTACATGTCCTAAATTGTAATATATATCACACTAAATAGCAATATACATCTCAGGTGCATTCATTAAAATAATAATGCTGGACATATAAATTTGAAATCACATCACAGCCCCAAACTGATTATGAAATAGGTCCAGCTCATTTTCAACGCAAACATAAATTTTACCATTATGAAAAATGAAAGGATAATTCATCATCACTTAAACAATTAGTAATAATAATTGTTCAATTCAATAATTTCAAATGTAAAGTTAATATGATCATATGCCTGGGGCAAATGTGACGCAGGTGCTTGAAGATAATTCTTTTTGTTCTCTAAGAATATATGTTAACAGTGCTGCAGTACCACCACCAAGTGAGTGTCCAACAATCTGTGGTATGATGAAAAAGCAAGAATATGAGTCATGTTACTAAATAAAAAAACATATTTTCAATTTAAAAGAAAACCTTGAAATAAAGAATATGACATTACAGTTAAAGTATTGAAAAAGTTAAGACATAAAGAAATGAAAGAAGGAACTGAACAATTCAGACTTCAGGACTGTAGCATCATAATATTAGTCTAATATAAAACAGTACCATGACTTTTGAATCTGGGCATTCATTAAGAGCCTTGAGTAATGTAGGAGTGCAGCGTTTTGCAATCCAACGAGCTGCAGCAACCATACCACAATGTGCATATCCTAAAACCAATTTGCTTATCCCTCCATCATTTAAAATGGAATGGTGAAAGGGAACCACAGCACCAGTTGCAGCTGTCAGTGTGTCTTTTATGCTATGAGTTCCCCGGATTAATAGAAGAAAACATTTTGATTGTAGATCATGTATAATAGTGAAGGCGGGCTTTAGAAGCTGCAGATTTCATGACAATAAATCAGTTTTCTGTTAAAAGAGAAAAAAAGAAATGAGCAATGCACATTTAACATGAAAGTAGAAATGATTTGTAAGATATAGAGTAACATACAAAAATAAAATAACAAGGAAATACATAAATAATACTTTCAGAAGTAAAACATTTGAAGCTCCAACATTTTTAAGGAGCATGAATCAACTTGATCATTACACTTGACAGTTAACAATAAGTAGTGTCTCCATCTAAAAAAATATCAACAATCAAATCACATCTCTCAGCAGCCTCAAAATGGCTTTGCCAACCATAACCATGTCAGAATTACAGGATTTTCCATCTCAGAACGGACACCAACCATTACCATAAATTTGGGACTGTCACTCCCATTGAGGTAGGTGTTCTCTCAAAGATGACCAAGAATAGTGAGAGATATGTGATCGAAGACCTGTATTTTGAGTGCTCTAGGAAGTTCTAACACCAAAAATCCAGGACATGGTGCTTGTTTAACACTCCTCTTACACTGACACGGCTGAGACACTTCCGCACCTGTTAGACAGGCCACGGACCAAGGCTCTTTGTTCTTGGTTAGATACCTCCGAGCTTACTATAAAAATAATTTAAAAAAAGTCTATATATATTACATTATAAAATTTTGTTTGACAATGATGTCTCTTAGCATTTAGGCTCGTTAATATAGGACTTAACTAGTTGTTTTAAGAGATATATTTCATATTTTTATGTGCGGATTTTTTTGTAAAGATTGTATTGTAAAATTATCCTTCATTTCTTCTTAGTATTCTTTTTTTGTGAAAATTGTAAGTTCAACAACTTAAATGTTAGAAGGTGAATATATAATTCTTAATTCAATTTTCAATATATATATGGTGTTCTATAGCCATATCCCAAATTCCAGTGTCCGTGCTTCAGAGGCTTTTCTTGTTCTAAGAAAATAAATCAATAATTTTGCATCTGCTGGTCCACATAGATAGGTAAGAAGGTCGTGCTTAAAACTTGAAAGCTAGTAGTATCGGTATAGGTTAGTAAAACATGAAAATATTAAAAAATTCATGCACATAGAACTGCTTTGAGGGCATTCAAAGACATTCAACAGTAAGACAATGGCTAAAAATTTTAAGTATCTAAGCTTTTTGCAGTGAGTGTTAAAAAGGAAATAGCAAGAGAAAATTAAATTGGACACAAAAACTTGAAAAGATTTTCAAAGAAATCATGGATCCCGGTAATGATTGGACAGATTGACCAAAAAGTGACACAAGTACTAGTTGCACACTTGAATTGTGGATGGACAATGTAACCGTGAGATATTAAATATCTTCTATGGAAAGAAGAGAGCCTTCTTGTGTGATTGTAATAAGCATTCAATGGACGGATATGGTTTTGGTTCCATTTTAAAAGTCCCACAGTCATGTTCAAACTATACTCTCCAACTACAAGCAGTCTCTTCACAGATGTGCTTAGCCACTGTTACTTATAACAAAAGTAACCACCCTCTTGTTTGATTCTTCTTTTCCCCCTTTCTTTAACACTCCTAGTTGAGGCTGTGATAAGGTGGAAATGAATGCAGTTATCCGCTGCCTCTTGACTTTCTTACAACGAAGCTGAAATTTTGAGCAGAATCACTACTCAATTTGATCCACGGAGCTTTTCACTGTCATGACCACATGTATATCTGTGCCTCTCTTTGCTTCTCAAGCATGTGGAGATTAAAGGACCTAATGAACAAAGTAGTGCTTTTGTGAAAGGTATTTGTGGAGTGATCTGCATGTCCGCCTAACTTCTACTCTTCAAATATAAGATTTGTCAGGGATTTGAATAAAAAAAAATCATTGACCTCACTTCAACATTTTCATATTTCTTTTTGGTTTTCAAACACACATTTCATATTTTTATGGCTTGAAATTTTTTGAAATGATAATTTTCGTTGTCACCATTTTTTTCAGCCCTGGCCAAACCAAATCTCACATGATTTGGATTCTCACTGTACTTGCACAAAATAACATGCTTACTTAGTCCTCATGAGTCAAATGAACCACTAAAAGTCATTCTTTTTCCCTTTCACTTACAGATAATAAAATGAAATAGAAATGAAGAGATAGCAAAAATCTTATGGTGGAAATATAACGTCTCTGTGTTAACATTAGATATTATTATAAAGCATACTTGGTTACTATAATATTATTATAAATGATAATGGTATGGTCAACTTACAAGTTTCATCAATCCTAGCTTAATTAATTACTATTTTACTTTATTAGTATAAGAACTCAAAGGAATCTATATATGTGACTAAATTATGCTTTCTGCATTAAAAAAGAAATGTCACATTGACAAATGGCGATAAAACGAATTGTATTCCATAAACCATTGATAGTGTCAATTTTTATTTGCTTATATCGTGAGGAAGAAATCCTATTCAGATTACACAAATAAGGATATAGTCACGTTTCATTTAAAACATGGAGTCGTGAGCAGCCAGCCACCCAATTTGGCACCTAACAATACACCGTTAAGTACAGACAAAAGATAGATTATGTACTCATGTCAAAACGGAGTGCGGCTACAGAGTTGCAAATGCACATGATGCAGATCGTACTTACACCAAAGTCCAAGCCTCATGAATCAAAATTACAGCAACATAGAAAAAAACTAAGAGTGTGCACTACCATTACAGAAATCTACACCAATTTCATTAAAATATAATGCATGCAAATTTAACCACTCTATGTTAGATATCTTAAATCGACTAAATATAAGATTAAATTAATGTATATAAAGTGGATACAAACCTTACCTCATGGATTAATTTTATGAGGATGAGTTAGACTTAAAATCTAGTTATCTTATGATATTAGAACTTATCTAATGAATTTGTTAGACTTATTGGGTCTCACTCCTATCAGACTATTGTTAATAAGTTAGACTTAAGAGTCCATTTTTCTAATTAAGATTCCGGTGGATATTGACGAAAGAAATGAAATTTTGCTTTCCATACTAGAGACTCTTTATTGACGTGTTCTCTTTGAGTTTGGAAGGTCATTGTACGGTACGAGTAAAGTGGATCTCCGCCAAAAAATTGAAAATTTTCTTTCTAGACTCTTCATGTCCTACAAAACCCGGAACCTGAGACCAATGTACAATACACAATCGAGATCACCTAGACCAATAGATGACATCTCTGATTCACAAGTCAAGTACATCCCAACATCAAGCTAAATTAATCAGATTAAGAGGTAACTAGATGATTAAAGTCTTAAACTGAGATTCAGACTATATTGAGTGACTAATAAGGGTCCGTAAAAATAGTATAAATAAGTGAAGATTCCAAGATATTCCAAGACACAGCTCGCTAGTCTAGAACCAGTCTAGAACCGGTCTAGAACACATATACGTGGAAGATTACAACTTGAAGAAGAGAAAGACTACAACTCAACCCAAGAGAAGGAAATATCTCGATCTTGCAAGAAAATAACTTGGTCCTTCTAAGAACAAGGGGGGAAATGGGGGACAGATTATGCAATGCTACCTCATGTAGACCATTTCCTTGGAAGTGCATTAGGCTATTCTAAGCATGGGCTCTGTTGGGTACATTCTGAACACTGATTTCTAAAACATTTACCGATTGATCAAAGTAAGTTCCCGGAAAATTAGGGAGGGGGGTGAGTCTAGTAATTAGGGGGAGTGCGTCTAGTAATTGCCACCAACAATCCTTGTAAAATTAGACCCAAGTATAAAATTAGTCACATACCCACTTAATTTCATCGATTTTTCTAAGTTCAACCCCACCAACAATGAACATACAAAAGGAAAATAAAAATAGACAAAATTAGAAAAGAGGGTACCTACCTCAGCTTTGGGGTTGTGGAGAAGGACATGGTCAAGCGAGAATCCAGCAGAATCTAAAAACTCGGGAAACGGTTTCTTCGAGAAAAGCATGCACAGAGTCAACAGCCTCAGTAGCTCCTCTAACTCAACTACAACTTCAGGGCCTTTCAACTCCACACAACCGTTTCCACCGAATACACTCGCAACTGCCAAATCACCCTGCAAGCGTTGCGTCGTATCGTGTACAGTTTCAAACCCTAAAATTCAAATTGACGACAAGAAAATTGGAAAATTGAGTCGACCTGTTTGCGCATGAAGTAATTGATGCCAAAGGCCAAGTCGGCGATTGGCCATTTTCCAATAGTTTCGGAGTAAGTGAACCTTAGCGTCTCCGACAACGTCACGATCGATTCGAAAAAATTCGCCGGCGCCTGAGCTGGTTTCACCCTCATGGTCCGAGCTCTCGACCACTCCCCTTCGTCCTTATTCCTCCGCCTGTATATGAGGTACAGCATAACCGCCGTTCCGGCGGCAGTGGCCATTGCGCCGGCGGTCATGGAATAAGCAGAGAAGAAGAATGTGCAAAGAGGGGTTTGGGAAAAGGGAAGGAAAATGGAGACATAAATTGGGGTTTGGAATTTGGTTTGAGTGTGTGAAACAGAAACTTACGCGAGAGGAACTGAGAATGTGCCTTTCTGGGAACACGAAGCTTAGTTGCATTATGACCACAATACCCTTCTTTCTCTGTTACAAAGATAACATACCAGAAGCAATAGCCATGGATACAATCCTCTACAGTTTCAAAATAACTGTAGGAGTAGGAGGGTTCGGTTTATTTTATTTTATTTATATTTAAATATTTGGTATTTATATTGATTTAGGGACTTTATATGAAAAAGAAGAATAATCAATGAATTTAAATTATCTCAACTTCTTATTAAACCTTCTATTTATATTGAACTTCGAAATTAAAGTAATTTAATTATACGTATGGAATCATATCAAGTTTTTCTTTTAATGGTGAAAAAATGACGAGCAAATCCAAATAGTTGGATTTATAATTAAAGTAAGCCCAAAAGCATACAAAAAGGTTCAAACATTGTTGGGCCTAATAGATATTAGCCGACATTGATCTCACATCTAAGGCCCAATCACTTCCTTTCTCAATGCTTTGACTATGATTTGGTGTACGAGATGATAAACTATTTTTATATTTTAAAATGCTATAATTTTTTTTTAACTTAAATTTTTAAGTATATTTTAAAAAATAAATTTTGCATATAAGAAAAATCAATTTTACATACAAACCAAGGAAGCATAGCATCGCATAGCATATAGCAGCTTCATTTTGAATTCGGAATCTTGTATGAGTCATGTTTACTCAAAAAATGAAGCACCTGTTTTTTCTGCAGGAAATGTAGTGCTGTCATTCCAAAGTAAATACGTTCAAAACGAAGCCTAAGTGCAAAACTTTTCCTTTCTGTCTTGTTTTTATTTTATTGGTCCTCTTTTTCTCTTTTCCAAAGGTGTTCAAAGCAATTACCAATTGGTGAATTACCAATTGGCCATGCGAATAGGAATATCACTCATGCCTTGTTGGTTTGGTTGCAGACAAATCAGAAATAAAAAAATATAACGTTGATTGTTTACTTTATATTGTTTTTCTTTAACTAAGTACTTTTAGTTTTTCAATCAATCACTTCACGAACTGAGCAGTAGAAAAATTCCTAGGGAGCCTCATGATCAATGTCCTGTACATAATAATTAAGCAAATAGAGTTTCATAGACTTTGATTTCCACCCTGTCCCACAATTCCTCAATTTTCTTGCTTTGGATTTTGAATTTCCAGTACATTGTTGACCTGTATATTGGGCCATGGGAGCTTCAAATTATTTAATACTATACAATAAAAATGGTACCCCCTTTCCCTACTATAATTTGTCCTTATCCAAAACAAAGCCTATCTTGGAAGATGCAGTTGGTAAACTCAAAACAAAGGTTCAGTTACCAATGTCTTAAGCAATAGAACTATGAATTGTTCCATTCAAACTTTATACTACTACATTTGAAGGTAACATTTAATAGACTGCTTCAATAGTTCAAATGTACAAAACAAACCTCTTTTCTGAATCAAAGTTCCCCACTCTTCTCTAACTAACGACTGGTGATGGGAGACCCTCTAGTCCCCAATATGGGAATTTGGAAAAGGTATGAAGCTGTTTGAGAATTGAGTGCCAAAACCAACTTGAACCAGGACAAACTAACTTTCCACTTAAAGCCACTGCACCAAAGGTTGTTCAATTTTCACCTAAGCCTCAACCAATATATGATAACGAAGAAGACGTTTTTGTTGCTCTTATACACTATATTTAATCTGAAATCTTGGTTAACAATAATGTTGGTGTTGAAACATGTTAATTTGTGCTTTCACAGTATATTTTAATAGACCAACAAGAGATAATCAACGGTGGAGATTAAACTCACATCTAGAGTAGTTTATTTTGAATAAATAATTGAAAAGATTATGAGAGGCATTGTAGTTTATAAATTACTTCAACCAAAGCAGTAGTTAGTGAACAACCAACTTTAGGAGGTAAATTCCAAGGAGAAAAAGTTATGAGATGCATTGTAAATGGAACCCATAATGAATTATAAGAAGAAGATGAAAACATGATACGTTGTTTTGAACAAAAGGACAGAGGGTAGGGACCTGTAAAATGATTTGATTATTTTTTTAACCTACTCAGAGCACCTTTTGATGCCTAGCTTCAACCGGGCATTATATGAGTGGGTCACCCCACTTGAACGCTCCCATCCCATCTTCACGGGTAATTTCTCCTTGAATTTAAAGACATTGTACCAAAATAATATTGCAATCTACCTACCACAACACCATAGTAGCATAATAACCTTCAAACCTCTACGAACCCTCACGTATTTTATACCAGTAATCGTCACGTTTCATCTGCACAAGTGTAAAAGGAGTTTCATGTATGAAGGTGCTTCCTTTTCATGAATGTTCTGAGTTTCTAATTTTTCCACAATGCCCTTACAAAACCTCAAGAAATGAAACAATGCTTGAAGTGGATACTGAAAGAGAAATCGTTAACAGTGGCCAGAATAACTGGTAAATGGCTTAATCAAATTACATAATTGATTCAACATCTCTGATTTAATCATTTTTATAAAACAGTCTTTAGAAAACAACCTGTGAACTTCTACAATTGTCACAGTTTGTGAGGTTTCTATTTTCAGCCTAACATGTTACTACTTACTAGTTGTTGAATGTTGCAACAAATAGTAGGAGGCGTTGGTTAATCCAACTAACATCGAAGTAACATAATAATGCATCGTCATATAAAATAAGGTTTTCAGTTGAATTTATTTAGATTTAAAGTTGAACATTAAAAGAAAAAAAAAAAGAAAAAAGAAAAAAAAGTAAGGGCTAAATGTCCTTCCCTGATACCTCTCAATCAGTGCCATTTGGAGAGAATAACGTTAAGCTCTCCATATCTCTAAACTTGTCCGTTCCCACCAACTGATCCAGTGTCAAATATCTCCTCCGCAAAGGTTGCTGTTTTTTATTAACCGCTACATCTCTGTTTATTATTACTGTCCTCCGAAAACCAACAAAAGGAAACCACCTTCAGTATTTGTATCCCCTATTCGCGTTTTGTCCTTCACTTCCAATATTCGCGCTATCATATCACTCTCAAAATGGGGAGAATGGGACAAGACTCAGACCCCAAGTCCAAGTTAGTGTTAGAGATTTGCTCCATTTCCACGCGTTCTGTGGTATGTGTTCATCATACACTTCTCTCAAAACCGGCCAACACAACTTTCGTTGACTGGTATTGCATTCTTGGAGTAAGTTCTTTACCTTTCTTGTTCAAGCAAATGGTATATAGGTTACCTTTTATGATACAAAGTTTCTCCATAATGGGTTCTCATAGGTGGAAGAAAATGCAGGGGTGAATACCATTCGCAAGAGGTACCATAAACTGGGTAGGTAGAACTGGTTCTTTGGCTATTTGAAATCTGCATTCTCTCTCTTATCTGAATAATGAGGAGCTTTTCTTTCTTTTTTCCTTCTGTAGCCTTACAAGTTCACCCAGATAAGAATAAACACCCCAAGGCTGAAATTGCTTTCAAGCTCGTTTCTGAGGTATTTCTGTGATTTTTTTTTTATTGGTTAGCCACTTAGCCTGTCGGTAACATAACACAGAAACAAAGAACATTTATTTTCTGGTGATTCTAAACTTGGAATGTGTGTTATCAACACCCCATGTAGGCATATACCATAAATTCCTTCTCAATCTGAGTATAGTGGAATACAATCTCATCCCCTGCCACCCTTTTTCTTGTAGGCATATGCATGTCTATCTAATGCAGCAAAGAGAAAAGCCTTCGACTTGGAGAGATATAAGCGTTTCTGCTTCGAGTGCAAAAGAATTCCGTATACATCGAGCAATGTCCCTGGCAATTCAGTTGGATCAGGTTTTAAGGCATGGAATATCATCACAAGATCAAGATCTTTTAAACTTTGGAGAAACATTAGGGAAATGAGAGAAAGATTCATGGACGAGGCTAAGGTCATAGAGAACTGTCTACGGACAAATTCAATGTCAAGGAAAGAATCTCCGGTCCACAATCAGGTTGGCTTCCTACACAGAAGCAAGTCACTAAATAGATTTGAGAAAGAAACCCCTGTTTTCAATCCGTCGGATTATTTGTACCAAGGCTACCCTCATCTGAGGAGCAATATTTACAAGAATTCAACTTTTTGGTACTTGCAGAGAAATAGTATGCTTCACAATGAAAAGGGAGGAGCGCTGCATGCCTCCCCTGTTTTTGAGGTCCAATCTAGGAATTTGTTTGCTAGCAAATTCGCTTTTGTCCCATCAAAATGTTAGCTAGAAATATTTTTTTAACGCAATGTGATTGTCAGTTCTTCACTTCTTTAAAGGATTAATAGCATTTCGTTTGAAATTGGGATGAATATACGCGACTCATTAAAAACCCCCGAGCGTCAAAAATGCATTGATTAATTAAAAATTAGAGGCAACATAGCATGAAAAATTAAATTAAACAGTTGAACTACATAAGAACGCAACTCATACATGGTACTAGAATACACCGACCGGTAACATTGCCTGGGTTGCAAAATTGCAGCATATTAAAATATGCGTAAGTAGGTCATTATACATCTAGTAATGTCGTTGAACTTGCACTGTTTCTTCAGGTTGTCAAAATAACATCAGCTTTCTCAAACAAATTTAGTTTGTGCCTTTTAACTCATTTTCTACAAATCCAGAAAAGAATCTCGTTACTGCCTACACATCATAACTTAATACTGATATCTTGTGCCGCACCTATCCCTTTGAGATATAGTAATAGTTCCCTTCTCCATACAAGACAATTATTGGTTTTCTTGTTCTTTAATCTTCGGGTTTTTGAGAATTCCACGGTCAATTAAAGGCTGTAGCTCTTTTTTTACAAGTTTTTGTACTCTCGGATCTGGTGATTCCAAAAATGCTGAAACAATCTTACAGCTGCAATCATATTGACGTGACAAAAAGTGCAGGTAAGAAATCAATCCTTTGCACCCTTATTTCATTGGAGAATAATCAAAACTAAAAGTAAATGAAACTTATGAAACTTACCTGTGGCCATGTGCCCATAACTCACTTTTCCCTTTAAAAGCTTTTTCCCATAAGGTGGAAGCAAAGTTGGGGCAATCCAAAATAAGTTTTCTAATGGTCCGACTTGAATGGAAATTTTCAAGGACATGCTCCTCTTCTGAACCTTCTGGTTTAGGCATTGCTGCAAGAGAAGCTACGGCGTTGTGCAGAGAATTTATCTTATCATCCAAAGTTGGGTGTATTATGCCATCAGAACCCCCTGTTGCACACTGCATGAGCAATTGAATTTAATAAGGCAATACTTGGTAACAAATTTACGGAACTAGTGAGATTATAATATCAACATCATCTTTATTACCTCATACAAGATCTCTTTGCCAAAATTTGATCGTATCAGTTCTCCCGCGCTCTCAATACATATATCAAGAAGACTCTGCAAAGCAAGTTACAATAAAACAACATTTTCAGCACAACTTCACAATTCACCAGGTCCCAGATTAATCAAAATAGTACTAAGTTTCCTTGTTAAGTTTTTTAAGGTTGTGTGCGGCATGGGAGTTAAGAAATACACTTAATTTATTTTTTAATAAAACTATTATTTGATTCCCTACTATAACCTGTATCTACCTAATTGATTACTTTTTTTGTCATTTATTATTCTTCATTTCTCCCACTCTTTAATTTTATGATAAATGTATAACAATTAAAAATTAGGTGAAGGGTATCATTGAGTGATCACAGTCTTCACCCTTTAAAATGACATACATCTATAAGAAAGCTGACACTTCAAAAGGATCAGAGGTAATATGATAATATGATTTATATGAACACACAATTTCAAAGAAATTGTTGGATATAATCATAATGAGCTAAGAAGTAACATATTCACGTCTCACATGATAAAATGCATGCAGTAATCAAGGGTATTAGAGTGTAGAGAGTTGCACTTAATATTAACCTAGAAGTTCTACTCTGCACTAAATCTATCAAGAGTCTATTGTATGGATTATATGCAGAACGTATGTATTGTATTATCTAAATTCTCTCTAACAGAATGCTTTCTCTCTCTATATCTCCGGCTCTATATAAAACAAAAATATGTAAAGAAACTTTCTCTTACCTGAATTAAATCAGGAACAAAAGATTAAGAAGAGACAAGCATCAGTACAAAACACAAGTGAAACATGAAAAAAAATAAAACTATTAGAACAAAAGCTAAATCAACCCACATCTGCAAGTCCACTCTTGATCAATAGCTCCTGCCTTCTAACAAGTGGATCTTTTTTCCCACTCTCAGCTAGGTCGGAATCATCCACAGAAGTTTTATCATTATCAACTTCATCCACAGCCACCTGTATGTCTTCCTTGGATTCCTTGTTACCAAGCGAAACCTTATTAGTTTCAGTAAGAGAGCTAGCTTCGGACTGATCCTGATAGAATCAAATTGAAGATTGTGACAAATAAAGCTTCTTCAAAGTAACAAAATAACAGAAAAGATAGATTCAAAAATAACCTTCAGAAACAGAGAAGGTATAGTCAAACTCAGAGTAGCAAGATCATCAGGACTGAAATATCGTGAACTATTAGGACGTAATAGTTGGAGTAAGGGGCGCCTTCCATTCTGTAAAATTCAGAAGTAGAAACAGCACTTAAAAAATTACGGCCAGAAAACACAATAAACACACAAATACCATAAGAAGGATTTCTAAGAAGTTTTTTTATTAATTGATGAAAACTATATTGACTTCTCTTTATAATGCTTGCAAACATCATAGGTAAAGTATGGTAGGACAAACCTTATCCACAACAAGCTCCTTTAGAACTGACTGAAGCTCACGAATGATAACCTGCAACATGAATGCTTTAATACTTAATACGAAACACAGATTTCATTAAATGGAATACAGAAATATTGAATATTCATGAGAAAAAACAGAGTCAAAACAAAACCAAACAAACCTTTGTTATCAATTTTGTGTCATCAACAACTGAAAGTATGCAAACCAGCACCTGAAAAATTGATCATACAAATTTTTATTCATACAAAAAATCTGAATGGAATGTAAGCAGGTAACTTATGAGAAACTAGAAGTTAGGAGTGAAAACATGATTCCTTTTCACTGATAAGGTAGTTAGCGTTTCTTTTAAAATTGGAAATATGTCATTCTAAAACAAGTACAAAACAAGAATCACAGGTAGTAACTACATATGAGAAGCAACAAATGAGTCAATACACTTCCCAACAACAACCCAAGGAACATGAGAGGCATATAAATAAGTGAGGCCCATGCCATTATAATACTCTCGAAAGCCAGGAATCAGAATGAATTCACACAAGCAGAGTGGAGTTAATATAAAAAACAAGGGAATGGATTCTCTGCAGTGACATTACCACTGCAGATCCTACTCCTTCAATAAATTTTGTCAATATAATATATTTTTACAATAAAAGAGAGAATTAGCAAAATAAACAATGGGGTCTTAACAGATGACCATCTCATGTTTTTTTCCACTTCAGAGGATCCATTCCCAACAAACAAGGTACACCATATAACAAATTAGTTCTGCAAATGTTGGAAGTGGGATGTCTGGCAGAAGAACGGCAAATGCAGTTCTGGAATATTTCTTGAGGGGAAAGAGGGAAGGTAAGCAATTATTCAAAATTTCTGGTTTTAGTGTTGGCTGGTGTGTATGCTCTCCAGGAAATTTCACACGAATTACTTACCATGCACCCATATTGATGATAAGCTGTTTTGTCCACGTGCCCCTTCAATCCTTTGATAATCTTCTTTCTTTCCTATGAATTGAGTGTAAAGAAGAAGAATCATGCGATGCATTCACCATCGTGAATACACTAAACATTTCTATTGATAAGAAAGAAGTTGCTGAACACACCTTGGCATTTCCATGTTTTACACAAAGAATTCCAATTTTGGCTCCATCCCTCGTACCAATCATTCTAACAATGAGGGGACTTGATAACTGTTGGATTATATCTGTGACAGAGGACTATTAAAAACCTTAATTTAGATACTATTGTCCACGGTGAAGATTGCAGCAGAAACAAAAGGCATGAAGAAATATTGGGGACATGGGAGAGTGGTACCTTGTCAGCAATGCTAAAATATTCCAGCAAGACTCTGTGTAAGATAGAATGGTCAACTATCCCTTTCTCTAAAATTGGCTGAATCACTGATGTCATATGTCGCAAAACTGACCCTTTCTGTAGCTTTAACTTGGACATTACATCTAATAATCTGACATACAATTAAAGCTAAGAAAAAGCTACAGCAAACGAAACACCATATTGAATGTTTTACACATCCTATTAAGATCAGTAAAATTAAAAAATTAATTAACATCAATTGTGGAGGGGAGAGGAGCAATTATTGCAAGCAAAAATGGTCCTCGACACTGTTTTATATATCGACAGCTTCATAGAATAAAATTATCAATACATAATATATTTCACGAGAATTACTCATACAAGTATCTAAATGGAAGTAGAAGATCCAAGAAAATGTACTATATTTCCCAAGTAATGTTTTCCAAATTAAACTTATTTCAAATCATTCAGTGTACCATCTTAAAGTAGTGGGATATCAAGCAAATAGCCATAAACAATGAATTATATATTTTGCATAAATTTTACTTCCCTGTTTCTATAACCCTGGTCCCTCCCAAAAATTCCCACAAGCCATTCAAATATAAGCAGGTCTCAAAAAAATAAATAAAAGTTGGAACAGAAGGTTCATCTATCTTTTCAGCGCAACTTTTGCAAGGCTTGGATATGTCCTTATGCATCCTCTCTCCCTCCATGAGAATTGATAACAGTTACATAAATCAGATTCCAATAACTATTTTTTAAATTATTTTGAATATGTAACAACTTATAGTGATGTAGAAGTGTAGATTACCAACATTATCCAAGAGGCTAAAAAGTAATTCCTAACAGCTGAGTCTTTACCTGCTCTCTTTCATAGATACTAGATCCTTAAACAACTGAAGTTCTGTGGAGTACAATTCCAAAAGCAATTCTTGCTTTTGTGCAGCATTTGCTAACTCATAAGCATGCTCAACAACTGCATAACATGTAGATACACAAAACTTATTGTAGGGAAGTTGACTTTGGCTAAAAGCTGAACATTAAAATTATTAACATTTCATATCAGGTCATGAAAAATCGGCACAAATTTAGCAAGGAGAAACATTTATTGGATTTTCTCCCCTTCCTTGTCAGTCACAATGTTTTAAATATTGAATGGTGGCACGTAGCAGTTGGCTTGAAAAACACTATAGCGAGATAGCATATGGCGTGACAGCTGCTATTTGAAAAAAAAAATATAGCTTATATAATTTATAATATATACATACAAATTCTAAAATGATAAAATATTTAAAATTAGTAACATCTATAGTTAATAATAAAAAGTCATAGGTGTTTTAACAAAACATACAAGTAAACACCAACAAAAGTCAAATACAAGTTTCCTAGATTGGATTATCAGTCATCAGCTTCTAAATCCAAGTCTTCTTTACCATTTTCACTATTATTACATCTACATATTTCAATTTTGGAAATTAAAATCCCAAAAAGTAGCCCTCCAAGAAAGTCATAATGTCTTTTTTATAGGGCATCTTTTAGAATCACGAAATTCCGCTGCTCTAGCACCCACTACAGCCGCTAATCAGCCCATTATTTAGTTCGCCATGGCCGCTGCACTAAAAATTCCACTACAGCAACCCCTGTAGTAGGCACGGGCAGCTCCACACTGATATAGTGTGCTATTTAAACCCTGATTAGTCAAACGGTAATCCTAAACATTCCAGATCCAAACCATGAACAGCCACAAGCAAAATACTACCCGACCCAAAGTTACATACCAACTGACCCAACCATATGACGAAGAAGAGGAGCAACATGACCGTGGAGAGTGGAGATAAAGCCTGCTAGTTGTTTCCTGGAGGCTGAAAAAGGAGAAAAAATTAGAAGAAAAGGTGACACTGAAAAATAACTACATACATTTCAAGTAGACCATTACCATTGTCGAGCATCTTCTTCACTAAGTGAACAGCATAGGCATTGTATGCTAGAGTTAGAAAATGTGGACAAAGCTCTTCAAATACTGCATCTCTTTCAGCTTGTGAACAATGCTTGACACAAGTCTTCCAAAAAGGAACCAAAAGATTTAAACTGCAAGCTCTTCTAAAATTATGTGACACTGAAAATTGAAAAAAAAAAAAAAAGATACCAAATAATATACCTGAAGAACACGAGATGAAATGTGAGAGCCAGCAATCTCTGGAATCTTCCCCTTCATCTTTTGCAGAGCTTCTGTCACTAGCCTTCAATTACATAAAAGTCTAAGTAAGACATAATAAGGACAACAAGAACAAAAAGACTTAGCATGCCATTGGAAATAAATATCAGGCCCTAAATTTTTTCATAGAGGAACATACTTAGCTCTGTCCTCTTTGGCAATCTCATGACGTCTCATCTTTTCCCATAGACGTGCAAGCTCCTAGAATTGAAAAACATCTCATGAATTCTCAGCAATCAATGTGTAATACAGTTAAGGTTACAACCAGGGTTCTAAATTGCAGACAATAACAGCTGGCGCTGCGATATTATTGTTTTTGGTGCGCCACAACAGTCTTCACTTGCGGTGTAAATTTAATCTTCTATTCTAAGTGTTGAAGTGTGATAGTGTAGGATAGTAGGAGAATATGAGAGGCGTTTGATGGTGGTAATTTGGAAAACTACACAAACTCTCAAAATAAAATACAAAATCTACACAACCTATGAATAAGATATGCCAAAAAAATTAGAATAGCTGTATAATTCTTCTTTCCATTCGATGCAATCATAAAATAATATCACGCCACGAGCTATCGCAATTTAGAAATATGGTTACAGCACTCAATTCAAGTGGCAAATAATATGTACAAATGAATGTGAATGTTCTCACCTGCTCAAGAGAGTAATGTCGCTTTCTCTTCTTTTTTCTGGCATCCGCAAGTTCCTGAGATGAAACAATCACAGTCTCAGCTAATCAATCAAAACAAGTAATCTACAAATGTTTGGCCGATCAATTAACATAAAACAAAACCAAAAATAGCAGAAAATCCTCGAACGATTCCAGTATGATTATCCACATTACAAGCAAATTTCGAAATCATAAATGCGCAACACGCTATTTCGAATGATTATGATAAAGAAGAGAAACCTTGGCATGAAGACGACGTTCTCGGCCGGTAAGAGGAGGCTTCTGCTGCTTCTTGTCTTTGGCAATAAAGTCTGGTTTGTGCTTCTTTGAGGCAGCAAGATTTGAAGACTTGGAATTAGAGGGTGATTCGTGAGGTTTAGTATCGAGTCGCTTTCTCTTTTTTGTGTCTCCAGCGTCCTGCTTCTTCGCCGCCATTGCTCAAGCTCTAAGGTTACGTTGGCCGCGTTGAGTTACTTGCAGCTATAGCTGAGAGGGCGCGCGGGTTTACGATTACTAGGGTTTATGCAAATTTTTCGTTTATCATATCAAAAAATGTATATATGTGTGTTTATTATATTTTTTTTTTTTTTTTTCCATAGCATTACGCTAAAATATCTTTTTTTTTTTCTTTATCACTGATCTTTTTAGTAATTACACTTTAATTTACGTATCTTTAATAAATTATGACCAATATTTTTTGTTTTTTTGTTATGTATAACATCGTGTACGTATTGTGAAATCCCTTTTTATGGATTAAAATTCAGTATCTTATATTAATATTTATAGATTAAAATTTAAGAAAATTTTGAAGAAAAATTAAAAAGTGCGTTAGATTTGTAAACAAAGATCAATGCCACAATTATTAAGGATATATAGGTTTAAGAAGATTTGTAACTTTAAATTAAAAAATTAAAACAACAATAATATTTATATCGAAACTAATTAAAATTTATCTCAAAAACATAAAATTTATAAAACATTATATAAAAAAGTATATATATTATATATATATATATATAAATGAAAGAATCAATTAACATAAAAATAAATATTAAAGACTTATTTTTATTTTATCATTATTTTTTTAATGTAATTATCTAATTTATTAATTCATCCAAATAATTAATATTCAAAATAAGGCCACTAAGAACATACAACTCTTTTAATTATTTATGATTTCTTACTTTTAGAGAAAAATTTGTTCACAAATTTAAATGTTCAAGCTCTTTTGAGTTTCAAATTATCTTTATAGGGTAATCTTTTTATCTTCATTAGAAAAAAACCCACAAATAGAGAAGTTTACCATAAAAGTTTAAATTGTCTAAGTTATTCTCAACTCTTAAGAACTTTGTACCTTGACCTAAAAAAAAATTATATGGATTACAAAAAATACAACTATAAGAAAAGAAAATATTATAATAAAAACAAGAATATTCACATAATTTATTTTTTTCAGACTCACCTTCTTCATCTTATATTTTTTTCTTTCCACTTTTTTCTCTCATATGTTTTTTTTAATCTATTTTCTCTTTCAAACGTTTTTTGCCATGTTATTTTTTATCTTATATGATTCCGTTACCAAATTCCAAGACCATTGATGATATAGATAATTCATAATGACAATAGAAAGAATTGTACAATCTTTCTCTTTCTTCTTTTTTTTTCTTTCTCACAGCTTTTCTATTTTCTTTTTTCTTTTTCAATTTTTTTCTTTATCTTCCTCTTATTATTTATTTATTTTTCTTTCTTAATTTTTCGCTTTTATATATTTTTTAACCTGTTATTTTCTTGACTTGTTCACCTTATTTCTTCCTTTCTACTAATAATTATGTAATTTCACCACCAATAATAATGGTGTAATGTAGAGGGGAAAATGAATAAAAATACACAAAACTTAAGAATTAGGCAAAGTTGTAGAAGAATTTTATGTTGACAGATTTTTCTTCCTTTTATCTGTTTTCTTAAACTCTGGCCCTAAACTTTCAATATTTTCATTTTAACCTCTAACTTTAACTTTTTATATGTACCTTGCTCCAAACAAAACTAATTGAATCAAACAAGAATACTAAAACAAAATTAATCAATAATGTATCAAAACATAAATATGCAAAGTTCCCATTGAGTCAAAAGTATATAGATTTATTATTATTATATAAGTAATGGATTTAAGCTTAATTTATTTTTATAAAATTGATTCAATAAAGTGAGGTTTTACCGTATGTAAATTTTAATTTGAATTTATATTTAATTGATGTGGTTCAGAGAGAAGTTGAAAAATAACATAGTGTGAAAGATCAAAATTAATCAACAAAAACGCACACATTCAAAAGCGAAAAAGTTCTACACACACTAAAAAGGAAAAAATACCAATGTTCAAACTCATCATAACAGTGGAAAGAAAATTTTATTTAGTACCAATTGCGAATTTCATAACTCTGAGTTGATGAATATGTCCGATAAACATTGATGTAACATAGAAACCGCAATAGAACCAGATCATGTGATGTGAGATATATTTAGTACCAATTGCTGGCTTCTACGAATTAATATATAGACATCATCCTCTACAGAGTGTTTCTAAATTATGCCCCATTTATGGGGATAAGCATAAGGATGGTCAGGGGAACCTTTTACTTATATCTTGCCAACTAAAGAAGCTAATTTATTATTGCTTCATCTTAAGGCATATTTTATTGTGAATTGTTCTTCTTTGATGCTTGTCGGCAGTACCATACTTCAGCACGAATTATCAATCATTCAGAACCATAAAATGCTTTTCAATCCTCTTTTATTTATAATTAAGCCATGATGCATACATTGCTACCGTAACATGTTTCGTTATTTTCTCATTTAATGATTTGGAAATGCTTGTCAGTTGTCACACAGTGGTATCTGAGATGGATCTAGGTATTGTATGCGCACTATTACAACCATTAAATGCAGTCCAATTAATAATGTCACTTGGTGCATGCATCCGCATGATGGAGCATTGTGGAGAAGAATTAAGAACTTTGTGATGTTCCACACATTATTGCTCTCAGTTTATGGAGTAATCAGCGGCGAGCCAATCCAGTTGGAAGCAGGCGTGAATCAAACAAAATTGTGGATACATTTGCCTTGAAGATGAGGACAGATGCATGTAGCAAAAAATATTTTTGTTGGTCTCTCAAGTCTACTCTTGGTAGATTTTGGCGAGATCGAGGCAGAATATTTGCCTCTTAATAAACTTTGGACTGGCATTCATCTCTATCTGTATCAACCAGAGCCTACCATAGGTTGAGCTGAGTGAATTTTTTTTTTCTTTCTTGTAGTGTATGTATAACTCTGTATATGTGGTCCTATCACCAAGGTATTAAGACTATTCTTTTGAATGACAATAATGCTTTGTTTTTATTATGAGGAGGCCAAAAAAGAGTTAATGGGAATACTGATAATCAAGTTAGCGTGAGGTACCTGAAGATAACTTCGTCCCCCACCGCACTTTGTAAAGCCGAGTTTGATACACGTAGATACGTTGACTACTACAAAGGAAATCAGTTCAGATTACTTTTCTGGACCTAACTTTTTTTCTTTTATTTGGTAAAATATGTAATATGCAATAACTTTTGCGTATATGTATGTGCCTTAATCAACTGTTTAAGTCAAATCGTTGAATATGCATGGATCCTACACGTTCGGCACCAAACCAATGATTTTTTTTCTCTAACCTTTTTCTTGTTGGTTGAATTTGATTACTTGAATGGCTCGTTCCAATCATGGGTGTTTAGAAGTTTTGTGATGCGAGTAATTATTTGGCCGAGCCATTCGGGTGAAGATGGGAGGATTTTATGCGTCTCTGTGTGTTTTGTTATATAATAACTTCAATTCGTCCTTTTTACTGCCAGTTCTCTCTTCAATTCGTCCTTAGTTGTTTGTCAAGCAACAGCAACCATTGTATGTAATAAGATACCGAAAACATACGACTACGTACTAGAATGTACGAGTTGTTGGCTTGTTTGAGTAGTAGTTGCCAGCTTTGGCTTGGTGCATGATCATCTTTATTATTGCATTGGCTGAATAAGGTTTTAACTCTTATCAAAGCATGAAGTGTTTTGGGAAAAATAATTCAGTCTGTTCTGTTTGTCTTTTGGTTCGGCACATGCACGTAACAGTGACAGAAAGTGACATGATGTAAGGGACCTTGCTGCTTCCATCTACAGGATTCGAATGTCTTGTGCGTCTACACTTCTTGCATTGGCCCCATAATCCATGATGAGACCTTCTCACCTTCAGCCTTTTCTATTCCCCACCTTGTCTTAGCATTTCTTACAAAATCACATCCTCTTTTCAACATGTAACTCTTCTATACGCGCATATATATCATAAATAAATGTTCCTAACCCAGAAGAAATTGTGGTTCAGATTCGTTGCCCTTCAACTACTTACTTTTTCCCTTCAACCTGCAGGTAGATTCATTTGCATTGACCACGTAGATCGTAATCAAATAATGCCCCTCGTCTAAGATATATACTTCTCGAATACTTTATTTAAAATGTAGGTATATACAAAAAAGGGTATATCTCTCTCCTTGTATAATCCAAATATTTAGACAAGTGAAAGTTGTGCAATATCTCTGTCATATAGGTATGCATTTTTGACTTTTATAATTTTTCAAAAAACTTGATTAATCTCTTCTCTTCTCTCCTAAGAAAATGAGTATAAAACAGCTAGCTCCCAAAGATTTCCGTTTTCAAACCCAGCAAGCCAGCTAGTTGAATAGTGGACACAGAGCAATTGTCAAAACCAGGAAAAAAACATTAATCCTCAGAATGGAAGACATCGTTTTTAGCTAATAGCTGAGATATAAATGTTTGCCAAATTCTTGAATGCTTATTTGCCCTTAAAAACTATAAATTCTTTATCAGTTTATCATTACCACACACCCCAAATTATAGCGATTGATGATATATATATTGTCAGTTTTCATGCTAGCGTTCAAAAGGACTCATATCTGAGACTATATATACCTACCTACACGTGTGTGATGCCCTTATTACCTATCCATCTTATATTCTAGTTACACGTTTAGATTTGAAGTTGATACAAACATTTTAATTAAATAGAATGTGCTCTTTTTCTAGTTATTCTTTTTAAAAACATGAATATTGTTTCAGGTAGTAATTATTAATAAGATATAATAAACTTGTAACGGAATAATTATAAGAGAGCGAGACTAAAGAAGTAGTGTATCTAGTAATGAGAGTATTGAAACTAAACTTGATTTAAGGAAGAGTTTAATTTGGCGGGTTGCTAATAATTTGGAAAGTAGGAGGTGGGTTAGGTGGTATTTCATGGTATGTAAGGCAGTACCCCACATGGACCATCATTGGCAGCATGCAGATGTACCATCCATCCATGCATTTTCAATTTCCTAATTCCTACCTTTTGTCTTTTGGTGCTTCTAAAGGATTTTATTTTAGGCATCAACGTTAGATTAAAATCTTGTCACCTCTCTCATACTAGATTACGTTTCAACAACTTCAAGTCTAATTGAATTCAGTTTCTTTTTTAATAACTCAACTTCCCTTAATGACTAAGACAAATATACTTAATTGTTTTTTTACAGCAATTCATTTATATATATATATATATATATAATTCATAAAAAAAATATATAAGAATTTAAGATGAGTTTAATTTTGATATTAAGTATAAATAAAAATATTGAATAACTTATAATTAAAAAATACACTTAAATTCTTATTCTTAATATTTTTTATTGAAAATATAGTTATATTTTATTATATAGTTATTATTTACTTAATAAGAAAATTTCAATATTATTTTCTTGTTGAATATTTAATCTCCCTTCTTGAATACATAATGAAATTGACAAATAAAAAGAGATTTTTGAATATTTTTCATCTCAATCTTTATATATAATATGTTTAAATTAGGTAGATATCATTCTTTACATTTTGAAGAATTATTCTCGTTTAAAGAAAAAATATAAATTTATATAAGATCTCTGATTAATGAGTTATTTATTAATATGAATAAATTTTTTAATTAATTAATATTTTATTGGATAGAAATTAATATTGAATGTTGATAATTTTTTAATAAATTTAAAATAATTAAGAAATAACATAATATTTCACCAAATTATTAAAATATATCTTATGTATATAATTGTATTTGTATTTCAAGATTTTATTAGTATTATTATATAAACATATTCGGAAATCAATTTGTAAATAAATATTTGGACTCTACTTTTTTATGTCAATTTAATTATTGATAGGAGCTCATTATATAATGAAAATAGATGAAATTATCATAAATACTCATGAGAATAGGTTTTGATCAGGATCTTTTAATATATTATCAAAATCAAGCGTAAAACAAGTTGTTTTCAAACCTTTATTAATATTCTATATATTTGAAATTATCTATTTGATCCATATCTTTTCAAAAATCAGAATATCTATAATATATTAATAAAAAAATTGATATCAAATTCATTACTAAAAACATTAATATATTACTCTTATCATTTTGCTAAGCTAGAATATTAATAGTAAGAGATATTTTATTATTCCCTCAGAAATGATTAGACGAATTATCTTTATTAGATTAGTCACTAATCTAATTTTATATATATTGCTTATTTTATTTTAATATCAATATATATATTTGACATCCATTTATTAAATTATGTTGACCTGAACTAAAAGTTAACCAATATAAGTACGTTGTCTTCCTCCTCCTCTGTCCACATGTATTGGCAAAGTATAATTGAGAGTATTGCATCTTCTATCTGATATATATTTTTTATAGGATTTTATTCGATGAATTCTTTTCTTATTTTTCTTTTTTAATACTCTAAAAATCAATATTTTATTTATTAAATGAAATATTAAAAAATTAAGTAAAAATTAATTAAAATACTGGAGAGACAAAACATACAATTAAACGTTGAATTTTTATTTATTTTTTATTTATGTGATTTGTAAGGAACACTCAATAACATGGACTATGATTAGCGTAAAAGGATAAGCAATTGTTTCCTTTCTGCAAACAAGGGCGGGTAAATATACTCATATTAAATTATTTATGAATTTTCATTCATGACAGACAAAAAATGAGAAATTAAAGAATTTTTTTTTATGGTTTAAAAAAGGTTGTAAGAATTAAATATATTTAGTAAAAAATGATTTTTCTATTACCCTATTCTTGCATGAAGATGAATAAATGCAAAAAGATGTATAGAAATTGAATATATTAAAAAGAAAGTTAAATATGATAAGGAGAGTGATATATAAATTGACGGCACGCCAGGCTAGCATCTTTGTGCATGATTGATGATTGGTGTGGGGTCCACTCTCCTTTCTGTTCTGTCCATTCCACATGCATTTCCTCATTATTATTCCATTTCTTGTTCCCTCACCCACCGTTTCACACACTCCCTCCTACTACTTCTTACGTGTTCTATCTCTCCACTGTACGCTCTCCACACGTGTGCCATCTCAGACAATCAAACACGTAGTACAAACCAAGACTATCATTTAAATAAAACGAGGTAAGTGAAAATGTAACAAAAATAGATGTATTTAGTTATATAAAATATCAGAAATTAGATTAAAATAATTAATTTTTTTTTCATAGTTTATTTTTATTTAATATTTTTTTTTTTAAATTTCAACTTAGGCCGAACAATGCGTATAAATCAAAACTCTAAAGTTGATTAATAGAATTTTATTTTTAATCATTTTTTAATATTTAAATCTAAATTCAGTATCACTCGAATAATTAAATAAATTTTTTATTTTTTATTTTTTTAATAAATATTTAATTTGATTTATATTTTAAGATAACAATATAACTGTAAGAAAATATTCCGCAGTAACTACTATGAAAGCTATATATATTGCAAATTAAATTTTATTAGTCATAAGTCATTTTAAACAAATTTATACATTCTCAATCAATTAAAAAACCTTAATATGATTTTTAATAGAAATTGTTATAGAAATTAATAATTTTATTGTACATGAAAATTTTCGATTAAAAGATAATTCTCTTGAAAAACTATAAAGTAAGATAAAATTAATTTTAAAAGTTGAATGTACTTATTTTTTTATATATAAATACACATAAATTAATTTTTAATATTATATCAAATATTCCAATAATTTTTTTATTATGAATATTTGTCAACTAAGCACCTCATTCCTTATAAAACAATGAATCAATATTTGCATTTTTATTAAAAAATATTCATATTTAGTGTCTGATTATTATTTTTTAAATAATTACCTTTAATAATATATATTTGTATTTATTGGTTCAAAATAATATATATATATAATTCTATATAAATAAAAAAATACCTTTATACGTAGTTTTATAGTTATTAGAGTCATAAAATTTTGAGCATTTAATAAATAAAAACATTTCATCATCAATTATATCAGTTACTTGTCTCTTTTCTCTTCTTATTTATCTTTACGTCTACATAAATAAGTTTCCATAAATATTTTCTTTATTAATTAGCTTTAATATGAATTACCTATATACGATGATATGATCTAAGTTTACCGTTCTGAAGATGAAAAACATTTTCATTATATATATAAAAGTGTGCATACATGTCTTGTAAGAAAGAACCATTAATCCTCTCCTTTTCTGTCATTTACATGATTAATGCTTATAATATTCGCTAACTTGCATAAAGCTGTCTCTGTCCTCCTCTCCACCTTGCTTCTTGTTCCTTCCCTTCAATATTCTTTCTCTGCCCTGCAATTCTTTTCTATTTGGTTCTTTCTTGGTGCTTCTGTCCCTTGTGCCTCTGTCACAAGTTTTGACCCAAGAACATGCTAGTACGTATGTTTCTCCGCTTGATTTTGTTTTGTTGTCTTATATTGCTTTTGGGTTTATAATTGTGCGGCAAATCTGTTTTCAATTTTAAATCTTTCTACATATTACATGCTTGAATTAGAGAGTGTATATGTGCACCCCATTGTGCTACGTGTTTGATTCCATTTGGGTTTGGTCTTCCTCCTTTCAGAGGCAATGGTAGTTGCTGTCGATGGCAGGCTTCAATGAAACTCTTTATGATCTGTAAATGCACACTTTACATTTCAACCCTCGAATAATGCAACTTAAAACACTTCTTCTGTTCCAACTCTTTCTCAATTGTTTTGAACTCATTAAGCCTTGTTATTTCATTCATCGTTACTGATGGAGAAGAGTCTTCTGCTTTGATTACTGTCTTCGCTATCAATTTCTTCGCTTTCAGACTTTCTTTAACTAAGGTAGTTGCGCATTCCTAAAGGAAATGCTTATGGGTAAAGCTGAAGTGAATTATTTATCCATATAAGAAGATTATGTATCTATATTTGTCTTGAATTAATCTTGGACATAATCCTAGGAATCTGCGAATTATTATTGTATTTGTGTGACATCTTGTGAGAATCAATGTTTTTGATTTTCCCTTCCTAAATCTTTTTTCAGGTAGCATTGCTCTTGCTGCTGGCAATAAGCAATGAAGTCAGAGTTAACGGCGATGGTGGTAAGACACAGTGTGAGCATAATCCAGCACCAAAGCCAAGACCCCACACTGTCTCCATCTTGGAGTTTGGAGCGGTTGGGGATGGTAAAACATTGAACACTATTGCATTCCAGAATGCCATCTTCTATCTCAAGTCATTTGCTGACAAGGGTGGTGCTCAGTTATATGTGCCACCAGGAACATGGTTGACTAGAAGTTTCAATCTTACTAGTCATCTTACACTCTTCTTGGAAAAAGGTGCTGTCATTCTTGGATCTCAGGTATTTCACCTTTTTCTTTTTCTTTTACTGACTTTTGGTCATTATCTTCTTTACTGAGGATAGCACATGTAACTATTCCTGTCTGGGGTTACTCTTACTGAGAAGTCGTTTTTCTTATTTTTGGTTTTTTCCAATGTTATTCTTGTTTTGGTAGGATCCATTTCACTGGGAAGTTATTGATCCATTACCTTCTTATGGTCGAGGAGTTGAAGTTCCCGGGGGAAGATATCAGAGTTTAATAAATGGATACATGTTAGATGATGTGGTGATAACAGGTTTTTTCCACTCCCAACATCTTTTCTTTTTCCAATTATTTTCCTAGATTTTCCATCTTTTTGATACGTATGTTTAACGCTTGAACTTTCATATCTTTATGGGTTATACTAGGTAATAGTGGAATCATTGATGGCATGGGATTGGCTTGGTGGGAATTGTTTAGCTCTCATTCCCTGAACTACAGTCGTCCCCATCTGATTGAATTAGTGGCATCTGACCATGTGGTAGTCTCAAATCTTACATTCTTGAATGCCCCTGCATATAGCATCCATCCAGTTTATTGCAGGTATTTTTGTGCTTCTTCTAAACATCAGTAAGTAATACCTATTTCCAAAGCATAAGTGATACTGATTTGGTTATGTATTGCCAACAGCAATGTACATATTTACAATGTTTCAATTTCTGCTCCTCCAGAATCCCCTTATACCGTTGGCATAGTACCAGGTGTGTTACATATTATGGAGTTTACATTTTGTCATCTTTGTTAGCACAACATTGTGTCTCATATTATAAATGTTAGCAATAGTCACTTAACTATTCTCATGCACTTTAATGTCTTCAGATTCTTCTGATCATATTTGTATAGAGGATTGTGTCATTGCAACGGGCTATGATGCAATTGCCCTCAAAAGTGGCTGGGACGAATATGGCATTGCCTATGGCAGGCCAACTGAGAATGTACACATCAGAAGGGTTGATTTGCAAGCTTCTTCTGGCTCTACTATTGCATTCGGCAGTGACATGTCCGGTGGCATTTCAAATATTCTTGTGGAGAATGTTCATCTTTACAACTCAAGGAGTGGCATTGAATTCAGAACCATGAGGGGTAGAGGTGGTTATATGAAGGAAATCATCATAACAGAGATAGAAATGGAGAATATATACACTGCAATGGCCGCCACAGGTTATTGTGGATCTCATCCTGATGACAAATTTGATCCCAATGCTCTCCCACTTTTGGACCACATTATTTTGCAAGATGTGATTGGCACAAACATCACTATTGCTGGAAGCTTTGCCGGACTACAAGAATCACCCTTCACAAACATATGTCTTTCCAATATAAATTTGTCTATCAATTATGTTTCTTCCATTCCCTGGGAATGTTCAAATGTCTCTGGATTTTCCGATTCTGTTCTTCCCAAACCTTGTCCTGATCTTGAGACCCTTTCGGATTGTCTCTCTCTTCTGAGTATCAAGGGAAAAACTGCAGACATGTGACAATAATCCTCTATCAACAAAAGGTTCATCATATTCTTCAATTCCCCGCTTGAAGGCCTTGACAAAGTGATTAGCCATTGCTATATCAGATTAAGCCACATTCTTTCCAATAAGACAGTTATTCGAATTATTCATTTTTCCATCTTAAGATTTCCATTCTTCCATGCTGCAAGCAGCACAATATTTGTACAGCTTCATTTCTTCATTCATGTGTAATGAAATTTTGGTAGTGCCCACAAGAGGACTCAATCTGATGATACCTTTACTACTGCATTAGTCCATTGAGATAATGTGATGGATTTCCATGAGTCTCAGTTAAAGATATTTCCATGGACGGTATTCAGATTTTTTAGGTAATTGACAGTATTTATACTTATAACTAAATTCATATTATTTAACCATGTAAATTTCATGTAATTTTAGAGTTTAATTTTAAGACATTGTTAACATAAAAAAAAGAAAAATTAAGATATCGACCAATTAGAAGTTATTTTGAATATGGTTTTTAATATAATCTTTATAATATTAGTGCATTACATAAATTTATAAATTTAAATCACCATTTGGTTGAGTAAGTAAATCATTTTCGGTAAATAAAGTAATTAATAATAATTTCTAGTCACTAAGTGAAAATGAAAAAAAAACTTAAATATATATTTCCTCTCGTAATATTAAAATTTTATTTGTTTATGGTTTTTCTGCATTTTCATCCTTGTAATTTTAAAGAAAGGTTAGTTTTATTTTCTACTGTTAATATTCGTCATAATAATGGTAATAATTTTGATGATATTATTATGGACAAAAATATTTTTACTAAAACTAAATAAAAAAATATAAGAAAAATAAATTTGCTTAATAAAAAATCAAAATAAATTACATGGACTAAAAAAAATCTAAAATATTTGAAAAAAATTATTAGTTTATTGGTTATTATTTATGAATTTATTAAAAATTGAATATATTTGAACTAATATTTATATTTTTATGAGGTTAAAATCTCCATTTTTTTTATGAATTATATTAAAACATAAGTACATCTATAAATGAATATCTATTTATTAATAAGTTCAAACGTTTAAGTGAATAAGGGAATAAAAGAATAATAAGTAAAAATTAAATATAAATATTAAAAATAGGTAGAATTTATTTTTTTATTATGATTATCTTATTATATAAACTTATGTAGCTGTTATAATAAAATAATATATTGAAGATCAAAATTGGTATACTAAATTTTATCTCATGCAATAAAATAACTATTTTTTATTAAGAAAATAATTAATTATTTAAATATATAAAATAATAATCAATCATAAGATGATAATTGATTTATTAGATAATAAAGTATTTTATATGCTGATAGAAGTTACATACAACTGACATGTCATCTTTGTTTCCCAGGAATTTGCTAACATCATAATTTAACATTATAATTTGGATGGGTGGGCCGAACTTTATGAAGCCCACAGTGAATATATACTGATCCACAAACTAAAACGAAGCCTAGGGTTAATGGATTTTTTTTTTTCGTAAAAAAAGTACATGAAAAACAATTAAAAGAAATCCAGACCCGACCCGAAACTAGCTTGTTTTGTTTCCCCCCACTCTCAGTTGCTAACGCGAACCCTCTTTCGTTGTTTGTGTGACTTGCGAGCTTCAAACTGTTTCGGTAATGGCTGCAACGGACATCAGAGGAATTTTGACCGCTTTCAATCCTTCTCTCGACTTCTTCGCTATCACCGCCGGAGACGGTCGTGTCAAGGTTTTCTCTCTTTGCCTTTTCCTCCTTCAACTGTTAGTTAGTTTACTTATTCACACATCTCGGCAATTTCTCTGCGTAGATATGGGACACGCTGAGTGGCCAGGTCCAGACTGAGTTCGCAGATATTGCGTCAACTCATTCAACAACTACTTTACAGCACAAGTCCATTAACGGCCATCTTGCGCTAGATTATACCTGCATCAAGTGGTTCTCCTTCGAAAGAAAGGTTCCTTACTTTTTTTTTTGCAATTATGTATATATTTATGTACGTATCCATTATTTCATAATGATATATATATATATATATATTTATAGTTATATTTATACCTCATATTATGATTTTTGCAGAGGAAACGGAAGCATGCATCCTCGTTGTTAGTGCTTGGAACTGGTAGTGGTGATGTTTTAGCACTTGATGTTGCTGCTGGTCAATTGAGTTGGAGAATTAATGACTGTCATCCTGGGTTAGATATACCATTTTTTTCTCCCCTTTAATAATCTTATCTATAATAGATTAGATGTTTTTGATATCCGATTAAAATTGAAGTTAAACCTTGGTAATCGACTTTTAAGGTTGACATTAACTGTGTGAATTATGAAGGTGGAACTTTAATTTTGATTAGAGAACAACACAAGAAAGAGCTGCTTCTATGCTATGTTCAATTTATTACTGTATTTTAATTGATAGGTTTGCTCTATTGCTCTGTAGATTTTAAAATCTTTAACTCCATTGGAAATAGTGACTCCAAGCAATGTTACATCGTGGATTTTATGGGTTTTAGTTCCTAATTTCTCTTTCCTCTTTGTTCAACTCAACTGCAGAGGTGTGAGAGCCATTGCATCTTCAGCGAACGTGTCAAGCATTTATACAGCTGGTGCAGATGGGATGGTATGTGTGATAGATTTCATGACAGGAAACCTTTTGGAGAAATTTAAAGCTTCTACCAAGGCTGTATCCTGCATTTCTGTTTCTCCAGGTATTTATCCTTACAACTTTTGTAGAAATCTTGTTTTTTTGGTGGGGGAGCAACTGAAGCAAATCTCTTGCTGTCTGGCTGAATTAATCTGAATTAGACATTGTGGGTGGTTGATTTGATTGAGTTTCTATTTCATTTTATTTGACAATAAAATTGCAAATAGAAAGTTCAATTTTATAATTGTAAGTTTCGATGATCCAAAATTAGTTAGGGAGGTCATCTGCTCTCAAAATTGTAAGTTTCGATGATCCAAAGTTAGTTCTTTAATTATTATTAAAAATAGAATGAAAAATTGTTAGTTTTTTTAGGTCATATTTATTTAATGGTTGCTATACTATTATTAATAATTCACGAGCTTGAGTGAGTCAGAAGGGCTTTAGTTAATCATGATTTAGATGAATATTCAATTTGTTGTTATTCTTACTACTATTTTGCTTACTGATTTTGGTAACTGTTTCGTTACTTAAATCAGATGGGAAGACATTAGCTACTGCAGCAGCACAATTGAAGATTTTTAACTGTTCTAATCACAAAAAGATTCAAAAGTTCGCCGGTCATCCTGTGAGTCTCATATATATTACCCTATATACATGCATATACTCTATCAGTGCCCTAGTAATATGTCCTAAAAACGAGCAAGCCTGCATTTTTAAAATTGTCTTTCTGATGATTTTGTTGTTTGTATAACATTGTTTTGGTTTCATTAACAGGGTTCTGTTAGATGCATGGTTTTCACGGAAGATGGCAAGTATATCCTCTCGTCTGCTGTTGGTGAAAGATATGTTGCCGTTTGGAGGATAGATGGTGCTAAAAAGCAGTCAGCTAGTTGTGTTCTTGCAATGGAGCATCCTGCTGTATTTCTTGATAGCAGGTGCATTGTTAGTGGGGAGCATGACATGACTGGCATATGTGTTTTGGCCATTTCAGAAATTGGAGTTTGTTATTTATGGTTTGGTAGTAGTATTGAAGAACTGCGTAATGCAAAAGCAACAAAAATATCATTATCTTTAGAAGACATGCCCTCTAGAAATTACAAAGGAACATTACCAGCAATATATGCTGCAAAATTAGAAGGCATTCAGAAGCCATCCTCTGGACAAGTTTACCTTGTTTATGGGTTACTTGTAAAACCATCGTTTAGAAAAATTCTAGTGCATTCTGGTACAGATGTAAAGTTGAATGTCTCTCGTGATGGTGTTCTTCTACCAACAAGTCAAGCTCTTGTCAAATCTAAGAAGGGGACAAAAGCACAAACAGGTAAGACATTTTGTGAGTTTGATTAACTCTTTCTCACCAGCATTCTATTATTTTGACTATTTTTGTCAATAAGAAACTATTTCAAAAGTTTGAGTATTAGGTGGAACCCTAAAACGTGTGTATATACAATTTTCTCCAATATTTCTTTGATGCTCATGATTTTTCTATCTGATTCTATATCTAATTTTGAATTATCTCCCAAATAAGCCGAACTTATATTTCTTAGGAACTGTATTCTAGATCCTATTGTAGGTTACTAACTGCTGCTCCTATATTTTGACAGTTACTGCACTAGACCGAGCTAATGCTGAGGATGCCTTGCTTCCAATTCCTAAGATTTTTGATTCCCATGAGAACGAGAAGGAGAAAGAGAAAGCATTTCAAAAATCTCTGGACAAGGATGTAATTGATGATTTGCGTAGAAGTAGTAATGATGATTCTGTTGAGATGGAAGGTATTAATATAACTTTTTTTGAACAAATGCATGATTGATTAATGCATCAATTATTACAGTGACTGGACATATCTTTTTTGGTTTATTACCATATTATCTTGCTGAGCAATAAATTGAACACTTCCATTATTTTGCTTATGCATTGTAACTTTTTTCAACCACCAATCGATGGGGTAGGCATTCTTCCGTTGCAAACGGCATTGGCATTTCCATCACCAAATGAGATATATTTTAATATAATTTGCCTGTCTTCTGTTCATTGCTGCCACTAAGTATGTACTAGAATAGAAGATGCATTGACACTTTTTTTTGCTTTGCTTAATCTGTTATTTACCAATCTATGCAGATGATATGGCCCAAATTGGGACTGATGAACTTTGCATGGAGGACCTGCTAAGATCACTAGGGATGCTTTCCAGTGAAAGTGGCTATGCATCAAACATTGAACTTTGCTCTAAGTTGTTAAATGGTATTGATCTGGAATCTACTGTTCCAGCAAAAAAGGTTAGTTTGAGTCAATGTGACTGTCATTTAGTATTGCTTTTGGTTTATGTTCTTTTATCTTTTACTTTTTCATTGTCATTGTTTTATATTAATAGTCCATATTTTTCAAAGTTGCACGTAATTGTTTATGTTCCTGAATTAAGATCCATTTATCAGATACGAGCGGCTGTTTTGTCTATGGAGCCAAGCAAAGCGTTTACGCTACTGGAAGCGTTACTGACTGCTTGGGAATCAAGGTTTGGTTTATTTTTTTGGGCTTTCTTCTGAAATGTTTCTTGCCTATGCTGGATGCTCTCAATTTTCTCTTGTTTGTTCATTGTTTTATTACAATATTAAAAAGACTGAATGCTATTCTTGGAGTAGTGTTAAGTTACGGTAGCATTGGATGTCTACTTTCTTCCCCAAGTAGAAATGGAAAGCCAATGTCTTGCGTATCTAGAAAAGGAATGTGAAAGACTGGAAAATAGGAGAGAGATCTCTTCCAAGGATTTCCCCCTCACAAAGGATACTTCCTTTTACAAGGAGCAAAAGCTCAATTCTCTTGCCTTGGATCATATTTTAATGTTTTCTATCTTTTTTGATTATTTTTTTGTAGTCTGATAGAAACTAGAATAATGTATAAGAAATGAAACTCAACTTTGTTTTTAAATTGCTCAATTACAATAACTCCAACACAGCAATCACCAATGAAACAACTGAAATACTGCAGAATAACAATGAACTGGAGTAGACAGCCCCTTACCAGATGGATAGGAAAATTAAGGACAAACACAACGGCACTCCCACGGAGAGAGAGAACCTTCTCTACTCAGCCCAAACCTCTTCAATATTCTCCTCTCCCCATTATTCAGTTACCCTTCCCCAAATACTCGTGATTCCCACACCGTGCAATTCTGTTATTCACAACCTTAGTTGGGCCTCTCCTCTCCATATTCCGTTCCCCTATTTGTCTCTTTACCTCTCCTTTGATAAACCTTTACTAAGTGCCTATCATAATCCTACATGATTGGCATCAAAATTAACCAAATAGTAGTGTGTGGTAATTTAAATTTTATCTTATGATGATAAATACTTCACCAGCTAAAGTATTTTCGAAGAATAGGAGTAATTTTAGGCTGTAATAATGTTAAGGGAGAAGCTATTGAGCTTAGATCTTGTTTGGTTTCAAAAAATCATCTTGTTTTCTTTAGTAAGTACAAAAATACTGCCTGGTTTTCATATTTTTCTTGTTTCAAAAAATTTGTAGATGGTAAAGCATATACACTCAACTCTCTCTAAATCTTTATTCAACAGGTCATCTAGTGGAAAGTATATTCTTCCATGGATATACAGCATATTAGTGAATCAGGCTCACAATATCATTGCTGAGGAATCTGATACACGTACACTTGATTCCTTAGACAAGGTATATAACAGATGAATTTTGCTTTCTTATTTATTTTCTTATTATCTGCAATCTCAACTTTAAATTTATCATGTTTCATTTACAATATAAAATTTCAAAATACTTCTCCAAATTTGATTCTGCAGCTTCTTCTATTATTCCTCATGTATAACAAATGCTTCATTAATGTCTTAATATGACGTGTTCCTCCTAAGTTGAGTTTCGTCATATGGTTAACTTTGGAGATGTTTTTCACAGATAGAAGGACTTGAAAAATAATTAAATGACCTAAGGATCAGTTAATTTAACTTGGCTTGGTTAAAGTTATATTATATTATGTATAGAAATATATATATATTTTTTTAAAAACTAAGACTACTCTGATTTGTTTATTGTCAAATTTGTTTCTTCTGGTCATTCTGATTTCTGGTGATTTCTTATTCTGTTTGAGTGATATAGCTTTACTTTATTTTTTGTAAATGTTTGAGAATTTGAATTGATTTCTGCCACTTTTAAGATTACCAATTTTAGAGGGGCAACTCTTCAGCCTTTGTTACAATTATCAGGTCGTCTGCAACTTGTGACATCACAGGTACAGTACCATTTTCTAAAATTAGTTTGGTCGTCTGTTGAATGTTATTGGTTTTCAGGGGCCTTATTAAAATTTACTTTCAGATTGACAAGGCCTCTCAGACTATAAGCCATTCGGTGCATGAACTCCAAACGGAAGAAAGTGAAGATGAAGATGAAAATGAAGATGAATTTTATCATGAGGGAGATGATACTTCTGAAATAAGTAGTGATGATGAAAGCTAGTCTGGTTTTTCATTTTTTTTGAGAGGTAATTATTACATAAAGTTTTTACAGCTTATGCATTTGTTCATACCAAAATTGCTAAATAGTGTGTTTGGATTGGAAGTGAGTAAACCCAAAATCATGGTGACATATCATGAAAAACTGGAAGCAACTGTGTTGCTTTTCCTTTAATGTCGAAAATTTTAATCAATTTTGGCAAAAGTGAAGCCAAACTAATCATGCTAAAGTGTGGTTGGATAAAGATTTTATGTTTTAAATCGAGTCTGGAGATCCTGAAACATCCATTCTAAGACATCATATTCCTGCATATGCTTGGGGTTTTAGAATCGTAGTTCAAGATTGCTTTAAGTTGACAATGATGTATTGTTTTCTTTTCCCACTTATTTGCCAATACACCTTTTCCACGCCATTAATTCTTAAAACTCAAGGAGGATCTTAGTCATATTCTAGACTTGGGCATAGATGATATCGCCATGCATAAATTACTTGATTTATGTAATTTTGTATTAACCTAAATTATTTCTTCTTTGCTTCTTAGCCTATCATAAAAAAGACTATTTAGCAATTAGTGGCCACCACTTTCTAAAATTGTTTCTTTGGACTTTGGAGAACTAATCTCTATATAAGTGTCAAACTGTTAAAATATTTGGTGTTTCGTGTCCTTTTATTATTATTTTTTTACCTTAGAAATTATGGTATTGTCTCGTGATGTTAATAATTCTAATACCGTAAGTCCATATATGCTTATTAATTGTTTTTTTTTGGAAAATTACTAATTGGATTTTTACTATTAACTGTTTACAGATTGTGCCTTTTGCGGCTAACAAAGATGTAGAGGAATTGCAGCTGACAAAGATATAGAGGAGTGGAAACTGTATTTCATCCAGCCCTCTTGTTCACAATTTTGTTGCTATATAGATAGATACCTCCTCATAAAGAAATTTTGGTATTATCCAGAATTATTAAAAATGATGCGGCCCCTTTTATGTAATTTCAGATTATTAAAAATACATGAATATAGCTCGGGTGGGGCACATTTGTTTGAAGATATTAACAGAAGTGGGATCTCCAACAGATATCAGAATACTACGATCAAGAATCTGTATACTCCGGCTCTACAACATCTTTGATTTCTTGATAGCAGTTTTGCATACCTCAAATTGGCCTGACACACCAAATTAACTGCCAAATATATATATATATATATAGATATAATTTTGGCTAAATATACAGTTGTCTATCCGAAATTTATCGCGCTTTTTCGTTCTCACGAAACGAATCCAGAATAAAATTTTCTAGCAACTAGAAGTTATGAATATTCTCCATTCTCGGATCACATGCAAACTACAGTATTCTTATTTTTTATCTACATATTATATTGTTTTGTGAATTCTCTTCCAGAAAACACTTATCAAGACATGAAAGCACAAGTGACTATCACTTAAGTTTTCACAATCATCTCTTAACACCCTAACTAGACAATGCAACATGCATTCGGATTGTCATCGCTGAATATTGATGCGATGTTCACAATGCCGTTTTGGTAATCTCCACCGTAGTGTTCTATACAATTGTAATGTGTGTGTGTTGATGGTGATCTATCGTATTCGTATTCAGTGATGTATGATGATGGCATGTGTGTATTATAGCTATGTGTTACATACATGGATGGGGATGGCTCTTGTAGAAATACAGGGCCATTATCATATCTGTGCCAGTGCTCGGCATGGTTGTGGGCAGAACTGAGTCCGTTAGCGTAGTTAGACAAATGAAGGTGTGTCACATGAACCTGTTCTAGTTCTTCTGTTGTGTTATTCTGCCACTGCCGGGTTGCGTTGTGTTGTGTAGGTATTGATGATGGTGTTGCTTCAGGTGGAGGCTGCTGAGGCGGTGATTCTAATGGGCGGCTTACTTGAGGTGGTGGAGCTTGTGGTGGCGGTGGTTGTGTTGCATCAGGGGCTGGTGCCTTTCCTTTTGGCTCTGGTTCTGATGGTTTAGATGGAGGTGTTAGTTCAATACTCGAGCAAATTGTGGCATTCTTCTTTGTCTTCTTAATTGCTTTGACAACTTGTTCTGGATCTGCCCACCCAACAATTGTGAGCTTTTGTCGATATAAATCAACACGAAGATCATGTATACCTGCAAGGGGGAGAATATCATCAAATAAATTGATGTTGTAAGTGCGTCATATACATGGGAAATCGCGTATGTATGTGCCTACCATGAATGCTATTTAGTGCCTTTTTTATCTTCTGCACGCAACCCTTGCAGTCCACTCGGACCTGTATCTGTGTGACACGAGGTGCCTGCATTTGACGATTAGCCACTCTTGAAGAAAATGCTTGCCATATGTTCAAGTTGATCGAAAATCACAAAATATTGAATTGACACGTTAACCAACATATATACTTGGATATTACCTGTGACTCCCGAGCCATTGAGACATGGAGCTGTAAAATTAGAGAAACAATGGGATATGTTTATGTTTTAAGTGGATTATGGATGGAGAACCTGTGAATGGAATCTATCTGTGCATGCCTGCACGGGCGGGCAAGGAATTTGCTGAAGGCAAGAGATGTGGGAAATGCAAGGAATAATTTTGTTTTTGGCAGCCAAGGGGAGAGAAAAATGGTATCATTGTTTGATTGGTCAATGGAAGAGGGGTGATGATTCAGGAAAGAATTTAGAGATTCTCAGCGGACATTTTTAAACTGTGATGCTGATTCTCATTGTTATCTTTAATTGAGTGATGCAGAAGATGCGTGAGGCTTGGGACATATCTGATACCGACACTGTCTAAAAGCTTAAATTGAAGGGCGGTGAAGGTTGACATATCGTTGGCATATGCTTTAGTCAAAGATAATATATTAAAGGTGACACAAATTTCATTTACTAAAGAAGGAAATTATATATGTTTTGTCATTTAAGCAAAGTATCACCTTGTTCGAAGGCACAAACAGTGAATTTGATATTCACAAATACAATGTTTTGGTGCTCATTGGTTTTTATTAATCCATTCGTATTTTCGAATTTGGGTGCAAAAGACTAACATCACAGGACATTTGGTGAGTTCCTATATATTAAGGTTTTAGCAAGGAAGAAGATTCGAACAACGATGAATCAATAAAGCTTTACCTCGCAGAATGTCAACAGCAGTTCGCCTTAACTGCTCTCTGCGAATACTTTTTCTGAACAGTCTTAATTTATTATATAAAATTAAGTATAAAGCTTTGGACGTCCTTTAGTAAAAACTTTCTAGTACTTTCTACAATTCCCCTTTCATTAAGTGGTGGTTTCTTTCACTGTTAGGAAGGAATGATTACCATTTATACTCTCTCAGTAGTCAGCATGATACCAAATCAAAATGAAGCATTAGTTTACAGGGTGGGTCAAGGGACATTCATCTGCATTTTGGTTGAAAATATGCCATGCCCGTCTTTAAAGAGCAAGAAGTGAAATGTCTGAGAGTCTGAAATTCATCGTGAGAAATATACAGATGGCTTGCCTTGAATAGCCACATTTTTGTTTGATTACGGTGAATGTCAAAAATATTCGGGTCAAGTAACATTTTATGTCAAAAAAAGTGACTTATGTGGTAAGTGCGAACTTATCATGTATAAATGGAAATTCTTGGACCCTTACCTCAGTTACGTCCAAGATGTTAATATCATTAGAGCATTGTTGGCTCATATAGTCATATGATTTTGATTCAAAGTCTTCATGAGTACTTGGATTTCCGTTTACAACCATCCAAACATGTGTTTACTCCACAGAAATGAATTGTTGCTTATTTGTTTAAGTACATTGGAATTCATGTAAAGTGAAAACAAAACACTCTTCAGCTCTGTTACTACCAAAGTACAAATATTTTTGCCAAACCACTACCCTTTTTGTTCCTAGAATCAGGACTTATTAAGGAATTCAACTCTATGCAACCATTCTAGACAACCCTATAGTTGCACACTGTTATTAAAAATTTGAATAAATTTGTATATCTTATGATATATAACACAATAAATAAACTAAAAAATAAATATTTAAGCATATACTTGTGGATTCTCCAGCAGGTATGACTCCACAACTTTGTAAATTGCAATAGTGCTTTCCCTTCCTTCCTTTAATTCTTCCTCTCTAACATCAAACTCCCCAATGGTATTGTAATTGCTTGTCATTTTGCAGAGGCAACCTCCATCACTAGTGGCCTCAAACTTTACCTCATAACCTATAGACTCAAGTCTGTCACCCAAAGGATCCCCTTCAATCATAGTGTATTTGCAAACCAAGTTGTCCTTATCAAGCACATCAATCCTGTGTTTCAGATATTTGAAGGGGCTAGCTGCATAGAAGAAATACATAACTAGTTAATTCAAGAAATATAGAGAAGTGATCCTCTTTCAGTTCAGCGTGTCCATGTTAATTTGATTGCTAACCTTCATTGAAGTTGACTTGTTCAATGCTTCCAGCTTCCCCATCACCTTGGATTACATGCACATCTTTTACAAACTGAGGTAAGAGCTTTGGAAGCAAATTCCTGGAGTCTATGATCAAGGCCTTGAACATGCGTGATGGGGCAACAGAGGAGGAGTATTCCTGTGTGTAGGTTGTGATTCCCATGGTGAATTTGTTGATTGCAGAAATCTCAGGAATCAAAGTTGTGAATGATAGATGCTAGCTAGTTGTTAGATCCAAAGGGAAGGACTTTTATTTTATAGGTCCAGCAGCACCTATATGAAGTGAGTTTCGTGGAAATGAGGCCCTTTGATTGAATTGGATGAGTTTGAAACTGAGACTTAAAATAATAAAATGGACATTAATTTGGTAGTTAAGAATGGGAATTTTCTTATTTGAAGACTTAAAATGTTAATGGCTGCTGCATGTGTTCTTCTGTTTAATAGTATTCAAACTTATGACCCCACACATGGGTGGCTAGTTGAAGGATAAGGCCATTTGCCAACATTTTACAGACTTGGATTGGATTCACTCAATTCGGGATCAGAATAGTTTCTTACCTACCCGGGTATGCTGAGAAAAGCAGGTGCTAAAGTGCTTTTTCACCAAAAGTACAAGCAATTACCTTAAAGAATGAGGAAATAAGCAGTGGCTGCAGAGGAAGGAAAGAAAAACAGCCATCAAACAGACCTTTATTGTTGTTACTTTAATGAAGGAAAGAAAGAGGCAGCAGTCAAAATTCAACCCACAACACTACCAGTTAATTAGTTAAACCATTAGTCAATATGATATACCTTTGTATAATTGTAAAATGAGTCATTATGATATATTTAATATATATGTGAATAATATTTATATCATGTATTTTCATTAAATTCAACCTTTTTTTTTTCATTTTAAAAGAATACAAAAAATATTATATATATATATATATATATATTTAAAACTAAGTTTAATAATATTAAATTAATGTAATTCTTAATATTACACGAGATCCGTCTGACTTCAATATTCTTATTTAAAAATTATTTTATTAAATAACTTGTGTATTTTATCAGCAACTACGTTAGTAATATAATCACTATTTTGAAATCATACCAAAACTTGTACCAAATTAATGTACACTAAAAAACTTGTATATTTTATTAACAAGTATGCTAGTAATATAATCACTATTTTCAAATCTTAAAAAAAAAAAAAAAATTGAAGGCAAGTTACCTTCAGAAAATTGCAGCAATCAAGTAAATTTTTAAAAAATATTGAATTTGTTAAAAACAGAAAAACCTTTGTTAAACAATCTCAGACTTATTGAAAGGGAATATATAGTTAATTAAACACATTCAAAACACTTATGGCACCATTATTAAACATAACAATTAATCTGAACACATGACCATCTGTTTGATTTTGACTTAATTTTATCTATTTTTTTTATTTTGACTGAATTTATATTAAAATTTTCAGTTAAATATATTTTTTCTTTATATTTATCTTGAAAATTATCTTTAATTTTTATATTTTTAAATTGATTAATTTAATTATTTAATTTTTAAAAATATAAATTTAATTTTTATTAATTTTATAACCATAAATAAAATATTATTAAAGATTATATTTAAATATAAATAATAATTAAAATTATATTTAATTATTTTATAAATTTTATTAAAATAAAAAATAGTCATTAAATATTAAATTTAAATATAAAAAAAGACTAAATTATTTGCCAACATTATAGACTTGAAAAAATTGGATTCATACAAAGACTAAGAAAAGTCAGAATAATCTTCTTTAGTTGCCCATCATGTCTTACTCCTTAAGAATGCTAATCTGATCAGGAAAACCCAAAATACAAATGACTATAATCAAAATTATAACCTATGTTTAGGAGTAAGAAAATTAATTTTAGAAAAAAACTACACTTATATTAAATCATTCCCCATTAGTTTTAAAATATATAATCACTTTCTTTTTTTTTTTTTAATAAAAATGAGCATGACTATTAATTTTTCCTAAGCAATCTTATTCTCTCTCTCTCTTCTTTTTTTTTTTCAAATAAAAATGAATTTTTTTCTTGGTCCACCATTAAAGAGTTGACGCCATCAAATCTATAATCAGACAAGAAGACAAAGGCTGAATAGTTGAATTAAGGTGTTTCAACTAAAATGGAGAATTTTTTTAATATAAGAACAATGAAAAAAAATTAAAAGTAAAAACAATAAAAAGATGCTAAGAAAATAATACATTTCACATTATATATACAAATGAGTAATTGATTTTCAACTTTAAATCAACCGAACCCAATTAAGTATATAATTTTTTTTTGTTTTATTAAACATACTCTTTAATTCATGATTAGTATTAGTTCTTATGATTAAAATGGAATTTGTATCTTTCAACCAAGTTTTTTCCTTTAATATAAATCTACTTATTGTAAAAGATTATAACTAATTTTTTAAACCCATAAAAATACTACTTTACAATTTAGTGATTCAATCCTAGTTTAGGATTGAATTATTTATGATGTTACATGATTTTTCTTTCCGTTGTTTTATAATTGGATAATCAAAGTTGATATTTGTACAAAGTTCTCTTTTTTAATCAAATTTTGGATTCTTCTAATTGAGTGGCCTCTATTGGGCCATTATCTTCTTATTGGGTTATAGACTTGAAGGCGTCAACTCTGAATGGTTTACCAAGATTTTTTTTTTTTAGAAAAAATATTTTGAAAAACATTTATATTTAAACCTATTTTTTTCATAATTATTCTCTTTCTGAACAAAAATTCTATTTAAAACACAATTAAATAACATATCCCATGATATATGTTATTACCTAATTTAAACCAATTGCTTATAGATGTCACAATCCAGCAATCTTTTAAATTGTCCAAATCGAAGATTAAACTGTTTATAAGTGTGTGGTTTAAATGGTATTACCAAAATCTTTTATAATAGTTATTTACATAGTTCAACAACCTTATCATTATCTATTTATTTAGCAGAGAGAAAAGTGTATCATATATGTCATTATAAAACTATCACGCCATAACATATATGTCATCTCCTTGGATGGTTTGTACGGTCTTAATGAAGTTTGGTAATGCTTTTGGGAAGACATAGGTGGCATCTAGGACAATGGCTTTGAATAACTTTGCAGCAGAGAGGGGAGAAACGTGTTGGCTTTGAGAAAGTGAAAACAGACATGATTTTGTGGCCCAATGAGATAAAAGAATATGTATTCTTCTCTTTGGGTTTTGGGTCTGTGAGTTTATGGATTTTGCTGTCAACTTCCTTCCACAACAGTTTTATTTTAACATTAACAATAACATCTCCATCGCTTTTCATTATATTTTTACAGTTATTATCAAATAAACTAAATTCAAATTTATTAAATCGACCAATTGATATATTCTTGTCCCATATGCACCCAAAAATATATTATCCTATACTCTTGCAGCAAAATGCGTTTTATTTTATATACACATACTTTCATAATAATACACTTAACGCCATCAAAAATCACTGTTTCCACGTGAAACCAAGACTTTCGATAGTCTACCAATGGAAATTTGCTTTATTTAAAAACTGAAATCGTCTTATATAGTATGAATTTTTCATCATAAAATCATATTACAAAATATAATTTTTTTATTATGAAATTGTGTTTTAGAATATGATTTTTTTAAAATTTTATTTATTTTGGTAAAATTTAACTTTTTTTTTATCATTTCAATGCTTTTATTGGTATTTATATATGAATTTGATTAAAAAGAATTTATTAAAAAATTAATCTAATCAAACATAAAAATAAAAATAAAAATAAATATATTCTTATTTTAATTTAATACAAAATTTAAAACAAACTAAATAAATATTCTGTAGTTCAGTTTAAATTATTTTTTTATTATTAAAATTTTAAATGTTTTTTAAACATAAAAATTAAAAAATATATAGATATATTATAAATTTTGTTGTCATATTTATAATTTTCAATTTTATCTTATATTTTACATATTACTTCCATCACTAGTCAAGATCACTGTTTCTTAATCACTTTTTTTTTTTTTTTTATCTTTCTTATCTTTATTTTAGAATTAAAATTTAATATCTTTTAATCACAAGTAATTAAAAAATAATTTTATATCAAGTTTAAATTATCCATTAAATGTAAAATGTATTTTATATATTAAAAATTTGAATTATATGATTTTAATAAATTAATTATAATATAATTTATATGTTTAAAAATATATTTATTAGAAATTTTAGTTATATAAAAAAATGGTTTTACTTTTTACTACTGCATTGAATGAAATAGTATTAAAATAGAAAAGAATAATACTCCTACAAGGCACGTCATTGACTCATGAATATAGATAGAAAATGGTGGATCATGCATGTCATGGTCTACCACCATTAAAGCTTCTGTGTTGTGACTATAATACTCGCCTTAATTATGAAAAATAAATTATTTTAGTTCACTCTTTTTGACTATTCACTATAAATTATAAACATTTGTCTTTAGTATGATGTAGATAAAAAGAGCTTTATTCAAAAGATGAATAGTTTTAGGTATATGCTATTTCTTTTTTATGTTACATATGATTCACTAAGGCTAATTTTGCGATACTGATTGTGATTAATTTGAATTGGACATGTATTTCTTTTTTTTATATATATAAATTTTCTCCTAACAATTAATATTGTGTTTGAATATCTATTTAAAGTTTTCTAAAATATATTTTCTATGATTTTAATGTATTTTATAAAATAAATTATACTAGTAACATTTTTCAAACAATTAAGAAGAGTTATATAATTGATAGATAATAATGTTTCTTCTTTTTCTTTTTAATTATTATATTTTTAAACGACAGAAAGAGATAAAGTATGAGTGTAATATTGCAAAATAAGAAAAAACATTAAATGAAATACAAATTATAATTAATTTTTTAATTCTGTAATGAGTATTTTGAAAGCACTAATTAGCAAAACTACAAAAGGTGGCGGCGGAATCGAAGGAGTGATTAGAAAAACGAGGTTTCGTGTGACAATTTTTTCAAAGAAGGGATATGTTAAAATATTATGATGTCGTTGTTCAAAGACGGTGTCCAATATTTCAAAGTATTTTCGTTTATCTAAATTAATAAAATTTTAGTTTCTCTTTAAAATAAAATACATACAATAGAATAAATGCATTCAAATTAATTTCATTTAACTTTAATTTTATAACAATTCATCCTATTTATATTTTAAAAATATAAGCACACTCTTAAAAGACAAAAACATCCATCTATAACATTCATAAAAGATATTTTTTCTTTGTTGAGTTTTTTTTATTTAATATTAAATATTGAAACAGTATATTTTTATAAGTTTAGATTAACTTCTTCACAATTGTTTTAAAAAAAGAAAAAGAAAAATACATTTGAAATTAATTTTTTAAGTCAAAATTAATTTTTTTTTATAAACTAAAATTAACTTATGCATAAATAACTTTTAAAAACTCTTTCAAATAATTTTCTAAAATTTTATTTTTAATTTACATATAACTAATTTAGTTAATAAAAGAAATAGTTTTTAACTTATTATTTTTTTTTGTCTAAATTGTTTATAAAGAAGTGTGTCAAAACTATTATACTATTTGGGACTCATTCTCGTATCAACACTCTTAAGAAAATTACATGTAATTGTGTAATATTGAAGTTGATAGAAGGTTACTTTAAGATTTGACTGTATCTTTGAATATGATATATATATATGAAAAGGAATTTTTTTAAATAAATAATTAAATTAATATTATAAACTCACTCAAAATAATGGTTAATAATTAAAAAATGGTTAATAATTGATTATTTTATTAAAGAAAGACTTTTTTTCTTAAAAAAATTAAACAAACAGATTGATTGAAGTCAAGTCTACTTCCAAAATGGTGTAGATAGTTTAGATAGATTAGATTTTTATTAACTACGAAATGGAATTCCTCATCAGTTGACTTCTCTCATGATGCTGATGTAATGTCTTTAACCCAATTTCATTTCAACAATAACACCATCCAAATCATTCATTCACAAACCAAAAAAATTTATATTCCAAAGGTACTAAATATGCATTTATATTTGCGTACCCTGAGCCACATCTGGATTAAATTCTATATATAAACTCCTTACAGTAAACACAAGAGTGAGAAAAGTTAAAGTGATGATTTTCTTTATTATCATTTATTGATGAAGAGAGATACAAAGATAGCCACGAGCTCTCACAATTATGCAGCAAAGGGAAATAAGAAAGAAAACACTCCTTAGAATGGAAGCCAACTTAACTTAAGCACACTGTGATTTGATAACACTCCACGCAAGCCAAGAAAACTCTTGTATATCATTTATGCAAGCCTGTTACTGACTTAATATTCATAACTGAGTTGTATAAGCTGTATTCATGGATTGGCCAAAAGGTATGCTTCCACGGCCTTGAAAAGTGCATCACTCTTGGTTTTGCCAGCTTTCAGCTCCTCTTCGTTTGGTGGAGCATCTCCTTTGCTGTGGTATTTGATACTCAGCTTTATAACTGACCCTCCGTTGGGGCCATCACTCAGTTTTGACTCGATTGTGATCTTCTCTGCAGTGTCTGGCAAGGCAGCACCTCCAACTATGCTGTAGCTGTATCCCAAGTTAGCCTCATCTATTGCTTCTATTTTGTGCAACACAAACTTTGCCTCTCCATCTGTTCATTCAGAATTCATGATTAATTAATTTTACATGCTATACTATTGGTACGTATGAATGGATAGATTACAGTAGAGAACAATAGAGTAATGAAATAGAAGATATATAAAAGGAATATATTTAGTGACTGACCCTCAACGAAAGAAATCTTCTTGATGGTTCCGGGGCCACCGTTGCCCTCAACGATTTCAACACCCTTGAAGGAATCAACAGCCTTTGGGATAATGGCATCGGCGTCTTTAGCAAGAGCTTGGTAGAGCTTAGCAGGAGCCACGGGGGAAGTGGTTTCGTCCTCGAATGTGAAAACAGCCATGATGGAAGCTTAATGAGATGGAAAGGAAACAAATATAGTTGAGGATTGAAGGAGAAGATGTTTTTTTGGTGTGGTGTGTGAGTGTTTAGCAGAGGAGAGTGGCATGTATTTATAAGGAAGCAATGGTGTGTGGTTGTTGAGTCATTCCAGAGTGTGAATGAAGGTGCCGACTCACTCATATGCAGTACAAGGTGTTGGACCATCATCTCTGTAATAAAATAACCCTTCTTCTTAAAAGATGTTATCATGTATTAAATTCTCTTTGACTACTTTTCTGTTTTTATTTCCAGTTTTTTATGCCTATTTGATAATTTTTTTTTTAAATACTCAACAGAATTATATAGTTTAGGTTTATTCTTCTTCAACTGTGTATATATTTATATATGTGTGTGTGTTTCTTTTCTCTGTTTCAGTAATTTTAATTTTCAAATATTGGTTTTTCACTTGAATATTTATGTAATATTTCGATTATTTTGTTCTTTAATACTAAATATTAATTTTATATGTCTGTCAAATATTGCGATTTTGAAGTATTCAAATTCAAAGAAGAAGTTTCCTGAAAGAAAAAAAATTCAAAGAGATAAAGTTAAACACGTCACGTTCAACAATGGCAACTATTTTCTTAGTTGAAGGAATAATGAATTGTTTTTATATTAATTTGTTGCATATAATAATATAAAAAATGAATCTTTATATTTATTGTTTATTTATTTATTTATTTATTTGATTTTGTATTTAAATATTAAAACCAACAAATTATTAGCCGAACATAAGAAGGATTAATCATATATTTCTCTATTATTCTTGAATGCATTCGATTAAAATAATATCAACACAAAAAGTTAATATCTAAAAAAAGAAGTTGATATAAATGGATTCTTAATTAATTGTCTGCCAGCCAAGTTATTTATTATGTTTAGTTATAAGAAGTTGATATAAATCAATAAATTAAGAAAAAAAAAGAAGAAAAAAAAGTAGTCTTTTTATCTCACTTTTGTTTTGTTTTACGATTCAGAATTAGTTTATTAAGTTATAATGAATCCTTCAGTTTTATCTCATTTTCTTCTGTTTTTTTACTTTCATTTTCACTTAATATATCTACCATTTTCCTTTTGCTGGTTTCTATTAAGGTGATTTATTTTATTCGTGATTATGATAATCTGGTTTAATAATTTTTAAGTTATTAATTTATGTTTAGTTCAAATTATTTAAGCATTTTAAAACATAATATCTAGAGTAATATAGAGTAATGAATACATATAACTAAATTTAAGTTTTAAAACTTTTTTACGCGCATATATTAAGTTTATAATTTACAATTTTTATATTATGATGTTTTAAAATTTATTTCGCCATTAATTTTACAAAAATAAATGTAAGCATATACATATATAAATATTTATAGAAATTTATAGAAAGCTATATATTTTATTTTATTAAAAAATTATATTTTATTATTTTGATTTACACAAATATGTCTTAAAAATATTATTTGTCTCCTCTAAAGTAAATATATAAATATCAAAATTAAAATAAGTAATTTTAATTTTTACTAAGTTAAAATCACGTATTTATACATCATAAAACATGAAAATATGCTGGAATATGAACTATTGATTTTTTTTTCATACGTTATTAGATTATTTTATACGAATTGTGTTATTTTTTTTTATCAAATAATTAATGCACCCACTTAACTCTACTATTTATTCATAAAAAAAAAAAACTACAATTAATAGAAATTTTATGCACGTATTTGATTTAAGGACTAAATTAAATAAAATAAATCTTGAAATCAGATCTTAACAAATGAAATCAAATTTGAACTAAAATCCAATATAAGATGTTATCTAATTCATTTTAAACTAATAAAAAATCCTAATAAGATATTATCTAATCAAAATTAAGTTTTTTTTTTTTTTTAAATTCAAAATCAAAATGACAATTAAACTTATTTATAATAATGTAATTTCCACAATTTAGTCAAGTTGTTAGAATTAGTCTACTAAATATTTTCTTACGCCTCCTTAAACTCATATGGTTGGACCAATTAAATTTTAATATTATTGAAATACCCATATTCTTATATACTTAGACTATTCATTCTCATTTGGTGAACTTTTTCCTATTCACTTAATATAGGTAAAAGCCATTATCTGTATATGTATTAATGTATAATTCATTATGTAGTTTTTGTTGTTGTATAAAAATATGTTTCTATCATAGAGGAACGAAATTATTAACATTAATAGAAGATTAAATTTGTAATGTATTCGAAAAAACATGTTTAGGAAAGAAATTATCAACATTAATCAAAGAAGTAAATTTGTAAGGTATTCAAACTTATATAATACAAGTAAAATTTTCTATTCTATTGAGAGATCATTACATAGTAAAAAGAAAATTCCTCTACAATGCATTCTAATTTTAAAAAAATAGTAATATAAGAAAAAGAAATTATTCATGATGGAATACGTAACAAAATAATTTTTCTACAATATACATATGGCTAAGTTTTACAAATTATATTTTATTAAATATAAATATTTACCAAATAGTCAATTACAAATTACTATGTTATAATATAAACATGTTTATATAAAATAGTTATTTAAAATATCAATAAAATTAAAGTTCTTTAAATAAGTGATCTATATATATATATATTTTTTTTTTTTTTAATTTTGTGTAAAATGTATTTAATTACCATGATCTATGTATTAATAAGCTGTTTTACATAATGTTTATAAGCATGGGATATAAAGTACTATAGTGTTAAATTTAATGAACTCAATAGTAAACACAAAAGTGTGAGTTGAAATGATACTTTGATTTATTACAATTTATTGAGGTACTGAGTATTATTGAAGAGAGATACAAAAATACCAACTAGCTCTCTCACAAGGAAACAAGAAAGGAAACACTCCTCACATTGAAAGCCAACATAGCTTGAGCACACTGTAATTGGATGACACTCCATGCAAGGCAATATAATATAAGCAACATTACTGACTGAATAATGGCAGCTCAATTGGATCAGTTGTAATGAGGATTGGCCAAAAGGTAAGCCTCGATGGCCTTGAAAAGAAAATCACTCTTGGCTTTGTCAGCTTTCAGATCTTCTTCCTTGGGTGGAGCATCTCCTTTGCTGTGGTAGTTTATACTCAGCTTTACGACTGACCCTCCATTGGGGCCATCACTCAGTTTGGTGTCGATTGTGATCTTCTCTGCTGTGTCTGGCAATGCAACACCTCCAACTATGCTGTAGCTGTATCCCAAGTTAGCCTCATCTATTGCTTCTACTTTGTGCAACACAAACTTTGTCTCTCCATCTGTTCATTCATTCACAATTCATAATTCATAATTAATTAATTTTATATGCTATACTATTGGTATATATATATATATATATATATATATATATATATATGTAGATGGGTAGAATATGGTAGAGAATAAGAGTGTAATGAAATAGAGAATATATAGAAAGGATACAAGTGACTTACCCTCAAGAAAAGAGATCTTCTTGATGGTTCCGGGGCCACCGTTGCCTTCAACGATTTCAGCACTCTGGAAGGAATGAACAGCCTTAGGGATGAGGTTGTCAGCGTCTTTGACAAGAGCTTTGTAGAGGGTATGGGGAGGCACGGGAGAAGTGGTTTGGTCCTGGAAAGTGAAAACAGCCATGATAGATGGAATGAAGAGAATATAGTTTGAGAAATGAAGGATAGAAGATATTGGTTGTTGCTGTGTTGATGCAATGGAAATGCATTGTATTTATAAGGAAGCAATAGCAGAGGAATATGTACTCCCTCATTTTCATGTGTCTTTCTGTCCTCGTCGTCAAATATTTTGATTCTGAAGCATTCATATTCAAAGAAGAAGTTGCAGAAGAAACAAAATTCAAACTCGACATAATAAATGAATCCATAAAGAAGCTAAATATGCCCGACACATCACGTTCAACCATGGCGACTGCATGTTGCTGTTTATGGGGGAATGAATATTTCTGCATTATTCAATATTATTTAAATCTTATTTTAGTTTGTCGATTGGTCAAATAAATATAAATGTTTAGTTTTACACATTAAGATTTATAAATAAATATTTGATATATAACTTAATAATTAAAATTTGATTTTTCTACTTATAAAAAAACTTTTACCTCTAAAAAATTGAAATAGTAGTTTCAGATATATGCACTTATTAAATGTTTAAATATTTAGTGAAATGTTAAATGATATATATATATATATATATATATATATATTTATTGTTGTTAAGTTTTTCCATGTGAACTTTTGTTAATAAACTTAATATAAATGTAAGAGGAAACTTTTCATCACCTATATATATATATATTACAAAAATGAATATTTTTGTTTAAAAGATGAGAACTATAAATATTAAGTATTAAGTCATTCATAAATGATGATGAAAAGAATTATTAAACCATCAAACCATTAAGAATGTAACGAAAAAAATGTTACCTAATTTTTAAAAGTCTAAAAGTTAAATAAATAACGTGAGATAGTCAAATATATTTTACAAATAAATGATGAATAATTTTAAAAATATATAAATACTGAATTCTAATAACGCATTAAAGGTTTTCATACCTATTAATCAGTAATATAAAATATTTATTACAATATTTACTTTAAAAAAATTATAAAAACAATTAAAAATAAATTAGGGTAATTATATTTAATACTCTTCTGTAATGATTACTTTCTGGAAACTCGTTAAAAAATAGTCCAACTTCTGCAACACCATCTAGAAGGCATCTACGGATAGTCGGCATTAAATTTCGGAAAATGATCTTCTCATAAATTATTATAATAATAAGATGATAACTCATTTAATACTTTATATTATTATATTATTAAAATAAATTGTTAAGAGGGATATACTTGAACATAAATGTCAATATATTACTACCCTTAAATTTCTCTTGTCTTTGACTGCATAATGAATAATTCTCGAAAATGTTGATCAATCTCACTATATTTTTCTATATCCAAAAAGAGATTTTTTTTTTTTTTTTTTTTTTAGAAAACATAATAGATAAAAACATAAAAAATATTGTCTGATCCTAATAAATACGGGGAGATTAAAATTAAGAATTTTAAATAATTTTTAAATTATAAATAATTTTTTTATAACAAATATTAAAAATATTTATTCCTCATAAATTTTAATTATAAAATTACATTTTTTTATGTAATTCATAAACTAAAATAAAAACTATATACCCCTAATTTAATATAAAATTATCCATTCCATCAATACAGCAAACAGTCGCCATGGTTGATCGTTGAATGAGCTTTATTCACACAAATGGGGGGCATACTTGCATGCATAGATTGGAGTAGAGAGACAACAGCGCTATTGCTTCCTTATAAATACATTTCACTCCTCTCCTAAAGACCCACAACACAACACCAAACATCTTCTCCTATTCTCAAATTACATATACTTCCATTCCATTTCATTTAAGATCCATTCATTCATCATGGCTGTTTTCAACTTCGAGGACCAAACCACTTCTCCAGTGGCTCCTGCTACCCTTTACAAAGCTCTTGCCAAAGACGCCGATACCATCGTCCCAAAGGCTGTTGATTCCTTCAAGAGTGTTGAAATCGTTGAAGGAAACGGTGGCCCCGGAACCATCAAGAAGATCTCTTTCCTTGAGGGTCAGTCACTTTTCTTCATATTCTCTGCCATAAATCTATCTATATTAATTTAAGTGTTAGGAAATGAAATGAATTGTGAATGAATGGACAGATGGAGAGACAAAGTTTGTGTTGCACAAAGTAGAAGCAATAGATGAGGCGAACTTGGGATACAGCTACAGCATAGTTGGAGGTGCTGCCTTGCCAGACAATGCAGAGAAGATCACAACCGACACCAAACTGAGTGATGGCCCCAATGGAGGGTCTGTTGTAGAGCTGAGGATAACATACCACAGCAAAGGAGATGCTCCACCCAATGAAGAGGAGCTCAAGGTTGGCAAAGCCAAGAGTGGTGCTCTTTTCAAGGCCATCGAAGCTTACCTTTTGGCAAATGCTTGATCACAATGCAAGAGTTCTTTTGTGTGGCATGTGTGCTTAAGTTGAGTTGGCTTATTATGTAAGAGTTTTTTCTTTCTTATTTCTATTGGTTGGTGGCATAGTTGTGAGAGTTGATATCTTTGTATCTCACTTCATCAATAAATTATAATAAAAGATAGTATTACTTTAAATTTTGTATCTTTTATAGTTCGTGACAATGAATTTATGTAGAATTTTACTTATATAAATTATATATATATATATATAATAAATTTATAATTATTATCTTAAAATTTATACTAACAAAAATTTGTAATTGAATAATAGTATAAAATTGTGTGTATTTTATATTAAATTTATTTTTATTATTGTATTTTATTTATTTGTTTCTATTTTTTATATAGTTATGATATTTATATTGAATAAAATCATGATTTTTTTCCTTATCTATAAATAAGAATTGGAATATAGATCAAGTGAATCACTCATAAATTTATGATTAACAATTTTAAAACTTAAAATTATATTTTTTATTATAAAAACTATTATTAATATTAATAATTATATATATAGTAGTGGAGTAAGGAATTTTGAATAAAGAGATTAAACTAATTACTATGTTAAGTTTTTCAATTCAAATTTTATGCAAGTTAAATTAGATGATTGTTTAAACTAAAAATATATACATATTTATTTATAACTGATATTTTTCAAATTTTATGAATTTAATATTATTGATTATTATGATAATTTTAAATTTATAGATATCTAATTTTGACAATTTTGATAAGAGGAGGATAAATAAGTTGATTATATTTATAGTTTTAATATTATTTATTAAATTTAAATTTAAATTTATTTTATTAATTTTATTAATTTATTTTTTCTTTGAAAACAAGTTTATAATTTTTCGAATTTTTTTTAAAGTTTAACTATTTTTTTTTAATATTTTAATATTAAAATAAAATATTATAAAAATATATATTTATATTTGTATATTACATATATACTTATATATATAATAATAAAAAAAATAATAAAGAAATAATTTTTTTATAAAATATCTTCTTTTACTTTTAATATTTTTATATTTTAGTTTGTAATATTTTATAATTTTTTAATTAATATATATATATATTAATATTTATATAGAGGTAAAATTGTTTAGATATATTATATTATATTTTTATTTGATTAATAATATTTATTAAAAATTATATATTATAAATATAAAATATATATTTTTATAATAGATAAAATATATTTTTTATATATTCAATTATTATAAATTAAAGATAATAAATTTAATTTAATTTACATATATTTTTTATATAATTTTATAAAATATTATAAAATAATATATTTTATACGTGGGATTATTTGTTAGAAAAAATATTTAATTATAATATATATTAATTTATATTTAATATTTTTTATAATTTTATTATTAGTTTTTTTAAAATAATAATAATTTAAATGTTATATTTTCTTATTAACATATTTTATTTAATATTATTATTAATTATAAAGTAATTATTTTAAAAATATTTTAATCTTTTATTTTTTTCTAATTTATTTTTATTTATTATTATTAAAACAAAATTTTAAATTTAATATGTATATATATTAATATTTATTAATAAATAAATTAAACTATTATTTTATATATATTATAACTAAAAATTAAAATTTTGAGATTTAGTCCTCTAATTTCCTAATCACGCACATATATATATATATATATATATATATATTATATAAAATATATTTATTACCTAAACATCCTCACACGTCATACTTAATAGTTTTTTTTTAAATTAAAATAAAATAGATTATGTTTTAAAGTTATATTATTTGAAAAATAAAAATATGTGATAATATTCTTATTTAAATCATAACACTTTAAACTAATTTTAAATTATTGATTATAATTAAGTAATTTAGTAAGGAAAAATAATAAATTTTAGGTTATTTAAATATAAATAAATTTTAAGCTTAATTTAAACTTATAAAATCGATTTATAATATGAGATTTATACTATTTTATATATATTAATTTAACATATATTTAAGTAATATAGGATCTTCAACATAATATTTGTAGAATAAACCTAACAATCTTGTTAGGATATACTTTAATATTATAATAGAAATATATTTTAAGCTTAACATAATCTCATAAAATTAATTTATGAGATGAGATTTACACCATCTAATATATTTTAAATTAACCTTATTTCTAGATAATATTAGTCTTATTTCTAGATAATATAAGATCTTCAATATAATTTATAAAAAATTTAAAAAATACTTTTATATATATATATATATTTATTTATTTATTTAAAATATATAAATATATAACATGTTATACTAATTAAGTTCAACCAAGATCCATAAGAATCTCTTAACTTAACGGGCATGTCTTCTGTTTAGACTAACACTATTATGAGTTTATGAGATGGATTAAAATATGATTATCTAACCCTAATTAAATATATCTTACTTATATTATTTCCTAACTTAAATATTAAAGTGAAAATACAAATATTTCTTCCGTGACGAAGAAATTGAGAATAACAATCAATACTACTCAATCCGTGTAAGTATTATATATATATATATATATACATTGGTTTAAATTCTATAAACTCACTATGATTAAGATAAAAAAAAAAGGTTTAAATGGTGCTTTGTTTTATTATAATTTATTGATTAACTGAGATACAAAGATATTGAAAGAAAGAAAAGACTCTTACATAATAAGCCAACTCAACTTTAGCACACACTCCCCACAGAAGAACTCTTGTATATAAGATAAGCAAAGTGGTCACTAATATTCAATTGTGATCAAGCGTTGGCCAAAAGGTAAGCCTCAATGACCTTGAAAAGAGCATCACTCTTGGCTTTCCCAGCTTTGAGCTCCTCTTCATTGGGTGGAGCATCTCCTTTGCTGTGATATGTTATGCTCAGCTTTACAACAGACCCTCCATTGGGGCCATCACTCAGTTTGGTGTCGATTGTGATCTTCTCAGCAGTGTCTGGCAAGGCAGCACCTCCAACTATGCTGTAGCTGTATCCCAAGTTCGCCTCATCTATTGCTTCTACTTTGTGCAACACAAACTTTGTCTCTCCATCTGTTCATTCATTCACAATTCATTTCATTTCCTAACACTTATAATTAAGCTACACATATAG